>CM059201.1:7472240-7504740 GCA_030323885.1 Branchipolynoe longqiensis
AACGCTGTCAGGAAAATTTAAAAAAAGGTGGGAAAATAGATCAGGAACTGTGCAGAATGAAATCCCCACCTGCAAAACAGATATAATAGAAGTAAAAAAACTAATAAATGACATAGACACAAATAAACCAAGTGGAATAGACGAAATACCAACCAAAATGCTGAAAGAGGCACTCCAAGCCATCCCAGCCACTATAGTCGACCTATTCAACATCTCCTTTGAACAGGGGCATTTTATCTCAGCCTGGAAAATGGCAACCATTACCCCTATCCACAAAAGTGGAGACAAACAAAACATGGGAAACTACAGGCCAATATCGATTCTTCAAACCCCAGGCAAGCTCATTGAAAAAGTGCTACATAGACACATAAATGAACACCTGGAAAAAAACAATATACTAAACGAAAGACAAGGAGGTTTCAGGAAACTGCACTCCACATCTAAAACAATAGCTAACCTAACAAATGACATATTGGCGTCAATGAACCAAAAACAATTAGTTGGAGCAGCCTTCATTGACTTCAGCAAAGCATTCGATACAGTAGACCATAACATACTATTGGAAAAACTAGAATCCATGGGCATAAAATCCAACACTATGGACTGGATAAAATGCTACCTGAAAGACAGGCAACAGAGAACAAAAATAAACAATACACTATCAGACAACCAACCTGTCACATGTGGTGTACCCCAAGGGTCAGTGCTAGGGCCACTGCTCTTTATAATCTACATAAACGATCTTGAAAAATGGTTACAAACCGAATGCCTCCAACTATATGCAGATGACACAGTCATATATGCAAACGGCACCACAGAAGAGGAGGTAATAACTAAACTAAACAAGCTCCTACTAAAACTGGATGAGTGGTGTGAGTCCAACAAAATAACCATCAACACAAGCAAGTCAAAAACAGTTCTCTTCTCGCATAAACAAATGCCAGAAAGAAAACTACACTGTAAGCTAGGAAGCCAAACACTAGAAAATGTAGACCATTACAAATACCTAGGCCTTGAGTTGGACAGCCAACTAAACTACAACCTATGTATAAACAAAATTGTCCAAAAGGTAAACCACAAACTGTGGCTATTTGCAAAGCTAAGAGACTACATGACACAAGAAATGTCAATAAAAATCTTCAAGGGCATGGTGCTACCCTATTTTGACTATGGAGATGTAAACTACATGGGTGCAAAGAAAGAACTTCTAAAAAAACTGCAAACACTACAGAACAGAGCCCTGAAAATCTGCCTCAGAGTAGACAAGCTGCACCCCACCTATGACATACACAAAAGAACCAAAGTAAAATTGCTAGAAAATAGGAGAATAATTCATCTGAAAACATTAGCATACAGCTATAGTCAAGACAATAAACTCCTAACAAAACCACAAAGGGCAACTAGAGCAAATAATGCGCCACTACTAAAGCAGACCAGAAGCCAAATAAAAGCTCACGAGAGAAGCACGCTAGAAATGGCTGCCAAGGTGTGGAATGCCCAAACAGTAAAGGAACGACAAATTCCTGACCTAAAAACATACAAAAAATATCTGTGCAAAATAAGGCTAGGAACCCCCAACTAAGCTGCACCGCAAAGGGGCAGGTGATACATGTCACGGCCCACCAGCGAGACGCCCAATGGAAGGTAACCATACCAAAAGCACCCAGATAACACACCTCACAGCTGCGTACAAGCCTATGATATGTAAATAGGAGTAGGCTAGTCTAGAAATAAGAGTAGAAAAAATAAAGCACATATATGCCAAGAAAATCCAAAAAAATTAACATAGACTACTATAGTACTAACCAGACCAACCAACTATCTATCTGCTACTGAAATACAGGCAATCAAATACCTTATCAGCAGCTACTGTGTGATAAGACAACACCAACACTACAGCTGGCCAGCATTGAAAACAAGCCTGAATACCCAGGCTTATATGCTATGGACAGTATAAATACAGCCTCAATAAAAAAAAAAAAAAAAAAAAAAAAAAAAAAAAACATAAACACAAATATAGCAGGTATATGATTGTGTCAATCTCACTTCAAAACAATATGATCTACTAAGTGCGATGTTCCCTGATTTTATGCATTGACGCATCTTTTGTTCTAATGTAATTGGCCTATATAACATATATTACATACATTTCTCAGTATGTATGTGTAGTTTGAAGAAAATCCGTCTGTGCATCCATTTTTCTTTGTACAGTAAAACCTCTCTAAACCGACCGACCATGGGATCGACTTTAAGTGGTCCATTTAGGGAGGTGGTCAGTTTAGAGAGTTAGAATATCCTTACAATGGTATTTTTGGGACCCAAATATGGCGATCGATATAGGGGAGTGGTCGATCTGTGGAGGGGTCGGAATAGAGAGGTTTTACTGTATTTACAAAAGTCACATTTTGTTAGTCTGGGCAATGTCAGTGAATGAGACAGTGAATAGACAAGACCGGTGTCACGAAAAAGAATCGCCCCCTCAAAATGTCTCCCCAGCGATTCTATTTCGAAATAAAATACACCCCTCCCCGCCCTTCACGTCCCCCTCTTCCAATCACCTCACCTCTCCCCTCCCGTCTGCCCCCCTCGCCCCCACCTCCTTCCTCACCTCCTCCACCTCCACCTCCTCCACCTCTCTCTTCCATATAAACCACCTCCCTACTCCCTTCCCCTCCCACCGCCACTCCACTCCACCACCTCCCTCTGTTTTATTTTAATCTGAATTTCCTGGGTCAGGGCGATTCCATTGAAATGGGGGAGGTTTTATTCCTAAATAGATTCAATAGTGTGAGAAAGTTTTGAGGGGGAGTTTCTATTTCGTGACACCGGAACCTACACGTGACACATTGACACTGGTGAACATCATACCATGCATGGAAAGGTTTCCGTTTTATATCTAATATGTTTATAGATTGCATGTAGCTTGTGGTTTTCAATGATAAAGGTGACGCTGACTGTGGACTTTTGTTCTGGTACCCTGTCCCGTAGATAAAAGATTCACCCGGTACTTGTAGTACACAGGTGAAGATCAGCCTTATATAAAAACCGTCGAAAAATCGGGCCAGTGAAATGAGTCTTTATGAGAGCCTAATTTCTCAATCTAAGAAGCAACATTTATTCTTTGTATATGTCTTCATGTTTACCCGCTACCTTTGAGTTGAAAAATATAATAAAACATATACTTTAATGCAATTTAAAAGTGAAATCGATAGCGTTCTCTGGCCGCCATCTTGTCTTTTTGCATTCTCACCCATTTCACCAACTCTGTGCCTATATGAGTAGTCATTTGATACTGGAGCCACAGCTTCTAGTTCATGTTCCATACTAAACCTATTTTCACCCGTATTTACACTACGTTGTCCTTCACCCGTGTACTACAAGTACCGGGTGAATCTTTTATCTACCTGTCTCGGTGCACTAACCAATAACTGTAAACAAACACTCTGATTGTTCTGTGGTTGTGCTTTGGTCCCACACGGAGTGCTGGGATCAAATGATTCAATTCATGAAGGAGGCTAAAAGATAATCAAAACAGATTTTGTGTTTGTCATGTATTTCTACACACGAAAATGATGACACATTTCATGGTACATGCCTTAGCAATATGACCGCAGCGTCTTTGTGTGCGCGGCTAGCCTTGTTCTGGTCTCGACTCAAATAATACCTGCTAGTTTTTGCTAAATGAACTCGTAACAAAATGATTTGTTTTATTATATGCCTAGAAGGTTCTCATTCCGATGTCCTAAAATCTGCATGCTTATGCTGGTACTGAAGTCATGCCCTCTGAATGGAGAGTTTATCTCCTAAGCACAAGCAGTAACATTTTCTGTCATGTGACCGGCGCAGTTAAAATACGAAACTAGCCACCATCCAGCCACTTAGCATTCTAAAACAGTAGCTAACTCACCCCATTGTGTCTCTTTTATTATTGTACCTAAGTATCGCCTGCTAAAGAATACTGTTTCAAAATTACTTTTGCCGACCTTATTCTGTCATCTGTAATCACTACAGTGATAATAAACGACATTTTAGTGGGAATATTCGAAACAGCAGGACTTGGGCGATAAAAGAGGAAAAGTCAGTGTCCACACACTGCCTTGCCGTGAACTAGGGGTTAGCCGTGTCTGTTGGTGATGCAGTGCATGGTGACATACGCCAGTTTAATTACCCGGATGTTGAGTTCGCGTGCCAGCGCCTCTTGAACTCTGGGATGGATGGCTACGTGTTGTCAGTGCATGAAATATCCGCTAGGGGTAAACGCCAAGATCAACGCACATGAAGTGGTCTCGGCGACTACCGGCACTACACGGTTCTGTGTTATTGACCAGAGAAACTCTGGGCTGCACTTTAGCACTTTGCCTTGTTCCAAGCGGGGGATGGTGGCGCATCACTCAAATTTGAAGTATGGTTTATAGTGCATGTGGTGTGGTGCGGTGTGTGGGGTAATGTGGTGCGGTGTAGTGGGGTGTGGTGTGAGGTGTGTGGTGTGTGTGGTGGTGTGTGTGGTGCGGTGTGTGGCGTAATGTGGTGCGGTGTAGTGGGGTGTGGTGTGCGGTGTGTGGTGTGGGGTGTGGAGTGTGTGGTGCGGTGTGTGGCGTAATGTGGTGCGGTGTAGTGGGGGGTGGTGTGTGGTGTGGGGTTTTGTGGTGTGTGGTGTGGTTTGGTGTGCTGTGTGGTGTGTGGAGTGGAGTGTGGTGTGTGTGTGGTGGTGTGTGTGGTGTGGAGTGTGTGGTGCGGTGTGTGGCGTAATGTGGTGCGGTGTAGTCGGTGTGGTGTGTGGTGTGTCGTGTGGTTTGGTGTGGTGTGTGGAGTGGAGTGTGATGTGTGTGTGGTGGAGTGTGGTGTCTGTGTGGTGGTGTGTGTGGTGTGGAGTGTGTGGTGCGGTGTGTGGCGTAATGTGGTGTGGTGTAGTCGGGTGTGGTGTGTGGTGTAGGGTGTGGTGTGGGGTGTGGTGTGGTTTGGTGTGGTGTGTGGTGTGTGTGGTGAAGTGTGGTGTATGTGTGGTGGTGTGTGTGGTGTGGAGAGTGTGGTGCGGTGTGTGGGGTAATGTGGTGCGGTGTAGTGGGGTGTGGTGTGGGGTGTGGTGGTGTGTGGTGTGGTGTGGTTTGGTGTGCTGTGGTGTGTGGAGTGGAGTGTTGTGTGTGTGGTGGTGTGTGTGGTGTGGAGTGTGTGGTGCGGTGTGTGGCGTAATGTGGTGCGGTGTAGTGGGGTGTGGTGTGGGGTTGTGTGGTGTGGTTTGGTGTGCTGTGTGGTGTGGAGTGGAGTGTGGTGTGTGTGTGGTGTGGAGTGTGTGGTGTTGTGGGGTGGGGTGTGGTGTGGTGTGTGTGGTGTTGTGGCGTGATGTGTGATGGGATGTGGTGAGGTGGGGTGTGGTGTGATGTGTGGAGTGTGTGTGTGGTGTTCTGTGGTGTGGTATGTGGAGTGTTATGTGGGGTCTGAGGTGTGGTGTGGTCAGCCATCTTAGTACTATCTTACAGCAGAGGACGTGTATATATCTACGCTCTCTGCTTACACTGTTAAGTGCCTGTCACACTATGCCGGATTGAGCAATGGACAGAATTGTCTAGTCCGGTGGTGTTTGGGCATCAAAATGTATTAAAATGTGTCAAAATGTTGCGATATCGGGTCAAAGGCCGCCGGACGAACGGACATGAAACATACATGAACGGATAGCCAATGGACAATAAGCGGACTAAACAAACTCAAACCGGACAAGAACCATAGACGTCAATCCGGCGGCATCCATTCCAAGTTCTGTGCATGTTCAAAATTTGTAACGGATCGGGCCGGATATCAACAGATATCAACGGATATGCAACAGACACAAACCAGACTTTCCCAGATATCAACGGACTTTGTTCGGTTTCTTTCCATTTCCCCAATCTGGTGATGTGTGACAGAGCCTTTACAGCTACGGTGATTATCTGTTGGTGTTGGTGTCCCGGTTAGTTCTGAATCTTGCCACCAGGGTGTACTTCCTCCATGTCGTCTGGAGTTTCCTATTATACATCCGCGTGTCTCAGCAGCGCTTACTTTACTAGCCAACTGTCATGGTGGATACACTTGAGGAACTAATTAGAGCCTACCTTCAGCCGAAAAAAAATAATCGATAAGATCTCCACAAAATATTGAAGGAAATTTGGAGACAGAGCTAAGACCAAAATAAACCATCTGACATTTTTTTTTTTTGGTCCATTAGTTGTTGGGGACAGTTCAGTCATAGACGACTGGTCTTCCTCATTCCACTGCTGGTTGATAGAAAGTCCGAGCCTACACTTTTACCGACCCAAGGGATTTTTAACCTCCCACACCACATAGACATAATATGAGAGCAACCGGCCTTTGATGACGCTGTAAGTTATACACAGCGGTGGAAATCCAAATTGGCAGAGCTGGGTGCACGGGGAATCGAAACGCCAACCCTCAGATTAGGAGTCTGACCTAGGAAAAAAGTCAGACACTCTAACCACTCCACAACAGAGAACGCCACATTAAATGCGTCCTTACATTCCCCAGGCGATATTTGGTTCATCAATCAATCAATAGTTCCATCCTCTAGTCGAGGGTTGGATGCAATGGTTCTCCACTTGTCCCGATGTTGTGCTGTTCTGATAGACTGTGAATAATTCAAGCCTGTCCACTGTGAAATATTTGTAAACCATGATGTTCTTGGTCTCCCTCTCCCTCTGCTGCCATTCACCTTCCCTTCCAACAATGTACGGTATATTGAACTCTGACGAATGATGTGGCCAAAATAAATAAGTTTCTTTGTCTGTATAGTGGCAAACAAGCTTTTCTTATTTTTAATTTTTCTGAGAACTTCTTTGTTGGTGATCTTCTTTGTCCATGATATTTTCATCATCCTTCGATAAGTCCACATCTCAAATGCTGCTAAACGTTTGTACATTTTCTTAGAGATTGTCCATGTCTCTGCCCCATACATTAGAGTAGACCACACATAACACTGAAGAATACGCTTCCTTGTTTGTATTAATATCTTACTTGATGTTAACACTCTATACATTTTGGAGAATGTTGTTCGGGCTATTGTTATCCTTCTTTTAATTTCTTCCTCACATCTCCCATCATTTGTAATCTTTTGTCCGAGATATATGAATTCGGATACTTGTTCTATGTTTGTGCCATCTATGGTTATATTGACATTTGGTTTATCTGTCTTTTTACTTATAACCATTGTTTTGGTCTTCCTGGCATTCATCTTCATGTTGAATAGTATTCCAGCTTTATTGATTCTATTCACTATATCTTGTAGGTTTTTCTCACTGTCTGCTAGTATTACACTGTCATCGGCATATCTAAGATTGTTGATGTTCATGCCACCTATTGTCACTCCCTTGCAATCTTCAATGTGTCTGAAAATCATCTCTGTGTACAGGTTAAATAGACATGGTGACAATACACACCCTTTCTCTCCTTGCCTGTATTGGTTCATACCTAAACGGAATTCATTCAAAGATCTACTGGAGGTCATCTTAATTCAGAGGTCTGTCTTAATTCAGAGGTCTGTCTTAATTCAGAGGTCTGTTTTAATTCAGAGGTCTGTCTATAAACGAAGAAGAGGAGCGAATAAAAGGTGTTAAAACGTGTGAGTATTAGTTGGTATTGGCTCAAATGTGTAGTTTCACGATTTAACGCATATATACTTAAGGGCGCATTCCATATACGCGTAATGCGTAATGCGAATGCGAATGCGAATGCGACAAAAAATCGAAATGCCTTGAAACCTATGAGCTACATTCCATATACGCGTAATGCGTAATGCGAATGCGAATGCGAATAAAATCCATTATCCCGATCGCTCCATGTAGCGATCGGTGCGTAATGCGTAATGCGAATAGTGCTGCGAATAGAAAAGCATCAGTCGCATTTGTCCATTGATATAAGGCTGGAGAAGGCGACTGATAATTACGGACTTTCATTCATTTCATTCATTCATATGGGGTGTTCGTAACCTTACGACGGTTACCGGTTGCAGGACTGCAACATTATAGAGAGGCTCCGATAAATCGGCCCAATCTTTGGTTGAAGACTTGTCTTCTGTAGGGGAAGTGGTGTTCGTAGAGGAGGTGTCTGGGAGCTAGGCCATCATGTGGTGGCGGGGGGCGCGTGGTGGTCTGTGCGCCGGCCTGCGCTGCGGTGGCACGGGAGTGGTGACGTTCTTGGGCCCACGGTCAGTACCTCGACCGGAGATCGAAGCGGGATCCGGTTTCATTGGTAGCAGGCCATGGCGGCGGGTCGGTCATCCGGGTCCTCGTCGGAGGGAGGGTGGTAGAGAGAAATAGAAAATAGGTCTTGGAGCGGGGTGATGTGGTGGGTGTGACTGGATCAGCGGCCCCGGCACCCACTCCGTCGGTGGTCGAGGTGGGAACCGGCGTTGTGGGTGCAGGGGCCGAGGCCCGTCAGCTGGGTGTGTGCAGGACCGCACGGGGCTCCTGGTGTGGGGGCTGAATCTTGCCCGTTTTTATTTATTTATTTATTTATATTTTTATTTATTTATTTTTATTTTTTTTAATTATTTTTTTTTAAGTGGTGAGGCGGAGGCCCGGCAGTGGCAACGCGTTATCGGTCCAAGGTCCTGTACCTCGACCGGAGATCTAAGCGGGATCCGGTGTCATTGGCAGGGGGGCAGTGGGCGGCGCGCTGGCACTCCGGGCCCTCGTCGGAGGGTGGGTAGTAAGAGTTTTTTTTGTTTTTTTTGTTTGTTTTTTTTAGGTTTTTTTTGGGACCTCACGGGGCTCCCAGGTGGGACCTCACGGGGCTTCCCTGCGTAGGGGCTGCGTCTGGTGGGACCTCACGGGGCTCCCGGGCGGGACCTCACGGGGCTTCCCTGCGTAGGGGCTGCGTCTGGTGGGACCTCACGGGGCTTCCCTGCGTAGGGGCTGCGTCTGGTGGGACCTCACGGGGCTCCCGGGTGGGACCTCACGGGGCTCCCGGCGTGGGGGCTGCGTCGGGTGGGACCTCACGGGGCTCCCGGGTGGGACAGTGGTTACCAGTCACTGTCGCTGCCATTGGGTTCGGAGTCGTCGGTGATGGGTTCGGGGCCACCGACAATCTCGAAGGTGTGGTAGTTTTGGTTGTAGAACCTACCGAGTGGCTCCCATGAGGAATCGGAGAGTCTCTCGAGGATGGCGAGCGCAGCTCGGGTGTCGGGCAAGCCGTGGGGTGGGCCAAGGAAGTCTCGAATGGCGGTCCTGTCAAAGGCCACACATGACGCCAAGACGTGGGCGACGTTGAAGACTTTGTCACCGCATGGACATCGTTGCAATGCAGGGGTGTCGATGAACCGCCTGTATCCAGTCCTGAAGCGCGTGACCGCCTCTTGCACGGATGCAGAGAGTTTATTGGGGTTGGTAGGCGCGCTCTGACATTTCTGTGCCAGGCCCAACTGATGGAGTATGGGTTCCTGACGGCGATGTTGCTGAGGGAAGCCTCCCACAGGGCTTTAGTGGCTCTAGCGTGGGTGGCTTTGAGCTTGGACAGGGAGTGGTCTATGACGAGGTCGATCTCAGGACGGCGGGAGCCATCCAGAGCAGCTGAGTCGGCCTGGTCATTTCCGGGAAGTCCTATGTGGGAGGGGACCCAGGCCAGCACTGTGTCGAGTGATGATGGTGTTCTGGATCAAGGTGGCCAGAGAGTGGTTAGCTCTGTGGTCCTTGATCTTGCGGACTGCATTGAGTGAGTCGGTGACCACTATGCAGCTGCAGTGCCGGAGGTGGGTCAATGCGTGGTGGATGGCGGCGAGCTCTGTATCGAGGGTGGAGGAGTAGTCCATGACCCTGATAAGGCGTCTAGCCTGCCCATCTGGTAGGAAGTAGCCAGCCCCGGCTCGGCCAGTGTTAGGGTTGAGCGAGCCGTCAGTGTAAACCGTAGTGGCTAGAGGGAAGTCCTCCTTGGCCCGGGCAATGGTCTCCTGTGCCAGGGTGTTGAGGACTATAGTAGGGTAGTTGGCTCGGGCTGAGCAAAGGCTGGTGAGTCTGACCTCGACGGGCACAGAGTACCAGGGGGGTCTTGCCCGGAGGTCAGGGATGTCAGCGAGTGCCAGCCCGTGTGTTCCTTTGAGGGTGCGGATTGCCGTTTTCGCACCCCAGGAAAGGCCGAGGCGCCGTCCTGGGCCGTTTTGAAGGCAGGAGGCTGCGCTGCGGTAGAAGCTGGAGTGGCCTGTGGACAGGGCTTGGCAGAGGTGGTTTGCCAGCAGCTGTTGTCCGCGTAGGTGGAGTGGTGGGAGGTCGGCCTCAAGGAGGAGTATCTCGACCCTGGTTGTCCTGCGAGCTCGGGTGATGAGTCGCGCTGCCTGGTATTGGACTCTTTCCAGGGTGAGGAGGTCTTTTGCCAGGGTGCTACTGGGAGGCAGGCGGGTCTTGCGGCTCTCTCTGCAGTAGCCGATCCAGGAAACGGTGTTGGCTGTATAGTCGTAGAGGGCCCGCACGGCCTGTTTGTAAAAAAGGCTGAGTACTTCAGCTGGTGATCCCCAGTTGAACCCGGAGATTCTAGTCATTAGAAGAAGTCTCTTGTTCATTCTGGTGGTCAGGTGTTTAACCAGTGGGCTCATGGAGAGTTGGTGGTCGAGCCTGACTCCGAGGTAGTCGAAGGTTTCCACCCAGTCGACGTCCAAGTCCCCGGCACGGAGTGGGTGGGGAGGCTGATCAGCAAACATCATCATGGCTTTGGTTTTGTTTGCGGATATTTTAAGCCCCAGCTCGCAGCAGGAGCTGCTGAGTAGGAGGAGGATATCCGCCGCGAGGAGGGCCACGTCCCTTGTGCGTGAGCAGACTACAGCGATGTCGTCTGCGTAGCAGAGTATCTTGACATGTTTGAGGCGTCGTTCAGTTATGCCGGTTTTCAGTCGGCTTATGAGGGCAGCGACTACGGCATTAAAGAGGAAGGGGCTGAGGACAGCCCCCTGTGGGACGCCGTTTTTCAGGTGGTTGAGGGGGGAGGTGCTGCCCTGGAAGCGGTCACTGGCTCGCCTATTGTTTAGGTAATTTTTGACGAACGCCAGGGGCTTCCCGGTGACTCCCAGCTCAACCAAGGAGGCGAGGACCACGTTGTGGTCGACCAGCTCGAAGGCCTTCTCCAGGTCGAGGAAGACAACAGCCGCGCAAGTGCGCCTTTCCCTGGCGCGTACTATCTCCTCGACGAGGGTGAGGACGGCGTGCTGCGTGCCACGCCCGGCTCGGAACCCGACAAGTTCTTCGGGGAAGCCGCTGTCCGGGTCGCTGGAGAAGGTCTCGAGCCGGCCCAGTACGATCCTCTCCATCACCTTCCCGAGGGATTGTAGCAGTGAGATCGGCCTGAACTCGTCCGGGCCCCTCTTAGGGATGGGGACGATGACCGCGTCCTTCCACGATTGGGGTATGTTTGTTTGTGTGTAGACCGAGTCTAGGAGGGGGAGCAGGGTTTCCCTGTTGTGGGTGGATAGGCGGGTCCAGACCGTGGTAGGTACGCCGTCTGCTCCGGGACTCGTTCTCTTCTGGGGGGGTTGGAGTGCCCTCCCTAGCTCAGTCTTTGTGAGGGGGCGGTCAAGGCCATGGGCGGAAGGGAGGTCTATGGCGTTGTTGATGGCTTCCTCTCGCTGGGGGGTGTCTCTGGCGAGGGTTTGTAGGTGTGTGTTTGGTAGGCCAAGCTGTGGGTCCGTCCTGTTGATGAAGGTGGCGAGCTGGTTTGTGGCTGTTTGTAGTGGATTTGGTTCGTGGGGTGGCCGTGGGGTGATTCCCTGTATGCTGTGGAGTTTCTGCCAGAGGCGTGTGGATTAGAGAGTATAAGAGTAGATAGAGAGGGGTAGTGAGCAGGGCAGTGGACTTTTTCCGCGCACGTATGATCTGTGACGTGGAGAGAGGGTGCGTGTATATGCTATGAGTTGACGAGCTCGTGACCGCGGGTGGCCTCGTTATTGGTGAGATCATGACTATAGAGCGCTGTGATGTTCTTTTCGTGTTACTCGGGAGAGTAGTCTGGGACAAGTTAATCGAGCTGACTGAGACTTCTTGACTTCTACCACGGAGCGCTACGTATCTACTGAGCATTGAGCGTACTCTGTTTAGCGCTCTCCCTCACATGCGTGTGTGAGAAACTTACTAGGCGAGTGATGCCCCGGGGGCGGCAGCTGGTTTTCTCTGCGGAGCTGGGAGCCTTTAGCCGTTGGGCTGATAGCTCTTACACTGCAGCGCGCGACACCAAGCTCCTCAGGCACTATAATAGAGCTGCATGTATTCGAATCGATTTCGGACTGTGTACGTGGTGATAGGTGCGGGTTGGTATGTGTGAGGTGTTGTAGGTGTTGATTGAAGGCTTCCCAGTCGGCTCCGTCCAGGTTGAATCTAGCCGGGCTTGGTGGAGGAGGGACCTTGGTAGCGTGAATTACGGACAGCTGGTCTTCATGAGAAATATGAAGCAGTCTTCATATTTGGGACGGTCCTAACATCCTTCAAAGCAAGCTAAACTGAGCCATGTTTGGACCGTCCCATTCTTCATATTTCTCATGAAGACTGCTTCCTAACAGGTCCGCGCATAAACCTACATGTTTGCACCGTCCCATTCTTCATATTTCTCATGAAGACTGCTTCCTAACAGGTCCGCGCATAAACCTACATGTTTGCACCGTCCCATTCTTCATATTTCTCATGAAGACTGCTTCCTAACAGGTCCGCGCATAAACCTACATGTTTGCACCGTCCCATTCTTCATATTTCTCATGAAGACTGCTTCCTAACAGGTCCGCGCATAAACCTACATGTTTGCACCGTCCCATTCTTCATATTTCTCATTTCTGTGTTTCTGTGTGTGTCTCTGTGTCTATGTGTGTGTCTGTGTGTGTCTCTGTGACTCTGTGTGTGTCTCTGTGTCTGTGTGTGTGTCTGTGTGTGTGTCTCTGTGTGTGTGTCTCTGTGTGTGTGTCTCTGTGTTGTGTCTGTGTGTGTGTATCTGTGTGTGTCTCTGTGTTTCTGTGTGTGTCTGTGTGTATGTGTCTCTGTGTCTGTGTGTGTGTCTCTGTGTCTGTGTGTGTGTCTGTGTGTATGTATCTGTGTGTGTCTGTGTGTGTGTCTGTGTGTGTGTCTCTGTGTTGTGTCTCTCTGTCTCTGTGTCAGTGTGTGTCTCTGTGTGTGTATATGTGTCTGTGTGTGTGTGTCCTGTGTATGTGTCTCTGTGTGTGTTCTGTGTGTGTCTCTGTGTGTATCTGTGTCTGTGTCTGTGTCTCTGTGTGTGTGTCTCTGTGTGTGTCTCTGTGTGTGTCTGTGTGTGTATATGTGTCTGTGTGTGTCTCTTTGTCAGTGACACAGAGACACAGACACACACATAGAGACACACACAGAGACACAGAGTCACACACAGAGACACACACAGAGACACGGAGACACACACACACAGAGACACAGAGTCACACACACGTTTTATATACTTTTTATATACTTCACTGCATAACGCATGACGCATAACGCAATACGCATTACGCGTATATGGAATGCTGGCATTCGCATAACGCATAACGCGTAACGCATAACGCATTACGCATTACGCGTATATGGAATGCAGCCTTTACACAGTAAGAGCAAATACATTAAAACATATCCAACTACTTTCCAATGTAAAGCTTCAGTCGACAGCTGAACAACTCCGATGACGTTAAAGCTGCATAGTCTGACCAAATATCAAATTTTCAAAACCAAACCAATTATCTGGATTTTATTTGACATATCTAACTTAGATACTGATGCGCTTATTAAGCATTCGTTTCTGCATAGAAGGTAACACTGAGTCAATTTAACAGAACCTGTTAATGCAGAAGTCGATGGTGTCAGAGTTTTGGCAAGCTTGCCAAAACTATTTTTCCATGTTTGCACTCGAAATATCTCAAAAGTTTACCATTTAAAATAAAAGTAACTTTGAACTAATGTAAAGTAGATACTAATGATCGATCTAATAAATTTATCTCAGAAAAAATACAGAAATTCAAAACCATCGGAGTATGCAACTTTAATAATAATGAAACTGCATTTACGTGTTAGTTCCATGGGAAGGCACCAGCTGGCGCCACCCATGTTGACGCGGTCCTAACTGAAGGGTTATACGTCACATCCTTTCGAACAAGGCGGTTCCCCTGTATGGCATACTTCACATGCTGATGGACAATCTAAGGCAGTTCAGAGTGGTGGAATTATAAAGGGATTTCATGTTAGGAGTTCTGAAGTCGGTGGGGCCTAATCTCAAGTCTGCGAACTGAAGAGTCTGTGAACAGTTTAGCGCTTAGATAATCTTCTTATTCATGTGGTTTGTTAAAGTTATCAATCAATCCTTGGGGGAGTCAAACCAAAGGTTTACCAAATTGTTTTACGTCCTGGCAACATCTAAGGTCATATCAGGACGGGTACCGACTTGTGACAGCGCAAACTCATGGCGACTTTATGCTATAGTGTCGGCTTTATGCATGTTGTCATGGTTCACCATATCGTGACGGCATAACCTAAAATGCTATAGCATCATAGTCCACCATATTATGATGTCATAGCCTATCAGAGTGTAAAATATTCTGATAAAACGCATTGGTGGGAATGTGAAATGGTCTATAAAGGAATACAAATGGTATATTAATGTAAATGATGTATAGGGTCAGGTGCATGAATGTATTTATGTAGTTGCTGGTGACTCTTTACTTGTAGTCAATAGTAATTGTGTATTAGATAGATAATGTGAAAAGGGGCACTACTGTTAGTGTGTAAGGAGCTCAAGAACTCTACTCAGTACCCCCTCCCCCCCAACTGTTTGTCACGGATCACCACACACACACACACACACAGCAGGCCAAGCAGCCACACCGCATGGTGGTGGTGGGTAGATCACAGTAGCCATGGTGATACAGGAATGCTTACTGTTCATTGGTGGAACTAGAAATGCTTGTTGCTGATTGGAGATAATGGTCAGGTGGTATGCCATATCAGATCCATGTACCACTATATAATAATAAACCTGAGGGTGCACTCTCTCACTCTACTTTCACTCTTTATACTCTTCCTTTCTCTCCTTGCCTGTATTGATTTCATATAGCCTGCCTACACAAACCGCAGATGCCAGCCGTCGATTTTACAATAGAATGTCAAATTATGGTGCACTACTCCACCATATTTTGGCATCCTTGCTTACTTTGTTGTGGCGCAATAGTTGGTTGGTTGTTGGAGTTTTACGTCCTGGCAACATCTAAGGTCATATCAGGCGCAATAGCTTGGGTCGCATAGCTATGTCCCATACTACAGATCTAAAGGATTCCATCTCAGATGTCTCGTAGTGTCCGCCTTTCATTAATCTCTCACTTAGACTGGAGTCGGACCAGCTGTGCACAAATAAACACCTCCTCCCAACCCCTCCCAATCCTCCCTATACCGCTCCCTTCCCCGCCCCATCCCGTGTGCGCAACAAGAACCCAGCACCAAACCACACCAACAAGCCAGCCGAACCGACCAATCAGAACCCACGTCTCTCCCAACTCCCGGTCTGCGCAGAGAGTACTTAGCGACGCGCCTTCTCACGGAACGCTGGGAGATAATTGGCGGGAGGGACTTTACACGCGGATCAATACAATCCACTCAAAGTGCCCCATCACAGCCCCTGTAACACTACGCAGCTGTGTCAAGTTCCCCGCCCGGCCTCAATTGGGGTCAGTCGCAACAAGGCCTAGATGGGGAGATGGGGGAGGGGGTGAGGGGGGGGGGGGGGGTGGGGGATGGAGATAACCTGGGCTTGGAAAGAAAGGAGTGAGGGGTATTGAATTGGTACCGGGAGTATAAATAGAGGGTAGAACAGAGAACCGCCATTACAGAGTCCATTTTCAAACTACGTCAACAGCTCAAAGGGTCACTCCTATAATCATGTGTTCAAAGTTGATATTTTATGTATAATGCTAGTATCGTGGAGAACAATTGTTCCTAATGCCATTGATACTCACTGCAGTGGGATAAAGCGAAGCTTACTTCACGTGACGATTTCACCACTTTGCACAGTAGTAGGTGAGTGGGTCGTAGAATTGGTCGAGCGCGGGTCTCGAGAGTTCGGTTCCCGATCGAGTCAAACCAATGACTTATAAAATTGATACTTGTCGCTTCCTAGCCTGGCACTCTGCATTAATAGGATTGGGCAAGGACTGGTTAGCTCAGTGTCAGGATAATGTGACTGAGTGGGATATCAGGTCATGGTGCTGATGGCCTGATTTATATATTTTTTTAACCAACAAAAACATGTGTGACTTGTACTGGTAGTGGTAGGTACATATAGCAGTACAAGCTGCCATTACAGGTACCAGCACAAATGTGACGTCACTGATCTTGATGCGCCCAACCAAGAGGTGGGATATTGGGGTCAGATCATTTTGCCCACGGCCCATGTATCTTTTGGTACACCTCGGGGTGTTCTATTTGAAATTCTCACGACCGGGATGATTCTAATGGTCCGGACCGTCATAATCGAACACGGCCACAGAGTGTGTGTGTCCCCCATCCCACACCCCGCCTTGTAGTGCATGTACACTGAACCAATTTACTAGATTGATGCAGTGTGTTT
Organism: Branchipolynoe longqiensis; assembly: GCA_030323885.1. Taxonomy (NCBI): domain Eukaryota; kingdom Metazoa; phylum Annelida; class Polychaeta; order Phyllodocida; family Polynoidae; genus Branchipolynoe; species Branchipolynoe longqiensis. Next base: position 7,488,807 of record CM059201.1, read on the forward strand.
CACCCTCACCTTTGTAGCATAGACATCATCATCATCATGCTGTCGGTCGCGATGCGACAAAGACTGCTTTCATTACTTGACTGCCGCTCTCCATTTAGCTCTCTGCTGTGAGAGTGATGTCTATGAGTCGGTCTTAATGTCTCTCAGCTTCAGGTTTCTCTTGATGGTTTTTGTGCGGTTGTACATTTCATGAAAGCTGCCTGGAAAAGTGTTGAAGTCCTGCTGGATTTTGCAAGTTACCAGCAGTACTCTCTCGGGGAGCAAGTAGAGGTTTCACACCGGCAAGAACATGTCCAGACAGGCGCAAAACTATTTTTCCCTGCAGTGGCTGGTCGGGAGATGTTGGGGGTTCCATACATCAACCGCCCTTGATGCTGCCACAGTGACATGGTTTTCTGTTTAGGGTTTGCTCCCTTAGCCTTCGGTTCTGTCAAGAATCTGTACCACAAGGCAGTGGTTTACAATTGCAGGGCAGGGGCGTCAAACTCCCTGAGGTATTGCAATACCTGCATGCCCTAATACCTTGTAGCATAGATAAGAGCATGATTAGTGGCCTGCTGGGTCCCAGCTTCGGTACCTCGGAAGTGACGTATTAGTAAGCAGCCCGACCATGCATACAAATAGCCTGAAATCAGTAGACTAATACATTGGTCTTTAACTTCGAAGTGTACGTTGAAAATAATTGCCAGAAACACAAAGAACCATCTTAAAATCCATTCATCTTAGAGACCTTTACTACCTTTTGTGTCGGCCTCCCTAATGTGAGTTTTACCGCATCACACACAGACACACTCAACTGCCAAGATTATCAGAAGATGTTTGCGGTGGTATTCTCTGGGAGATGAGGATTCTGGTTTACGATGACAGAAATCAGAGGTCATCTTAAGGTCGTCGAAAGAATGAGGCTTTATATGACTCATTTCTGATTGATTCATGCCCAATATCAGAAAATTGTGAGAAATTAGAATTATCAAGTGTGTGGTGGCAGTGTGGATAAGAAGAAAAAATATATTAGGCTTCCGAGCGACTGGCGTGTGCGACACCCCCCCCCCCACCTAGGGGGGAGGGGAAGTGCATGCTGCTACCCGCCCCACCCCAGGCGGAGGGGGGGGGGGGCAGGGGGAAGGACCACTAGAAAGCTTATTACATGCAATAAAGGGTTTATCACTATCCATATATATATATCTATATAAGTGAAGTGGGCGAGACTACTCAACCGGTGGAAATGCGGGCCTGCGCTGATTAGCTCGCATTATGAAATGCGGGCTACTTGCCGGGTTCACTGCTGTTAAGCGTTGCTAGGATACGTCCATTGTTACTTTCCTAGCAATGGTGGAAGGTCAGGCGTTCGGACCCAGACCCATTGGACGTATTTTTGCATGCTCTGATGTTTTAGCCAAGATTTAGGCTTTTTATTGTCGAAATTCCAAACTTATTTAACTTAATGGTATGGGAGGGGATTTGTTAGTTCAAGTTCATATACGACATGTTGCTACAATCCATTGTTAGTCTTGGGTAAGAATAAAGCCGTGAGCTCTTGGAAAGGTGAATTGGAACGTTCCTTGCATTCTTTACTATCCTCCAGTCTTCTTGTAGATTAACCGCTATGGTCAACTTGATATTTGATTGCTTTGTATGTAATTAAGGGCCTTATGCCTAATAGGCCTTATGCAGCTAATTAACCCATCTGCGGGAAGATAATAACAGACATATTAACGGAATTAACGTAGTACTATTTTGGCTAAAAATACGACAGTAACTTAGGCTGATTAACAGTGACAGTGGCAGCAACATGAGAGTGTCTGCTTAGTTTTGGATTAATTTAATCATATCAATCTACACCGAACGGCGGGGAGGAGAGCCAGTTAGTTGAAATAACAAATAATTGTTTTAGATCGATAAATGTGGGGAGGGGCAAAACCGTATTTAGATGATACTCTGGCTGGCTGCCCTTAGCCCGGGAATGACAACGACGGAGATGGACTACCTGCAGACAGGACGAGAGGCAGCGGCGGCCCGCGGCAGGCCCAGGAAACTCACATGGAAATAATTACATAAATTAACTCGTAGGCTCGCCTTAAGCGGGGGTGGAATAGTCCGACGGTTAAATATATTTATATATCTATATATATATAATATATGTACTCTATAATATATTATGGGAATATAAACAAGGACACTATCTATCTTCAGTATAAATATGTGTGCATTAAGCTGTCACCTCTGTTACTATGTACAGCTTTATAACTTATGTTATTTTCGTGATGGGCACTAACCTCGCCGTGTGAAATGTCACATACATCGGTAGGCACAGGTAGGTTCTCGTATCACGGCGGCATGACCGCATAATCGTCAGGGAGCTCGTCCCGGAATGGCAGAAGTGTGGGTTCAAGACCCGTTCTAGGCGTAATGTTTCCCTTCATTTGCTAAGATATCGCCACGGAAAGACTCAAGTCCAAACCGGCCGAGTTAAACTGAAGATTTACCTACTTTACAATTATCGATACCTCCCCTGGCACTCGACATTACTAGGATAAGGTAAGAACCGACTGGCTCACTGGCAGGATAATGTGACTGAGTCTAATACAAGCAGAATGATATCCCAGTGTGGCGACACTATGAAGCGTCAATGAGTACGTACTCTAATATATTAATATTCGTCTTATTACCTTAATTGTTGCTAGGGCGGAAATCCAAATAAAGCAAACGAGTACAACTAAAAATAAGTTACATTGATTCATCAGCTACCATATTTACACACAATATGTACTTGGGTGGAAATATGGGCCTTGCCTCATTCGAAAATAACAAAGTATGTGTTAAGGGCTTTCTCTGGACACACGCCGTCCTGGTGACCTTAGATGTTGCCAGGACGTAAAACTCCAACAACCAACCTGGATACACATTTGATTACATAGTAATAGAGAAGTAATGCAACGTTGGGCTGGAGAGCATTTGACAGAGAACAGTTCTGGGGCCGTATGCAGGTGTCGGTGTTACGGCTCCAAAACGCGTTTAGCGCAGGATTTCCCGGTTAGCGGCGGGATTTCCAGTTTAGCGAGCAAAATTCCGTATGCAGGAAGCGGTGTTACGCTAACACCGCGCGTTTACCCTAAACCCGTTTCATAGCAGGTTTACGGTCGGTGTTAGCGTACGGTCCTACCCAAATCTATTCAATGCTGTCATATTTAACAGAATTACATACGCAATAAGTGAAATATGATTAAATTAACCCTAAATTCGAAGCAATATTAACGCTGCCGCCGTAACGGCGGAGATATTAATACTTATATTTTCGAATCGACGAACGTAAAGTAAACAAATCGCCGCCGTCGCGACCGCCGCGTCGACGTCGACATCCATACTGGCCGACGTCTACGCATTGGCGGCAATGTATTAGCGATTTGTTTAGTTTACGCTCGTCGATTCGAAAATATAACCGTTAATATCGCCGCCGTTACGGCCGCAGCGTTAATATTGCTTCGAATTTACGGTTAATTTCATCAAATTTCACTTATTGCGTATCTAATTCTGTTAAATATGATAGCATTTAATATATTTAAGCCTAATATATGGGTAGAGACCCAGAGGGAATTCCCAAATCTATAAATAATTTCACGTTTAGCTAACACTGGCCGTTTAGGCGCTCCTGCATACCACTTGACATATTTCGCCCGGTCGGTGTTAGCTATACGCGTTTAGCGGCTAACCTAAAACTCACGTAACACCGTTTCCTGCATACGGCCCCTGGTCTTGCGAGTCTATTCTAAGCGCTTGTAATTACTAGACCCGACTACAATAGGTTTGTTTAAGTTACCCCTAACATCGTATCGGTTCATTGTCGACTGTTCAACGATATGCCATAAAAGCTTAAAGCTGCATAGTCTGATTAAAACATCCAATTTTCAAAACCAAAACAATTATCTAGATTTGATTCTACATATCTAACTTAGATACTGGTGCACTTATTACGCATTTGTCATCACATATAAGTGGTAAGTCAATTTAATAGAACCTGTTACTGCAGAGAAGCCTATGGTGTTAGAGTTTTGGCAAGCTTGCCAAAATGAATTTATCACGTTTGCACTTCAAATATCTCAAAACCTAGACATTTAAAATAACTTACTTCAACCTAAAGTAAGGTAGATCAAGCTAATATGTTTATCTCAGAAAATGAGAGAAACTCAAAAACATCGGACTTTGCAACTTTAAGCAGCCATAACATACTTTGACTTGACTCGGATGCAGCCAACATAATTATTCGCTGGTTTCATAGCCATGGATTAGGGGTAGAGTTTGTTAGTAGCACTCAACTTCCTGTGGCGTTCTCTGTGGCGGAGTGGTTAGAGTGTCTGACTTTTTTCTAGGTCAGACTCCTAATCTGAGGGTCGGCGGTTCGATTCCCGATGCCCCCAGCTCAGCCAATTTGGATTTCCACTGCTGTGTATAACTTAAAGCGTTATCAAAGGCCGGTTGCTCTCATACCATGTCTATGTGGTGTGGGAGGTTAAAAATCCCTTGGCTCGGTAAAAGTGTAGGCTCGGGCTTTCTATCGACCAGCAGTGGAATGAGGAAGACCAGTCATCTATGACTGAAATTTCCCCTGCTTAAACAACTAATGGACCAAAAAAAACTTTTAAAAACTGACGCGCTTCGATAAATAACCATGCATCTTTTTACCGTGACCAGAACAAAACATTTACAAGCACTCGCACAAGAAGATAATGAGTTTGGGGAGTGGAAAGAGCAGTGGTGGTATTGTAGTCTAATGTCATGGGATTTATCGCTGACGGAGGTAGTGTCACTGACATGTTGACAAGCGCATGAGTAGTCGGATCTTGAAGTTGATGGCATAACTATGGTTACAGTTGTCCAGTGAGTGAACTTGATTTGACAATTGTTTAGGGCAATCATAAACAACAATAGAGAGTAGCAGGAAACACTGTCGAAGAGGTTCGTTAAATTTGTTCGAGTGTTTTATTTTTGCTTTATTTCTATTTGAGTCATCTTTATCTCTGTGCTTTTTGTTTTTTGCTTTAATTTTAAAAAAAAGAAAATGTTATATCTATTTATTTACTAAATCAACTAAATATGATCATAGTGTTTTTAATATGAACATGGAAGGAACGTTCCTTCCTTTAAATCTTATTAAACCAACTATGTCTTAAATAAGATAGATATATCTTATTAAATGCCAACATTGCGTTGATGACACATTGTCTGTGCAGCCTCCATCAAGTGATGACGGACTAATCACAGTCCATTGTCACATTTAGCGATGTATTTTCATGTAGCAAGATTACACATTGATGCGCGAAAAGGAAGACACGAGGCGGGAGTGGGAAGAGAGGCGTTTATTGGGCTGAACATACAGGGCTGAAGGAGGCCGGCGGGCGGCCTTATAAGGGAGCGGGGTGAGCAGTGGCAGGGGAGGGGTGAATGCGCAGGCGGGGGGAGGGCGAGGGAGAGAGGTGAGCAGCGGGAGTCGCGCGAGGCGCGAATGCTGCGCGACAACCCCCGGGCGGGGAGGAGGGGGGGGAGGGTCTCTTCCTCTCCACGCATCAAACGTAATGCTTCGCATTACGACCGATGCGCGAAAAGGAACACGGCGGGGTGGGAAAGAGGCGTTTATTGGTGCGCCTCGGGAAATACAGGGCAATATACAGAGACAAGGACAGTGAGAAATGCATACAGGAATAAGTACAGAGGCAGGCTATGAGGAAGCTACTATAGGAGTCTAGTCGGGCGGCCCAGGGGAGGCAGTCCGCAGGCAGGCAGGCCTAGGTGATGGCAGGCAGGCAGACCTAGGTGATGGCAGGCAGGCAGGCAGACCTAGGTGATGGCAGGCAGGCATGCAGACCTAGGTGATGGCAGGCAGGCAGGCAGACCTAGGTGATGGCAGGCAGCAGACCTGGTGATGGCAGGCAGGCGGGCAAGACCTAGGTGTGGAGCAGGCAGGCAGGCAGACCTAGGTGATGGCAGGCAACCTAGGTGATGAGGCAGGCAGACCTAGGTGATGGCAGGCAGGCAGGCATACCTAAGTGATGGCAGGCAGGCAGACCTAGGTGATGGCAGGCAGACCTAGGTGATGGCAGGCAGGTAGACCTAGGTGATGGCAGGCAGGCAGACCTAGGTGATGGCAGGCAGGCAGGCAGGCAGACCTGGTTCCTGACGAGCACAGGCGGGGAGGTAGGGGTGGAGCGGCAGATGAGGCGCACCGAGCCTCCCGGGAGACCCCCCACCCGCACCAAGGCGTGGGCGGGGAGTGTCGGGGGCCTGCGTCGACAGGGGGCGGGCGGCCAAAAAAGGAAGAGGCCCGCCCCTTGGCGAGGCCCGAGGTGCGGTCCGAGGGCGCCGAGGGGGACGCCTGGGCCGAGGAGGGTGAAGCGCCCCGCGGAGATCTTGAGGAGGGTCCCGGCATGGCGGGGGCGGTCGTCCGGGAGCCCTTGCCTTGTCCTGGCATGCTTGGGCCGGCCTGAGGAGTTGCAGCGGTCCGAGGTGGAGTCCGGGCGAGGTGGAGAAATGGCGGCGTGGAGGAGGCTTGGAAGGCGAGTGGCTGAAGGAGGCCGGCGGGCGGCCTTATAAGGGAGCGGGGTGAGCAGTGGCAGGGGAGGGGTGAATGCGCAGGCGGGGGGAGGGCGAGGGAGAGAGGTGAGCAGCGGGAGTCGCGCGAGGCGCGAATGCTGCGCGACAACCCCCGGGCGGGGAGGGGGGGGGGAGGGTCTCTTCCTCTCCACGCATCAAACGTAATGCTTCGCATTACGACCAAAGCTGCTTGGTCCGATGGTTTAGAATGGCTACCGGTTTCTGAATTGTTATTGTCATAACCTGTCGTATATTAGTTTGAAGGAACCTTGATTTTAAATGGCTAACTTAGATATTAGAAGTGTAAACAAGCAAACTAATTGTGGCATGCTTCGCAGCTTGCCAAGAGTCTGTCCCCTGGGCTTCAGTAGTAAAAGGTTCAATTAAATTGACTTAGTATTTGGGTTGTTGTTGGTGGTTGTTTGGTGTGGGTGGTTTGGGTGTTTGTTTTTTGTTTGTTTTTGTGGTTTTGTGTGTTTTTAGAAAGCTCACAATCATATATTTGTGGTCAAGGGAAACAAATTCCCATAGAAAAAGAAAAGTTTTATTAATAATTGATAGAATTTATTTAGTAAACTATATGAGGTGGTACAGTCCAGCAGCCCTCAAAAAGGCTAAAATGTTTTCCTGTTTTACCTTAGTAAAAAGTTCATGCATACTGTCTGCAGTGTAGAACCGTTGGCGCAGGGCCAAAAAATCAACGCAACTTAGTAAAATGTGTTTGAGCGTCAGCAGGGACTGACACCCAATACATTCAGGGGGAGGTTCCCCCTTGAGCAGAAAAGCATGTGTAAGCCACGAGTGTAAGCCTCTATATAGGAGGAAATACTTAACAAGTGCACTGATATCTAAGTTGGATATGTAGGTTCAAACCTACATCAGTTTTATAGCTTTTGAAAATTTGATGCTTTTATTGGACGATGCAACTTTAGACTACTTTGAAATTCCAGTTTCTCCTACACAATAACTGCTACGGTTTGAAAGCTAAATTCACTTGATGCATGCCTGATCACTCAAACATGGAATACACTTATCTCAGGTTTCTGGAATCGAATACACATTGATTAAGCTCGGCCAGAGCTCGGCCAGAGTTCGGTCAATACAATTCCCGGAGTCGCTCGAGCTTTAGTTTGTTTGTTGTTGTTTTACGTCCTAGCAACAATTAAGGTGTTCTCTGTGGTGTAGTGGTTAGAGTTTCTGACTTTTTTCTAGGTCAGACTCCTAATCTGAGGGTCTGTGGTTCGATTCCCTGTGCCCCCACCTCTGCCAATTTGGATTTCCACCGCTGTGTATAACTTACAGCGTCATCAAAGCCCAATTGCTCTCATACCATGTCTATGTGGTGTGGGAGGTTAAAAATCCCTTGGGTCGGCAAAAGTGTAGGCTCGAGCTTTCTATCGACAAACTGTCTAATTGTGAAAACAAGTCTATTCAGGCTTATCCATAATAGGCAATATAAATCTTCAAGAAAAGGTCATATCAGGACGGGGACTGACTTGTGACAGTGCACACTCATGTCGACTTTATAGTGCTTCCCCACTGGGAAACCAGACCACCAGCACCATGACTCAATGCCCCACAGTCACATTATCCTGATACTGAGCTAACCGGTCCTTGTCCTATCCTACTAATGCCGAGTGCCAAGCTAAGTAGCGACAAGTATCGATTTGATAAGTTATTGGTTTGACTCGGCTGGGATTCGAACTCCCGACCTTCCGCACAGAAAGCCTGCGCTCTACCGATTCGGCCATCGCGTCCGCTGCTCGAGCTTTATGTCACCAAAATAATAACAAATGTTTAATATGTAATAATCAACATGAATCACATGAAGGAAACAAAATAAATTGTAGTTCCTTCGCTTGCCTAAATGTGGCGCTGTCTGCCGGGACTGCATTGAACTAGTCCACGACTTTATTCTCTCAACATCTATCAAATGCAAATCCCCGAGCAGCTGGCTATCCGCGTAATTTGTTTAAGGTGCTACCCTTGCCCATTGCGCACTGCTTCCCGTCCTGATAAGACCTTAGATGTTGCTAGGACGTGAAACACCAACAAACAAACAAACGCACTGCTGCGCATGTGTCTGTAATGAGTAGCTCTGAGTTCTAGCGCCGCTTCGTCTCTCCACACCGAGTGCAATTACTGTTAGATATAGATGGAGTGGTCGCGGCCGATTAAAATTCAACAGCAAATATTTGGATATGGAATGGAACCATAGACTTCCCATCAAAGACTATCACATAGAGTAAAGCAGGCAATAAGCAAACTCAGCATTTCCTATAACAAAGACTTTCAAAGAGAATAAGGTAATATTCAAATTTCATAGTTTTGACAAGCATGCCAAAATTAATTTTGCATCTTTACACTTCAAATATTTTGAAAGTTGGTCGTCTTAAATCAAAGTTACTTCACACTAAAGCAGAGAGCGTGTATATAAACAGATGAGAGGGACAACTCCCATACTAGAGCATGTAACATCTGCCGACTGTGGCGCTCCAAGTGGTGGTTGTTGAACAGCTTAAGCATATGGGCAAACCTCAAGGCATTTTCAATGGCAGTGAGCAATCTTCATCCAGAAAACGTTAAATATCTCTAAAACTACAACACCTAGAAACAAACTGATTGGAATACACATAGAAAACATGTTTACCAACAAGATTATATTAAATTGATATGGTTAGGGTTCTGGATTTCTATTAATTTGGAATAAAACTGACGTTTTCACTACGCGTACGGCAAACTCAAGGCATTGTCAATGGTCGTGTGCAATCTTCCTACAGAAAAAGTGAAATATCTCTAAAACTACACCACCTAGAAACAAACTGATTGGAATACACATAGAAAACATGTTTACCAACAAGATTATATTAAATTGATATGGTTAGGTTTCTGGATTTCTATTAATTTGGAATAAAACTGACGTTTTTCACTACGCGTACGGCAGCATTGTCAATGGTCGTGTGCAATCTTCCTCCAGAAAAAGTGAAATATCTCTAAAACTACACCAAATAGAAACAAGCCGCTTAGTACACATATAGAAAACATGTTTACCAAAAGGATTATATTAAATCGATAAGGTTAGGCTTCTGCATTTCTATTAATTTTGAATAAAAACAAATGTTTTGCACTACACGTATGGCAAACTCAAAGCTTGTTCAACACTAACCGCCAGGAACGCCACTGTAGCCTGTGTTACCGATTTTCGCGGGAGTTGTCTCTCTCATCTGTTTATATACACGCTCTCTGACTAAAGTAAGGTAGATTATAACGATCAATCTACTATATTTATCTCAGAAAATGACAGAAACTCAAACCAATCGGACCATGCAACTGTAAATGTAATATAAGCACTTTGGTGCACTACTAGTATTATCAGATCCCGACGCCGGTGTCGCGGTTTCAGCCCTCCATCAGTTTCAGCCCTATGCTGTCGCTTCTGCGCATGCGTGGATTTCCTGCGCACGCGCCAAATTCGAATGACGCCTTCAAACTGCAGTGTTTCGGTTTCAGCCCTCCGTCGGTTTCAGCCCTATGCTGTCGCTTGTTTCACATAGCGGCTGGCTTGGTATTTTGGGAGGGGGGGTGCTTTTATATTCTTTTAATTATTGTTTCAGATATCTCGGGGAGGGGGGGGGGGTACTTCATCTTCTATTTTTTTACTATCTCGCGATAGAGAGGAGATTATTTTAATAATTATTTTTGTATCTCTGAGAGGGGGGGTAATGATCACTGCAGAAAACTTCTATTATCTAGAAAATCACACCAGAAACAATATATAACCAACTAGATGTCTTATCAGTTGTGGCGTCAGTTTGAGTGTCATTGTTGATTGTAGTGAATATCCAAATATGTCTTAGTCACCTGTCTTAGGCCACGGTTGTAGTGAATATCCAAATATGTCAGTCAACTGTCTTAGGCAATGGTTTGAAACTGGCTCAATTTTGACGCATGCGCAGACGACCCTGTTCGATTTGGTCGTAATGCTCGCATTGCGTTTGATGCATGGAGAGGAAGAGACCCTCCCCCCGCCTGCCGCCGTCGCGCAGCATTCGCACCTCCCCCCGCCTGCCGCCGTCGTGCAGCACTCGCCCTCCCCTGTCACCCGCCTCTCAGCTTTCTCCCTCGCCCTTCCCCCGGCCCGCCGCTTTCACACCTCCCCCGCCTCGCCGTCCCCTCCTCCCTTATAAGGTCGCCCGCCGGCCTCCCTCAGTCACTCGCCCTCCTGCCGTCCTCCCTGCTGCTACTTTTTCCTGTTTGGCTCTCCACCACCGCTGCCTCCACCTCGGACCGCTGCATCCCCTCGGACCGCTCCAGCATGCCCGGACACGGAAAAGGCAAGGGCCGCAAGAGCTCCCGGGCGACCGTCCTGGCCACGCCGGGACCCTCCTCGGGCTCGCCGGGAGGCGCCTCACCCTCCTCAGCCCCGGCGTCTCCTTCGGCACCCTCGGACCGCCCCTCGGGCACCGAGACCGCAATTCTCGAGGCCCTCCAGCGCCTCACTACCCGCATGGACGCCCTCGAGTCGGGGGGACCCCGAGGACCACCGGAGAGCCCCTCGCCTGTGCCGAGGCGACAAGCCGCCTACACCACGCCGCCCGCCCCAGCACCTCGGGCGCGCGCCGCAGGCGGGGCCCGCCCCCCGCCGCCACCTCAAGCGACTCTGCCGGGGGCAGTGCACCCCCAGTACGAACGCTACAGCCGTCTCACCACCCACGCCGCGGCCGCTCCGCCCCCAGCCTACCTCCAGGACGTGGTCGAGCACACCCCAGCATCCGCGGCCGACGCCGTACGCGAGATCCTGGCCTCCGCCGAGGCGCAACACACGGTCAGGCGCAAAGGTATACCCGCTGACTACATCTTCCCCTCGGACCTGGTGGAGAGGGGCCCTGAACGGAAGCCCGTGAAGAGGGGCGAGGCTACCAAGGATGAGTATAGCCTTGCCCTTCTCACCCTGGTCAGCCATCCAAGCTTCCCCGCCCACTCCATCCCAGGCCTACACCACCACCACCTCACCGTGCTGAGGGACAACCTCGTGTATCCGTGGCCTACCGTCCGCCGTTATTCTGAAACTATCTTCACGTGGATAGCGGACGGGAGGCTCCCCCACGGCTGGCACGATCCAGTTGCCCTCAACCTGCTGAGGGTGGAGGCCCTCACCTTGCCCGCCCCCCAGGCCGTCCAGACAGCACCAGTCCCCCGAGGCGAGGACCTCCCCCGAGGCGCACCACAGCCCCGGGCCGACACCCGCATCGCCTACGACAGACAGGCCCACGGGACCCCCTGCCCCGCCTGGAACCACGAGCCCGCCTCGTGCGACCGGGCCCCCGTCGGGGAGGCCCACGGCGAGGTGGGGAACAGGCACTGGCACGTCTGCGCCTACTGCGCCAACGTACGGCGCATCCTCATGATGCACAGCGAGGCCGGGTGCCTCACCAAGCAAGCCCGTGAGCGCCGGGGGGCCCTTCCCGGCGCCTCACCCACACCACTGCCGACAACCCCGTGACCACCACCGACAACCCCCCAGCGACCACCGATCGAAACACCGCCCAGACAGAGCCGGGGACCATCACCTCGCACCGCAGGCCCCAGACGCCGCCCATCCTCAGGACGAACCCTCCCCAGACAGCACAGCCGCCGACCATCACGACCTCCACGACACCGCCTTCATCAACCCGCCCGACCCCACCCCGACCCCCACCCCACCCAGCCCTGAGGACTTCGCTGCCCCCCTGCTAGACCCTCGCCGGACCTCCTCACCGCATCTCTCCAAGGAGCGGGCCGACCCCCCCTTTTTGGCCGCCCGCTCCCTGTCGACGTAGGCCCCGGACACATCACCACACCCAGACTTTCAACTTCCCCAGCCTCCGCCAAGAACCCCGCCCAAGCCTCCCGCGCTTCCCGGCCCAGGCCCTGGACCTCAGACGCGGCCTACGCCTCGGGCCCCCGCCTCGGGCGCGCCTCGAGCCCTCTCCTCCTCTTTTGGTGGAGGGCTCTTCGGCGCCCCTCCCCTGAACTCTAACCCATAGGTTATATTTCCGCTCCCTCTGAGCCTTCCTTTACCTTCCTCTCTTTACTTGTATTATATGTTTGCTCCTCATGAGCCTCCTCACTTTGCCTTGTTGTATAACCTGTTTGTCTGAGGCGTACCAATAAACGCCTCCTTTTCCCACCTCCGCCTCGCCTTCTTCCTTTTCGCGCATCGGTCGTAATGCTCGCATTGCGTTTGATGCGTGGAGAGGAAGAGACCCTCCCCCCGCCTGCCGCCGTCGCGCAGCATTCGCACCTCCCCCCGCCTGCCGCCGTCGCGCAGCACTCGCCCTCCCCTGTCACCCGCCTCTCAGCTTTCTCCCTCGCCCTTCCCCCGGCCCGCCGCTTTCACACCTCCCCCGCCATCGCCGTCCCCTCCTCCCTTATAAGGCCGCCCGCCGGCCTCCCTCAGTCACTCGCCCTCCTGCCGTCCTCCCTGCTGCTACTTTTTCCTCCACCCACCCACCCAACTATCTCTCCTACTGTCTCTCCTACTGCTGGTGGAGGGCTCTTCGGCGCCCCTCCCCTGAACTCTAACCCATAGGTTATATTTCCGCTCCCTCTGAGCCTTCCTTTACCTTCCTCTCTTTACTTGTATTATATGTTTGCTCCTCATGAGCCTCCTCACTTTGCCTTGTTGTACCGATTAGGCCCAAATCTAGGCCGGTGTTAGGTACCGATTAGGCCCAAATCTATTCAATGTGATCATATTTAACAGAATAACATAATCAAAAAGTGAAATTTGCTCAAATTACCCCCAAAATCAAAGCGATATTAATGCCGCCACTATATCGGAGGTGATATTCATACGGTCCAATATAAACAAAACAAATCGCCACCGCCAAATCGGCGGCGATATTGGCAAATAGCAGTACAGAAACAATTAAATTTGATCAAATTAAACCAGAAATCGAACCAATATTAACACCGCCACCAAATTTTGGTCAAATTAAACCAATAATCAAAGCGATATTAACTCCACCGCCGACGCCGTATCGGCAGTCATAATGTCAAATAGCGGTGCTTGCCGGGAAAAGGCTCAGAGAGATTTCCCAAATCTATAAATAACTTATATGTTAGCTAACGCCACCGCGCTTTGGCACCGTACATACCCCGTGACCCATTTCTCAACACTGGGGTCAGCTAACCCGAACGCCGCCCTTAACACCGGAGCCGATAAATACTTCTTCATGCATACGGCCCCAGTGTCAACACTTGGGTGTTGGGGTGTAAGGTGGTGAACATGCATACAAGAACTTGAAGAAGTGGTATTTTTATTTAATGTAAAATATTTGCTAAGACAATTTAACTGCAATCTCTATTAGAAACAAATGTATGGCAACAGCCCTACCAAGTTTTGTCATCAAGAGGCACGTGGTTATAAGGTCAAGGTCAATTTAAACTGTTGGAACTATAGTGAACACTTAGGGGTAGGAGTAGCACTAATGCCAACTTTCGCCATACCAGCTGTAGCTGTGATTCGGCTTGCTGGGTCTTAGCTTCCGTTCTTACTGTAGGACCAGCGCAACTCAGAGGTCGTAATTGATTAACACGACCCGGGCCACTCGGGTCACCCGAGTCATCAGAATTTCAAATCGAACACCGTGAGTTGAGTCGAGAAATATATGTGCCGTGTGCAAAACGACCTGACCCCAGTAACCCACCTCTTGGCTGGGGTTTGCTAGGAGCGATGACGTCACATCTGGGCTGATACCTGTAGGATAACAGCTACCAGTACAACTACTCCATGTTTTAATGCTTTTTTTTTAATAACCCAGATTGTCAGCTTCTACAATCATAACATACTTTAAATCCTATTTTGATGTACTTATATCGGTTATTGAAAAAAAATATGAAGTTTTAGATTAAGCCACCATTTTGTCCACCCCGAGCGTATTCATTTATTCAACTCGAGTCTGTAGGATGTGCACATGCGCCAAAAAGTGGCTCGGGTGACCCGAGTTGATCAATCGATTACGCCCAGAATCTTTGTATTGTGACAGCTTTATCGAACATGGTCACATCCGCTTTAATTCTCATAACAAAGGAACTTGGGCCTCAGAACTCATATCTGGCTATAATCGTTTATGATTAACTTGAAAACAGGAAAGCGCTAGGTTCACCACAAATATCATATGAAGTTCACTTCTATCCAGAACTCACGTGCATTGATCTGATTTTCTCAAGTACCAAAGCTGAAACGCCAATAGAGTTTGAAGCACCGAAACGCTCCAACAGGACACGTGACTGGTCACGTGGGCCTGAGGGGATGAGTGGCGCCAAGGCTTCGTTAGCTCTAGCATAGATTTGCATTTTTAGTGGGATTTTCATAATTGTTATTCACTCAAATACCACGTCGCGAATCCTAATGCCAACATGGCAGTTCATCCAACATTTGTTTTAGTTATTTTCTTTTGTTTCATGAGCGGCAGTCAACATGGCTGGCCTACATTGCAGGAGTGTCGGAAATGGCTAGCTTTAATTTGTCATCTACTGCTGCTAATTGACCAGAACTATTTGGTGGGAGTGTCTATATGCAAAGAGAATTGTGCGACAATTTAAATTAGATTGCCAGGATAGACTAAATGAGATTGCCAGAATAATCGGATAACAGCTAGGAAAATCAAATATCAGGCTAATACCACGATACCAGAACACCAGGATACTAGGATACTAGGTTGCAAGATAACCAGGCAGTGGGATGCCAAGATGCCAGGGCACCAGCCTACCAGTATACCAGGAAAATATGGTACTGGCATGACAGGATACAAGGGTACCAGCCTACCAGGATATTAGGATACTGCGATGCCAGGATATCAGACTACCAGGACATCAGCATAATACGGTACAGGAACAACAAGAAACCATGATACCAGAACTATCCTTGCCTACTAGAACAACAGGCAATTATACCGCCTGGCCAGAACACTAGGATAACTGGATACAGGTATGCAAGAATAGCAGGTACCAGACTACCAGAACAGAATAGGGTACTTAAATGATAAGGACACACGGATATAATACTGGGATACAAGGTACCAGGGTTGGTTTTAGCCTACAATCTTACATTCTCTTAACCTATCAATGTAGCATGACACCAGGATACCAGGATAATAGGCGGTGGAGAATGCAGGACATCAGAATGATCCATTATCAGATTGATACCAGCAATGCCAGTAGAGCGTCATCCTACAGGACACCAGGATTATACCAGGACACCAGGATAATAGGGTATTGGATGACAAGATACTAGGGTACCATCCTGCCAGGACACCAGTATTATAGAATACCAGTATTATAGAATACTGGGATGCCAGGATAC
>CM059201.1:7506342-7549721 GCA_030323885.1 Branchipolynoe longqiensis
GCGTGACAGCGCGGGGCGGGGGGAGGGTCTCTTCCTCTCCTCGCATCAAGCGTAATGCTTTGCATTACGACCAATGAAATCCAACCTCTCTATCTTTAATTATTTCGCTTAGTGTTCCAGTCGATGTCCTTATTAAGCTAAACTGTAAATTGTATGTATTCATTTCTTAATTCATGTGACAATTTTGAAGAATAAAGTTTAGTTGTGAATTATAGCAAGTTCTTATGTTAGCTTTCTATTTAAAATCCATCATTAAACAACAGGGGCTATTTGGATTAGAAACTCTACCAGTTAAAACTCTGATCAGAATTTATCTATACTGGGGGAATCAGAGACTACCAGTTGAGTCTCTGATCGGAGTCTCTGTGGGTAGAATTCCGAATTCTACCAGATGGCAGTCTCGCCCTGACACATGCACATATGATGTATATATATTATATATTACATTAAATATGCTTTATAAGCCATTAAACGAGTATAATAAGCCGGAAGATCATTTCTACACCCCAGCCACTATGTCATCGGCTGGTCACCTACTCATTAGGTCATCCATTGGTACCTTATGACCTCCGCAAGTCACACCACCTGCTCGCCCACGCTTTAGCGGCCATTATTTTCACTCACTGTCCCACTGAAATTTAGAAGATATATAATGTACACACAAATATGTTTGTGTATTATTTCCCACACATGTGCGCGTTTGTTTGTTTGCTTTGTTCCAGGTGACCATGGAAGGTCCGGTGCGCTACATCTGCATGTGCAATGGCCTCCTCCCCATAGGCGACTTTTACCGCCAGTGGAGTAAAACTGCCGACCAATCCACACACCGGTCGCAGCCCTGCAAGAAGAACATGAACGTGTCGATGGCAATGGAGGATCGCTCCTTCTTGTGTTCCAGTGAGACGCTGCTGCAAGGGTCGGAGACGATCCTGCTTCGCGATCTGAGCCGGTGCCACAACCAGCTAGGCACCGGCGGCATGCTGGACGGGCCGTGCTATGAGAATGACCAGTTGGGCACTCCCGGCGTCGACAGCTTGCGAAACAACACGCCAGATGGCGCCACCAACCATCAGCGCCATAACGCGCGTGGCGCCACCGAGCGGAAAGCGGCCCAGACTTCGCCGCGCGGCTTGCCGCTAGATGGCGAGGAGCTGCTGCACAGGCTGCAATGTATGGGACAGTCGGTGCGACAGCTGGAGAACTACTTCTACACGCGGACCTGCGAGGAACAGGGGTGGCACTGCGCACGCAAGGAGTGGAGGAACGTTGCCTATGTACTGGATCGCATATTCTTCTTGCTCTACGTCTGTTTGATTTTACTGTCGGTGACAATCTTGTTCCCAAGGCCGACTTGAAGAGTCGTTTGTCCGTGTTGTTCTAAATTCAGCCAATATTCATGGTACATGTATAACATATGGAATATGGAAGTGACTATTCGCACTGCCACAGTGCGGCTAACTGGTGATAGGCTGTCCGTATGGCTCACCTAAACACACACTACCAACCTCAATTCCCGCCTAATCTCCCGCCTGACCTCTTGACTGCTCTCCCGTCTGCTCTCTCACCCTCCTGTAAAATTATATATATATGTCCGAATTATATATTTGCAGAGAGCATTATTATCCTCGGGTGACGGAGTGGGGTCCAAGGTTATGCCCCACTCGCTGTGTGACATATTAAGCTACGGGAAATATATGTTAATACATAGTGACAGAGATTGTGATGAGATGTTCCTATATAAGAGAGTTAATTGTTTGGTGAAATGTTCCCTTTATGCACCAGTAAGGGTGCAAGTGGAGGAAAAGGACATTTTTAATATATATATTTATTGTAACTGTCTGCAACTACGTGTTACCACAGGACCGATGGGCCAGCACACCAGCCATACTGCATACATTATGTACACCACCTGCAGCTGGGTTGGGTGACCGCTGTCCATAGGCGGGGCATCGCCTCCCAGGCTGTGGAATGTGCCTGACTGGCTGGCTGTGGGATGCCCAGTCACCTGCACCCCCTTGCCCCACCTGACCACACTAGCCTCACTTTGATATTGATTAATCTAGACACTGCTCCAGACACACTGGGCAGAACACTCTACTCCTGACGCTTGAGTGAGACACACTCTCTCTTGGGCAGGGACCCAGACACTCTGTCTGATGCTCCACCATTCATATATACAAACTGAGATGTGTGCAACAACCATGGGACTCTGGTTCAATGGGCTGTAGGCACTGATTCATAGGCATACTAAAGAGGCAATGAGACTTTGTGTGGACAGAAGGTAAGGGGTGAGGGTGATAGTAGGTACTCCAAAGTCGGCGTATACGGTGTCCGCAGCGCAAAATTTGACTCATTTTAACCGTTTTAAAAAGCCTTGAATCTCCACTAATTCTGCTTGGTTTGAAATAAAAATTATATCAAATTAAAGCTTGTTCTTTTGCCTCTTAGGGTGTCTGATTTTTAATCATCATTATGAAAGAAATCACAGTCAATGGACACTTGTTGGCGGGTACCATCAGCAGCTCTGAGCATGCTTGCCGATTTTGTTTTCATCCAGTCTGAGCTACTCCCTTCCCTAAACTTGATGGCTTGGTGAGTACATTGACCTGAGCTAAAAATAACCACCAATAAAAGATAGAGAAGAATCTAGGCTTCATTAGCATATCAAGCATGAGTGTTTCTGAGTGGGAAATTTGATTGAACTGAAGGAGTGAAAACATTAAGACATTAATCCTCATTGAAAATTGATCAGGATCGTTTTGAAAATTATATCATCAGAAAGCTTAAGTCTTCCTCTACCTAACCAGAACAATATTTGGTTGAGATTTATATCATACGCATCAAGCATGGTCTGAGAAGTGACTGCTGCAAGAATTTGGCTATTGTCAGCTCGCGATGCTTAAGTGAATGTTGTCTTTCTTTCTCTCTCTCATCAGTTAGAAAATGGTGTCATCATGTAGAGCTTTTAATTCTGGTTATTTTGGTATAAAGAGTGCAGTGATCGGACAATTAGAATGGGAGTTATGCTATTTTTCTTAATTTTATTGTCAGCTTGCGATGCCTAAAATTGAATATTGTCTTTCTTTCTCTGATCAGTTAGAAAATTATGTCATCATGTAGAGCTTTTGATTCTGGTTATTTTGGTATAAAGATTGCTGTGATAGGACAATTAGAATGGGAGTTATGCTATTTTTCTATATTTTACTGAATTTATTATTGGTGGTTGCTGGAAATTAAGGAATTTAGCAAGTTTGACATGAAATTTCAGAAAGAATACTAACAGTGATGGTCTGTAAAAAATTGAGCTTCTTATTTGTATTATAGAGAATGAGATTCTTTAATATTGGACAGATCATATGCAAAATAGCTTCCAGGTGGGACCCTAAAATCCAAGATTTGGCTAATTTGGAAATGTGCACAAATCGGGGCAAAAAAATCAATCTTTAAACACTCATAACTTTGCAGCTATTCAATCAATCTAAATGATTTTTATATCATTGAGATCCAATTTAAAAGATCTGTACAGATATATAAGATGTAATACTGACCTGTTGAAAATAGAAATCACTTTGGAGTACCTAGTATAGGTCACGAGTAGGTGAACAGGAGTTGATGCCAATAAAGCACAACTTCTTCACTGTCAATCTTGTGTGACTTGTCTTCCCTTTCTTCCTTATGAGTTTGTTTAAGAGGGGCATCAGGTGTGAACTGACAGACAGTTGTCAAAAGACACATGGGAAGAGTTTGTGGTATATCTGGTGCTCTGACGGCTGGGGCATTCAGTAATATTACACTCCCACCTGCTCTCCCTCTGCTCTCACTCTCCCACCAGCTCTCCCGCTTGCTCTCCTGCTATCCTGCTCGCTCTCCCGCCCCCCCGCTCGCTGTTCCATCCTCCCTCCTGCTCGCTCTCCCGCCGTCTCCAGTTAACTCTTCCATCGTTTCTCCCACTTGCTTTCCCTCCCTCCCGCTCGCTCTCCCACTCTCCTGCTCACTCTCCCGCCCACTCACTCACCCACCCTCCAGCTTGCTCTCATGCTCTCCCACTCACTTTCTCACTCGTTCTCCCACCCTCACGCTCACTCCCGTCCTCCCGCTTGCTCTCCTACCCTGACCCTCACTCTCCCGCCTACAGCTTGCCCTCATGCCCTACATACTCCCTTATTCTTTCGTAAAACTGACATGTTGGCCGAATGGGGGACATGTGGCATAGTTAGTTTTTTCCGACACTTGGTGGCGCGTTGGTATTAGTGGGCCTAAACGGCCATTGACAATGCTTTGAGTTTGCCGGTACGCGCAGTGCAAAACATTTATTTTATTCAAAATTAATAGAAATGCAGAACCCTAACCATATAAATTTAATATAATCTATTCGTTGAATATGTTTTCTATGTGTGTACCAAGCGGTTTGTTTCTAGGTGGTGTGGTTTTAGAGATCTTGCCATTGACAATGCATTGGGTTTGCTGGTACGCGCAGTGCAAAAAGTTTATTTTATTCAAAATTAATAGAAATGCAGAAGCCTAACCGTATACATTTAATATAATCTATTCGTTGAATATGTTTTCTATATGTGTACCAATCGGTTTGTCTCTAGGTGGTGTGGTTTTAGAGATATTTCACTTCTTCTGTATGAAGATTGCTCACGGCCATTGACAATGCACTGAGTTTGCCGGGACGCGCAGTGCAAAACATCTATTATAATGTGGCTGTGTTGGTAATCAGGTCATGATGCTGGCGGCTTGGTCCTCAAGTGTGGCAGCACTGTGCAGTCACCATGAGTGTGCACTGTCACAAGTCCCATCCTGATATATTAACTTAGATGTTGCCAGCACATAAAACTTGCAACAAACAATCGAAACAAACATCTTACATATATCTCTACGGCTGCCATGCGCATAGTCAATCGTCAGTTAGCCGCACACCGCCGTGTGAATAGCCTCGGCCATGCAATATACCCGGGTGGGGGTGGGAGCATAGTCATAAAAAGCATCCGAAACAGGACATGCAGCAAAGAAAAGCCGTGTTTACACGGGTGAGTTAAGCGGCCTCAAATAATTCGCCTTGTCTAGTTCGGCTCACATTCGCCGTGTAGATGCGACGCTGAAGCGGTTTAGGGCTGATTCAATTCATATTATTCACTTTATGTAAACCGCCTCGCGAGGTAGTTTATATAAAGCGAACTAGCTTAAGCATGTCACACGCATGCGCAGTCGAGACCTTAGTTTGTTGACTTTCCGGTCGATCAAAAGCGCATATTATATCATTTGGTCTATGAACCGGCTAGAGGTGCACAGATATTTTTTTCATCATATATTTTTAGGGTTTCACTACCCAGCAGAAGTTTTGACCGTTCCAAAACAATACGATTCAATCAATACATATCTAGGTCGAACCCACAATCTCTCGTGGTGACGTCGACGAACCCAAACTGGCGCTGGTTAGTATGGATGTGCTCATGCGCAGATATCGATTTCCGGCTTCAAACTCGGTGCGTGTAAACACGCCACTACTTCGCTTCATATAAATCGCTTTGTCTAATTCGCTTTACAATTGCCCGTGTAAACACGGCTTAAGACTGGTGAGAAATGTGTGATTACTGCTACTGATCGCAACACTGTTGAACATGGCGTAAAATACTAGTATTAAACATGAGATTTAGGTCAAGATTGCGTTCCTATTATATGGTGCGACACATTACATAACATAATGACCCATTTAGGCTCCACCCCAGTTGGTAGAGATATGTCATTCCAAAGACTGGTATTGACCAATTTCATATGACATCAGCACATGTATTTAGGTCAGTGCGCGTGCTGCTTGGCTGCAGGACAACATCTGGTCACACTGCAAACTCAATGGCTATGAGCAATCTTCATAGAGAAAAGGTGAAATATCTCTAAAACCACACCACCTAGCCACAAACTGATTGGAAGACATAGAAAACATATTCATAGAAGAGTTTATATTAAATTTATATGGTTAGGGCTCTGCATTTCTATTAATTTTGAATAAAATCGACGTGTTGCACTGCACGTATCGGCAAACTCAATGGCCATGAGCAATCTTCATACAGAAAAAGTTAAATATCTCTAAAACCACACCACCTAGAAACAAACTGATTGGAATACACATAGAAAACATGTTTAACAAAAAGATTATATTTTATTAAATTAATGAGGTTAGGGTTCTGGATTTCTATTAATTTTGAATAAAACTGACATTTTGCACTGCGTGTACCGGCAAACTCAATGCATTGTCAATGGCAGTGAGCAATCTTCATACAGAAAATGTTAAATATCTATAAACCACAACACCTAGAAACAAACTGATTGGAATACACATAGAAAACATGTTTACCAAAAAGATTATATTAAATTGATACGGTTAGGGTTCTCGATTTCTATTAATTTTGAATAAAACTGACGTTTTGCACTGCGCGTATGGCAAACTCAATGCATTGTCAATGCCGGTGAGCAATCTTCATACAGAAAAAGTGAAATATCTCTAAAACCACACCACCTAGAAACAAACTGCTTGGAACACATATAGAAAACATATTCAACGAATAGATTATATTAAATTTATATGGTCAGGGTTCTGGATTTCTATTAATTTTGAATAAAATTAACGTTTTGCATTGCGCATACTGGCAAACTCAGTGGCAGTGTGCATTCGTTCTGCAGCCAAGCTGCACACGCATACACAATGTTTACAAACATTGAAAGGGGTCTATACTAAACATCCCATGACTGTTCTGAGTAGTTGTAGGTACAATGCAGTTAATATTTGTAAGATTAAACCAATTTTCATGATAGCGTGGAGATGCATATAAAAGAATGCATATTAAAACCACGCAACCAAATATATAAGAAATCACTAATTTTGGTGTGCAATCATATGAGTTTAAATTAAAGACAATATATTTAATTTAAATACTAGTTTTGTGTTATGGTTGGTTCGAGTACACAACTATTAACTATTCCTTTGCTGATCATCATCAATGTATCCATTCATTAAAGCATATTGCATACTCTTGTGTTGCAAATGAATTAGAGCTGCATAGTCCGATGAAAGCACCAACTTTTCAAGATGAGAACACTGACCTAGATTTGATTCTATATCTAACTTAGATACTGGTGCACTTATTAAGCATGTGTTGCCATATAGAAGGGAATACCAAGTCAGTTTACTAGAACATGTTAATGCAGAAGCCTGTGGTGTGAACAGTTTTGGCATGCTTGCCAATATTAATTGGGCATCTTTGCACTTCAAACATCTCAAAAGTTAGCATATTTAAAATAGAAGTTACTTCAAACTAAAGTAAGATAGCTTATAACAATCAACCGAATGTATTTATCTCCAACCTGTCACATGTGGTGTACCCCAAGGGTCAGTGTTAGGGCCACTGCACTTTATAATCTACATAAACGATCTTGAAAAATGGTTGCAAACCGAATGCCTCCAACTATATGCAGTTGACACAGTCATATATGCAGATCCGGACAGAGGAAGCCCGAGGCGGAAGGAAGGGTTTATTCAGGAGACAGGTACAAAATCAACAACAAATAAAGGCTTAGTACAGGTTATGCAAATGTTCTTGCGCAGGTCAGTCGACCTTGTCCAAGTCCGCAGAGGGGCCCGAAAGGACCTGGGAGGAGGTAGGCCCGGGAGCCGACCCCCACGCAGTGGCCTACAACAAGAGGGTGGGTGGATGCGGTAAATCCATTGACGTGAGGATATGAGGCCCGAATGCAGGTCACAGGAAAAGGCGGGAAGGAGGGGAGGGTCCGAGAGGCCCGGATGGGGGCACCTCGGGCTTCCCACCGGATCAACCACAATTCGGAATTATGGGCCGATCCGGACAGAGGAAGCCCGAGGCGGATGTGGGAGTGGGAAGGAAGGGTTTATTCAGGAGACAGGTACAAAATCAACAACAAATAAAGGGGTAGTACAGGTTATGCAAATGTTCTTGCGCAGGTCAGTCGACCTCGTCCAAGTCCGCAGAGGGGCCCGGAAGGACCTGGGAGGAGGTACGCCCAGGAGCCGACCCAAAGCACAAAGCCAAGGCTCTCGGGGCGTCCGCGATCACCTGACGGGGCACGTACGTGTGCACCGCATCGGACTCCCATGTCCCCTGGGCCATGATGGCGGAAAGGTCCACCCCCCTCGAGGCGCAAGCCTGCGCGGCGCCTCGGCGGAGCCCGTGCAGTGTGAAGTCCTCGGCGCGAGGCACGTGGGCCGCGCGCAGGGCGGCCCGGAGGAGGGGGGTGACATCCCGAGGAGTGAGGGGGACGCCGGCATGGGCGAGGAAGGCCGGGGCGTCTCCCGGCGCAGGGACCAGGTCGAGGGCGCGCCGCCAAGCGCGGACCAGGCACAGAGGCGATCCCGCGAGGGCGGGCACGAAGATCGAGACGGCCTGCGCCGGGGCACGGATGGTCTTGGAGGAGGTGATCCGGGGGCGCAGGCCCCCGGGAACCGGCTGGACGTCATCTCTGCGCAGAGTGTGAGGCCCCCCCACGGGGCGTGGGTGGGGGAGAGGATGTTCGATTGCCTGAGGAAGCTGAAGAAGGCGATGATGGTTGCGGCCCAAGGGGCAACCCCGAGGTGCCCCTGGGCGCGCATGTGCCTGTAGATGAGGGGAAGCATCTCAGGGGTGACGGGTGGGGCGCGGCAGGTGGGAGCCGCGAAGAGCCGTTCGCCGCCACGTCTCACCCGCGTCGCGAAGGGGGCGTCGAAGGGCATGACGTCCCCCCCCGCCTCCCGGACCCAGGAGCGGGCCCCGGAGAAGGCGTTGGTGATGGTGGCGGGGGAATGCAGCAGGCGGTGCAGGTGGGCGATGAACTGGCCGACGTCGTAGGGAGCGGGGGCCAGATGGTCGACTCCCCGCTCGACGGCGAACTCCAGGTACCGCCTGGCATGTCGATCGCGATTGCGCCAGGTCCCGGGCGCGAGGGCGGCGAGGTGGTGTGTCATCAGGTGCTCGTGCGCGCATGCGCCGTAGTCTGCCAAGGTTAAAGGTCATCGGTGAAAATGTCCGGCGAGTGCCGTACACGTAATATACGGATCCCCCTGCTACGGCATTCATTGCGGACTATGTCGAGGGCAACCCGGGAGTAGTGCGTGCGGCTGAGGGCGTCCGCGAGGACCAGCTCGACACCGGGCTTGTGATGGACGGTGATCTCGAAGGATCCAAGCGCCGCGAGGAGCCAGATCTCGCGGGCGCACGCGCCCAGAGTTGGGTCGACTGTGCGGCCGGACTCTAGGGCGCTGGCGGAGGCAGCGTTGTCCGTGTTGACGATGATGTGGTATCCGCCCGCGGGGCGTCAGGCCCAAGGGCGTGCACAGCGAGGACGAGGTTCACGGCCTCCAGCTCGTGGATGGAGGGGTAGGCTGTCATCATCTCGTGGTCGTAGGCCTCGGAGAAACAGGCTTTGGCAGTGAATGCGCCACCGCCGGTCATGCAGGAGTCGCATTCGATGACCCAGCGGGGCCGCACAACCGGGGGAAGGAGGCAGACGCCGTTGCCGGCGGCCGCGAAGTCGCGAAACCAGCGGACGTCCCCCCTGAGTTCCGGGTCGACGTCCGCGGCGCCCGCGGCCGGGGCCGCGCGGAGGCTCGAGAGGATCCGGCCCATGAATTTGCGTGCCGCGACTATGCAGGTGCTGACGTGCGCCAGGCGGCCGACGAGCCTCTGGAGGGCTTTCCTGGTGAGCGTGGGGCGGACGAGCCAGTGTTCGCATTCCCCGATGACGTCGTTCATTTTGTCGTCGGGGATGCGGTGGACCATGGCCTCCGTGTCGAATTCAATGCCCAGCCATGTGAGGCGGACGGTTGGGGGGCAGCATTTGTCGGGGGCGACCTCGAGGCCGAGGGAGTCGCAGACCTCCCGGAGGGTGTCGAACGCCCGCATCACGTCGCACCCGACGAAGTCATCGACGTAGACCGTCGTATAGAAGCCGTGGCGGCCCATGATCCATGCCACCGCGGCGGTGACTCTGACGCAGGTCGCGCCCGAGGTCCTGCATCCGAAGGGCAGGGCTATGTCGAGGTAGGCGCGGCCGTCGACCGTGATGCCGAAGAGGGGCATGGAGAGGGGGTCGGCGCGGAGCTGGCAGTACGCGCGGGAGACGTCGGCCGACCAGCAGAAAGCGCCCCGACCCTCGACAACGATGCGGCGGCCGAGGTCGGCCGCGGAGGGAAGCTTGTAGGGGTGCGGCTGCCCGAGGTACTCCCGCCTAGGGATGCCGGTGTTGAAGCTGCGGCCCGGGGGGAAGGACAAGTCGACGATGACTCACTGCTTCCCGGGGGTGGACTTGGGCCGCGTCATGATGGGGCTACACTGCGCCCAAGGGGTGAAGGGCGGCACCGCGAAGGGGCCGAGGAGGGCGCCTCGTCGGAGCTACTCTGCCGCGTAGTCGGTGATGTGGTGGGCGAAGCCGGGGTCCTCACGGTGGTTCTTGTAGGTGGGAGACGGGGGCCCGGCCGCGGTGTAGTTGGCCGGGAACCCAAACTCCAGGTGGTCGAGGAGGATGTCGTCGTCATGGCCGTGAAGCAGGCGACGCCATGTAGGAATGTTCAAATCCGAGGGGACCGGGACTCGGGCGGCCAAATAGTTCGGGAGTCCCGAGGCGCGGGTGGCGGCGTAGGCCGCAGCGTAGGCAGGGTAAGCGGCCCAGCCCTCACCCGAGAGCACCGGCCAGAAGCTGTCGAGGGTGGCCCTGTACTCGGCGGGGGAGGGACCGCAGGCAAGGGCCGCCGGGAGGGAGTGCTGGATGACAGTGTCGATCACTTCCTCGACCGGCTCGTTGGTAGTCGAGCCGGGGGCAGGGGCGCCACGGGTCGCATCGCAGAGCCCACAAGAGGCGACGGGGTCCGGAGCCAACGGGGTGGAGCATCTGTCGGGGAGGATCTCCGCGAAGCTGTCGTAGGATGGCGCGTGTGCGGCGTGGCGGGGGCTTCCGGGACCGGCGGGGCGATCGTGGGTCGGGGTGGCGTGGCCCCGTGTGCCGGGGTGCGTGTTTATGGTGTTAGTTGGCGGTGTCTCCTCCAGGCGGTGCCAGCGGGCCGTCGTGACGTCATTAGGCGGGGGAATCCCCTGCGGCTGGGGCGTACCCCCATCGCTGTTGGTAGTGGCGGGGGAATCCTCCAGGTGGCAGCAGGGGCGCGAGGCCGGCATGACGTCATTGGGGGAACCCCCCTCCGCTTGTCCGGGCTCGTCGGCGGGCGCGGCACGGGGGGGCCCGGCCGGGCGGGCACCAGCAGCCGTGACGTCATGGTGGGAACTCCCGCCGGGCCGGGGGGCGGCCGGGCTGAAGCCACAGGCGGCCAGGGCAATGTTATTGTTTATAATGGCCGCGTGGCGTGGGCGGTGAGCCGCTACACGGGTAGTCCGGGGGCAGTGCGGGGGTCGGCGTCGAGTTGTCCGTAGGGGCGGGGCTGTGTCCTCCCGCCGGCCTCCTAAAAATCCCGGTGCGAAGCTTTCCCGGGGCACTCTCTGGCCTTCTTTGAATAACAGCTCGCCTCGGCGTGGCCCGTGACGATGCGCGCACGTTCGCGCACTAACCGCACATGTGCGCGACTTTTTGGGCGCCCGCCCCATGCGAGGCTCCCTTCGTGGCCTTGGTGCAGGAGGCTGGGTCTTTATTCCATGCCTGGCAGGGCGCGCCCATCGCTGCCTTGTTGTAGTGTTCGCGGTTGTCGGCGCCGGACTTGTGCGGTTTCCCGGCCTGGTGGCTCTCAGGGGCGGGGGCGGTTTTGGGCGCGGCGTGACCCGCCATCGCTATTATTTCTATCCTGACTGCGTTTAGGGCGGCCGCGTCCTTCCAGCCGTACGGCAGTCTCCCGTCCGCTATGCGCGTGAAGATCTCTTCCGAGTAGCGCCTTACTACCGGCCAAGCCAGCGCACAATTATCTTGTGCGACCATCTCCTGATGGGCGGAGAGGGCCTCGAGTCTGCTCGCCGGGAATCCGCGTTGGCACTCGAGGCGCTTCAGGCCTAGCGTATACTCCTCCCTGGTTGCCTCGCCCTTTTTAATTGCTTTCCCCTCGTCCCCCCGTTCTACTAGGTCGTAGGGAAATAAATACTTTGTAGGAATACCTTTTTTACGTGTGTGCGCCTTCCCATCCGCCGCCGCTACGATGAGGCGCACGGCCTCCTCCGCCGTTGAGCGCGCCCCGCGGCCGTAGTCATCCCCGTCGTGTTGTCGGCGGCATGGGTTAGGGCGATGACCATGGGCTGAGCGGGCTCTGGTCGGTGCCGAGGGCGGGATGGGAGCCGGTGCGGGTCCTGGCGTGGCGGCCACCCGCGGCCGAGGGCGATATCGGGGAGAATGATCGTGCCCGGCTGCTGTGGAACCGCTCGGTTGCTGCGGGGCGGTGCCTGGCCGGCGGGTTGCGTGGCGTGGACGGGGGAGTCGAGGGGGCCCGGCGACATACCGTCGCGGGGGCCGCCGCGGCAGCTGCGGTGGCTTCGGTCTCCCGGCGGCGCGTGCCCGCAGTGGCGGCGGCCAGCACGGCGGTGGCTTCCGCGAGCATCTTGGACTGAGCCGCGAGCTGAGTCCGCTGCTCGGCCGCTCCCTTCCTGTGTGCGGCGGCTTCCTTCTCCATGGCGGTCATGCAGTTATCGCATGAAGGTAGAATAGACCCCGCCAGTTAAGCTAGAAAGTACCCGACTAGATTGGTTCCAGTTTCTGCCAATAGATGTCACTAGCTTAACTGGTGAGGTGTAATACATGTGAAGAGATTGGCGATGAAATTCCATAAGGAAAATACAAAATAACATAACATTTAAGCCATGATAAATCTTCAAGAAAGAAAAGCCATTCACAACAGTTCAGAGCTACCGAATGTTGGATTAAATGGCAACTTGCACACCATAATATACCACTGTACACATTTGTCATACACAAGTTCAATAATAATTATCCTATCGAATTACAATATAATTATCTACACAAATAGCGCCAGCTTCTTCAGAAATCATTATATGAAATTTAGTTTGGAGCGGGACATAGCTCAGGCGGTAGAGTGTCCATCTGTGAAGGCATGGGTCATCCTATCGATCCTGCTCAGTGGATACATTTGCAGTTTGGGCTATTTTCCCTTCCAACCAGTGGTCCACAACTGGTTCATCAAAGTGTAAAATTGTCCGATATAATACATGTAAACCGAGGTGAAGTTACTATAGTAAATTACAAACTGTCTATATAATGATAAATGTTAAAATGTAAAAACCCAAAGGCATATGAAGGATGTGTGAAATTGGTAAACTATTATTCATTGAGTATAGAATTTGTATAATTGAATAGTCTTTAGAGGGAGTGTCACTTCCGAGTTTGACTAAGAACAGTCTTTGGAAGAGTCACCTCACATGCCCCCTCCCCCCCCACATGGTATTGTTATGATCATTGACCACTGCATTGTACTCTGATTGGAGGAGTGAGTCATGTGACCACTGCATTGTACTGTGATTGATGAATGGAATCATGTGACAACGGCCATCTTGAATCTTGAAGAACCTATATAAGCCAATAAACTAAAGAGTCTCATTCTCTTACTTTCACTCTAACCCTGTTTCCTTCATTACCTGTAGTGCTTTCATTTGACCTATTTACACCACCCACACCCACCAGCCGGCACGTTTACAAAAGGCTGTGTCCTGTCTCTGGGAATGTGCATATAAAAGACCCCTTGCTGCTTATCGGAAAGCATAGCCTGTGTGGCGGCAGCAGATTTCATCCAAAGGAACATGTCAGAATGACCATATGTTTGAAGTCCAATAGCCGATGATACAAATCAATGTGCTCTAGAGGCGTTGTTAAATAAAACAAACTTTAAAAAATAATTCTGTTTTCAATACTCAGCATTTATGTCTAGCTTTAACTGGACCGATTTGTCTACCACCTCCCGACCCCGACGACTGTCTGTTGCCAACTGAAAGCTCAAATTTTGTTACGTATTGAATCTCAGAAGTATGTGAATATCACTTAGCTGACCGATCAAATAGTCTTCAAAGATTTGTGGAGTTAGTATCGCAATGCTACATACTTGGATCCCATCAAACTGCTTCGTACACAATAAACTATAGGTGCCTAGTACAATAATACATCGATAGCATCTTCATCTGTTCTATTTTGCCAAATTAATAAAATACTAATCTAAAAGAAATACACAAACAAACTGGTGTAGACTGTCGGCGCAATTAAACTATGTAGTCTGAGCAATGACCATCCACTACTTCATGCCATCACTCTGCCAATTTGAATTTTCACCGCTGTGTATATACAACATCATCAAAGGCCGGTTGCTCTCATTCCATGTCTATGTGGTGTGGGAGGTTAAGAATCCCTTGAATCAGTAAAAGTGTAGGCTCACACTTTCTATCAACCAACTGTCTAATGAGGTGAAAACAAGTCTCTTCAGACTTATTAATGACAGGCAGTATAAATCTTCAAGAAAAACAAATGTGTGCATCATATGATGTCTATCCGATTTAAGCCGACTAGCTAGTGGCTCAACTAGAAGAGCCTAACCTCATGTTTCAGCAATTAATCAATCCAATTTATCAGGAACTGGATGCTGTGTGTGGATCACTTCACGCTGGCTCACTCACTATCACCTCACTAATCTGATGCATATGGCATCGCGCCAAGTCGGGCAGAATCGGTCCAGTTAAAACAACGCATCAACAGTGTGTATGTTCATCTCCATTAATAAAACATGATGATGAAATGAATAATTCTTTGGTTGTTGTTTAGAGGTAATTCATAACAATGCTATGCTCTGACCACCAACTATCAAATAGTGGTGATAGCTTACAAGCAATACCATATACAGCTATGTATTTATTTAATCTTAACCAAAAGGATTTTGCAATTAAAATGGTGCTTAATGAACACTGGCGGGAATTTATTACTTCTGACTCTCCACCTACCTACTTCGAAAGGAACCAAATTACCGAGTTAAGATTAAAAAAAGAAATTTAAATCTTTTTAAGATTTTAAAAAAAAAAAGAATAGATTTTACACCGTCGGTGCCCAACGTCGGGCCATGGGTGGTGGCCCGATGCGGGGCAGTGACAACCAGTGGTGGGCCACCCGAGATATGGTTGAGAAGGATGTTAAAATGTGCCTAACTAACAAACATAGGTGAGGTGTAAAGCCCTGTTTACACGGGCGATTTAAAACGCTTCATATAAAACGACTTGCCTAGATCGACTCACATTTGCCGTATAGATGCGACGCTGTGGTGTTTTAGGGCTGAATCGATTCATATGAAATGGTTCATCTATACCACGTCGCGAGGTAGTTTATATGAATCGATTCAGCTGGTTCCCGGGCGGCGATACTATAAAATAGTAGTGCTTGCCGGCTACAGAGGGAGCAGTAACTAATCGCTGGTGCCCGGCAGTGTTAGGGCCCGATTACGCCAAAATCTAGTGAATGCGATCATATTTAACAGAATTACAGACTCAAATAATGAAATTGAATTAAATTAACCTTAAATTCCAAGCGATATTAACGTAGCAGCTACATCGGTGTCGAATCAACGAGTGTAAGCTAAACAAATAGCAGTGCTCGCCGGCTACAGGCGCAACACTAAGGCTGCTGGTTCCCGGTCGCCGACACACTTTCAAACTCGCTCGTGTAAACCCGCCACTACATCGCTTCATATAAATCGATTTGTCTAGATCGTTTCACAATTCCCCGTGTAAACACAGCTTAATACAGTTGCTTTCGGAACAGGTCAGTAGAGAGTCAGAAGTTACAAATGTTCGCCAGTGGTCATGAAACACCATTTTCATTGCAAAAGTGTTTTATTGAGGAGTCCTGGATTTTGTACAGCAGGCATCACCTCTTAGCTTAACTTTTTAGGCAAAATTAGTGTCTTATCATCTTAGTATCTGATATGAGGTGCATATGCATCTCTATGATATTAAACTGATATTTATAAAATTGGATTGACTCCATTGTCATGCTTTGCAGTAGATGTTACCTTTCAGTTCTCCAAAAGGAGGTTTCTCTAGCTACAATTTAGGTCTTGATTTCTCTACAAAATCATCATCAAATCACTCAAAGGGAGTTAAAAGGGTTCTCAAATGATATAAAAAACGTTCTATTGATGTTAAAAATCGTTAACCGATATGTTTTAAAATAACATTATATAATGTTATTTACTCCATACAAAATAACGTTTATATGACTTTTTTATAATGTTATTGTAACATTCAATAACGTTATACTGACGTCAGTGTGACGTTTCTTTGTTAGCTGGGTACAGATGAACATTTTAATTTTTCGCTCCTAGCTTGTTCCGGTCGGTAGTCTCTGCAATCCCATCATTTTTGCTTATTTTGTTCTTCTTTTTGTCGTCCTTCAGTGGCTTCTTCTTCTTTGGTTCTTCTGTTATCATACAGGCGATATCCTTAATCTTGTAGATAGTAGGTTCCATGGTAACCCATTCTTGATAACGGTAAGCCACTCGACCAGGGCCCTTCGTCTTGGATATCTTTTAAAAATAGAATTGGATATCTTTTAAAAGTAGAACTATAATGCAGAGGTTAAGAGCATAATTATCATATTTGAACCTTAATACTCATGGGTTTATTATATATAGCATAGCAATGCATCATCATCATCACGCTGTCGGTCGCAATGCGACAAGACTGCTTTTATTTCTTAAACGCCACTATTTCGTGCGGTTGTGCATTTCATAAAAGCTGCTTGCAAAGTGTTGAAGTGCTGCTGGCTTTTGCAAGTTACTAGCAGCACTCTCTTGGGGAGCAAATAGAGGTCTGACACCGGCAAGAACACGTCAAGACAGGCGCAGACCATTTGTCCCTGCAGTAGCTGGCCGGGAGATGTTGGGAGTTCGCTTCATCACCGCCCTTAATGCTGCCATGGAAGCATGGTTTTCTGTTAGGGTTTGCTCCCTTAGCCTTTGGTTCTATCAAGAAACTATACCGCAAGGCAGTGGTTTATAACTTTGCAAGGCAGGGGCGTCAAACTCCCTGAGGTATTTTAGCAGATATGTACTGCATTACCCGCATACGTAGCAATGCAACACCCATTAAACCCATTGTTGCTTACAGAATAAACTAGGTCAACAGTAAAGTATATAATCTAAAACGTGGGTTTTCACACATACAAACTGGCAACTACAAAACCATTGGCATCTTAGTTGTTGAGTCCAGAAACTCAAAAACGTATACAGTACAACCCCGTTAAACCAAGCTTGGTTAAACCAAACGATCGGTTAATCCAAACATTTTTTGGAGGCCCGTCAACATACTACCATTTATCATATAAAAATGTTGGTTAATCCAAAGTCGGTTAATCCAAAGTATCGGTTAATCCAAACAAAATTGTCGGCCCCAGGCCACTTCCGGTAGAGTTAGACCAAACTTTCATGTGGTTTTAAGGTCATCTGAGACTTTTTACTTGATAAATGGTATTATTTTGACAGGTTGCCCAAAAAAGTTTGGATTAACCGATCGTTTGATTTAACAGAGGTTGGTTTAATGGGGTTAAACTGTATATACATACAAAACAATAATCATAGTGCCCACATACATTGTACATTCATAATGCACCCCCGTTTTTGCCAAAGCCAAGTCAAAGTCAAAGTTAGGTTAAACCAATGATTGGTTAATCCAAACAAATTTCTAAGGTCCCTTCAAGTTTGGTTTAACGGGGTTATACTGTGTATATATATTATACACGTTGACCAGTGACGACACTGTCACATGACTTGCATTTCGGAATAGTCTGGTTGCCAATACGGAACAGACTGCTGTTTTGTACAGACATCAGTGAAGCAATACTTCCATTAAACTGTTCAAACCGCTGAATTTCAGCTCACGGTGTTTATATTCCACCTTATTTATTAGGTATGCACTTTAAGAATCATCTACATAGGCCTATATCTTATATAGCATCCGAAACTTGATATTAAAGAAATAAAGCACTTCAATGCCTTGTTTGAAACGCAATGCTTACTGTAATTAATATAACCTGTCAGTCTACACCATTTTATACTACGCACACTGTCAATGCATTATATCATATATAGTTAGTTGCAGGCTCATTCAATCATTGAAAAGCGCTTGTTTCTTGTTAACATTATCTGAGCCAAGCCTCATTAAGTGTGTTTGTAAGTTCGCAGAATAAAAAAACACACAACAAACCACTGTCTGCGTTGATTATAATTGCGTATGATCAGGCTGGATGTCGTAAAGTTCGATATAAACAAAATATAAAATGGATGCTTCTAGCTATCTTTCTTTAATTTGACTGGGCCGTCATTTGACATCAGTTGTTGCTGGACCTAATTAAAAAGGACATTAGATCAGATAAATCACACACCCAGTGACACACGACTTTCCGTAAGTGAATAGTAGATATATAGCATAAGTGTGTATCTCGACTGGCGTTTCGCAAAGCGTAAACAACTTATTGCTGCAACCTATTTCTTTGAATCATTCAAGGCTGAAGAAAGGGAAAGAAGGAAGACGGAAGAAGGAAGAAGGAAGAAAGTAACACAAGTCTCGCACCCGCGAGAAGACAGACGAGATCGAGAGTGACCAGGCGCGAGAATAAATAGGCCTACAATAGGCTATATTCACCGCTCAGTAGCCACACTTATCCGGGTGGGCGCATGATTTCTGAATTGTGGTTGATTCGGCAGTGGAAGCCGGAGACAAGTTGGAAGGTAAAAGGACAAGTTTATTATTAAGTAGAGAGTCTTAAATGCTTCTACATCAAATATGAGTACAATTAGTGAATATGCCTATATTCACCGTAGAGTAGGGCCCGGATGTAGCATTCACGCTGTGAACCATCAGATCACACAGCTCCATGTAGTCTGTTGAGTCTGCTGGTCGCTCTGTTGCAAACGCCAAGAACTCCCCGTCCACCCTACACGGAATTAACACTCTGTCAGCATTGTGGGCACATTGTGGGCATTATGGACAGTATTAGGATTTGTAGATATCCCTGACTATTGAACTCCTCCAGGTCGACCGACAACCAGCATCGTCTGTTTATGTGATTAGTACAGCTCGGCCCAGTTCTGGGGCCGTATGCGTGACGCGGTGTTAGTGAGCCAAAACGGTGTTTGGCGGGAATCCCCCGTTTAGCGGCGAAGAGTCGCATGCAAGAGTCAGTGATACAGATAACACCATGACCGTAAACTAGGGTACGCTAACACTGTTCCATAGCAGGTTTAAGGGCGGTGTTAGGTATCGATTAGGCCCAAATCTATTCAATGCTATCATATTTAACAGAATAAAATAATAAAAAAGTGAAATTTGGTCAAATTAACCCCAAAATCGAAGTGATATTAATGCCGCCGCTACATCGGCGGCGATATTCATATTGTCAAATAACTAAACAAAACAAATGGCCGCCAATGCGGCGGCGGCGTTAATATCGCTTTGATTTTGGGTTTACTTTGACCAATTTTATTTAACAGAATAACATACAAAATAACTGAGATTTGGTCAAATTAAACCATAAATCGAACCGATATTAACCCCGCCACCAAAATTTGGTCAAATTAAACCAAAAATCAAAGTGATATATTAACGCCAAATCGGCGGCGATATTGTCAAATAGTGGTGCTCGCCAGAAACAGGTTCAGCAATAACAAGGCTTGCTGCTGCCCGGCGGTGTTAGGTACCGATTAGGCCCAAGTCTATTCAATGCTATCATATGTAACAGAATAACATCCTCAAAAAGTGAAATTTGGTCAAATTAAACCAAAAATTGATGCGATATTAACGCCGCCGCATCGGCGGGGATATTTTCAAATAGCGGTGCTCGACCGGAACAGACTCAGAGGGATTTCCCAAATCTATAAATAACTGCACGTTTAGCTAACATGAAGGAGTTAGGCACCCCTACATACAGCGTAACCTACTTCGCGAGGGTGGTGATAGCTACCCGGTGTTAGGATTTAACACCACGTGATGCTAACACCGCGTCATGCATACGGGCCCAGGATTCTACACTTCAAAGAGATCAGCGAACGACAATCACAGTCACAATCTAGATAAAAGATTCATTCCAACTCACCAATATACACCTCATTAAGGTTGGTATTCACAGCTTTATCTATGCTCAATAAAACAACATGACACATGCCGAGTTTTCGTTCCAGATGAAGACACTCATTTCTACTCGTGGGGTTTTCTCAATTTATTGTCGAAATGAGGAATGTTTGACAAATTTGACTGTCTTATGCATCTATTTCATGAGAAGAAGGCATTAATGACCAATATATTCCACGTTTCTGCTGCTCTTTAATTCTTGCTTGGTGTGTTTTGTTGTTGTGTAATTTATAAGGGCGTTTCTAAATCGTGTACTTCTTGATACACGCACAATTTATCGCGACAATTTGATTACACACAGTGCATAGCATTGAACAAGTTATGGCCGATATGGGGCTTGATATATTTAAAAAAAACTATAATGAATACCAACTGAGGCATAGTTCAATATGTATTCCAGAAAAACAGAGCTTTAAACCCGATATTAAGCTGTTTAGAATCTATTGAACGATTTTCTCGCTCAAACCATGGCTACTTTGTTCAGACGACAGTGACATTTTAATGCGGGCTAATTTAACACATATTAATCAGAATGACCAGTCTGACATCAATTTTACTGACCTGAGGGTTGAGAATACGCTATAAATACCGTTTAAGAATTGCAGGGGCGTAGCTAGACCTTTAACGATGTGTACTCCTAATTTCGGCAGGGGGTTTAGGGGGCCGCTTAAGCTTAAGCTGGCAGATGTCACACATTTTAGACTTGAGTTTTCGACACTCCGGACTACTACATGCCTTCTCTCTCTCTCCCTCTCTCTCTCTCTTTTTCTCTCTCTTTATTATTTTTTAATAATTTTTTTTGACAAAACGATGGGGACGTTTTGGCATACGCGCATACGCCTAACTACGCATAGCAACGCCCCTGAATTGCAATAGTTTGATTAATGATGATGCCATGTATGATAATGGGTTTAATGTACACAAAGACACATTGTACTTACATGATATTGTAGCAGACGAGATGTGTGCCTTGTGGCAAGCAGCATTGGTCCTGGATACGTGAGATGTGTTCACACACCACTTTGTGACCAGCCAAGTAGAACTGTGCAGGGAACAGTCTGCCTTCACCTAATAATCCAACAATCCAACAAAAACATGACTAGTTGGGCAGAACGGAAATGATAAACAAAGGTTCTATTTAAATATCTTGTAATAGCTATCACAAGACCCAATGTAGGCTCTCGTAAGCAATATGGGCTGACCCAATGTATCTGTCACAAGACCCAATGTATCTTATCCTTAAGCAATTTGGGCTGACCCAATGTATCTGTCACAAGACCCAATGTATCTTATCCTTAAGCAATTTGGGCCGACCCAATGTATTTGTCACAAGACCCAATGTATCTTATCCTTAAGCAATTTGGGTCGACCCAATGTATCTGTCACAAGACCCAATGTATCTTATCCTTAAGCAATTTGGGCCGACCCAATGTATCTGTCACAAGACCCAATGTATCTTATCCTTAAGCAATTTGGGTCGACCCAATGTATCTGTCACAAGACCCAATGTATCTTATCCTTAAGCAATTTGGGTCGACCCAATGTATCTGTCACAAGACCCAATGCATCTTATCCTTAAGCAATTTGGGCTGACCCCATTTTTGCCGGCCCAAGACCCAATGTATCTTATCCTTAAGCAATTTGGGCCGACCCACTGTATCTGTCACAAGACCCAATGTATCTTATCCTTAAGCAATTTGGGCTGACCCCATTTTTGCCGGCCCAAGACCCAATGTATCTTATCCTTAAGCAATTTGGGTCGACCCAATGTATCTGTCACAAGACCCAATGTATCTTAAGCAATTTGGGCCGACCCGATGTATCTGTCACAAGACCCAATGTATCTTAAGCAATATACACATTACCGTGCCCCCCCCCCCCCAAAGGCATATATAGTAGATATTTATGCTTTCGTGAATTTATTTCAGTCAGACGGTATTTAGTAACAATAAGCACATTCTAATATATACATATTTTAGAACTCATAATCTATAGACGAGTGCTGGTACATATATTCAACGACCTTTGTGAACGGCGTAGCCCTGACATACGCAAACTATAGTTTAATGTATGAATTAGTTTTTATTTCATTTGACGGTCCCTTCAATGTGATAACACCTGCTACGTCAGGACAAACGTGGTCTGTGTGTAGAGTACTCATTAGAATTCAGATACTACTGATTTTGGGGAGATCTGGATAATATCCATATAATACAGCAACCCGGGAGAACAAATAAACCAATTCAACACTAACTTAATTAGGTCATCTGCCATGCCTAACTACCCGTATGTTATTAATAAACTTCATTTAGAGAACACATCTGAGTTACATTCTGTGCTTATATTAATTGCAGCATTCGAATGTTAAATATCGTCTGTTGCTGCGCTGCAATAACAGCAGACGACAATTGGTGATAATAGGGAACTCAATCTGAAGAAGGCAGTGTTGACATTCAACATTGCACCGTGGAGAAGGTGTATGATTGTTTGTGCCACATCACTTCAGTGTAACCATGGTAACGTCGTACATCGGTCTTGTTTCTTTGGGAACAGTGTCAGATTTGTATTGACTACATATCACCGTGCCAGTTCCAATTCACCATTTAATTACATTAGACTTTTTAAGAGAAATAATTAAGGCTAAGCAAATATAATAATATAGTTATGCAGTAATGTTGTAATACAGTAATACAATAAATAATATAATAATTAATATAATAATGCTACTTTCCTTGAAAACTATTTCTGTTTCTTTTATTTGTTGTCACTGCTATCATTTCTGGCAGCCAAAGCAGTAATAGAGTATTTCCGGCCAATTATATTGATATAAATAGTGTGCTATTGAGGATTTGCGTGTGACGTAGGCATCACATTCCTCCTGCATCATGGTTGGATAGAAGCAGTTTGTTCTACTATCAAGTGTATGTAAATGAAACAAAAAACACAAATCTATTCACTGCTACGATCTAATTCTGTTATTTAGAATCATGAATATTCACTCGGGGGTTGAAATAATGTTATCTATGAGAATAGCTTACTCAGAAAGTGAAATTTGGTCAAATTAAACCCAAAATCGAAGCGATATTATTATTAAGCCTTTTTAAGGCCACCACCGCATCGGCAGCATTATTGCGAATGTAAATAAGACAAAATGTACAAATCTATTCACTGCTACGATCTAATTCTGAATATTCAATCGGGGGTTGAAATAATGACATTTATGAGAAAGCTTTCTCAAAAAGTGAGAAATCCTGTCAAATTAAACCCAAAGTCCAAGCGATATTAAGGCCGCCGCCGCATCGGCAGCGATATTGTCGAAGGTAAACAAAACAAGAAGCACAAATCTTTTCACTGCTACGATCTAATTCTGTTATTTAGAATATGAATATTCACTCGGGGGTTGAAATAATGTTTATTTAACAGAATAAGTTACTCAAAAAGTGAAATTTGGTCAAATTAAAACCAAAATTAAACCTAAAGCGATATTAAGTGTAGCCGCCGCATCGGCAGTGTTATAACTCTACTTTGTATCCAACCATGATGGCCGACAAGGCACTGGTCACGTGGTGTTAATCGTTTGACGCAAATCCTCAATTAGTCAGAACTAGGAACCCATAACGCCCTACTCATTGGTTACCCCCTAAATCCACCAGGTGGCGTGATAGCGAGGTAATGATTCTCCTCGTATCATATTCCCGCTTATTCACAACAGCATAGCCATGACATCTCGACTTATTTTTGATAAAAGTGATAAATGTTGCGTGTCTTTTTCATCCACCACATGTTTCCATGACAACCACTGGGTGCCTCCTGACCAAGTGTGGCGATCCCGCGGTGTGCATCATGGTTATCCGACGAGCGGACAAAATCCACACCACTTCAGTGTAACCATGGTAACACTGTAGACCGGTCTTGTTTCTTTGGGAACATTAGGCTTTTAAATGAAATAACTAAAGGCTGATCAAATATAATAATCTAGTAATGTAGTAATGCAGTGATGTAGTAATGTAGTAACACAGTAATGCAGTAATGTAGTAAGTAACATAGTAATGTAGTAAAACAGTAATGTAGTAACACAGTAATGTAGTAATGCAATAATGCAGTAATGTAGTAAGGCAGTAATGTAGTACTGTAGTGATGTAGTAATGCAGTAATGTAGTAATGCAGTGATCTAGTAATGCAGTAATGTAGTAATGCAGTGATGCAGTGATGTAGTTCTGCAGTAGCATAGTAATGCAGTGATGTAGTAATGTAGTAACACAGTAATGTAGTAATGCAGTAATGTAGTAACGCAGTAATGTAGTAATACAGTGATGTAGTAACACAGTAATGCAGTGATGTAGTAATGCAGTAATGTAGTAACGCAGTAATGTAGTAATACAGTGATGTAGTAATGTAGTAACACAGTAATGTAGTAACACAGTAATGTAGTAACACAGTAATGTAGTAATGCAGTGATGTAGTAATGCAGTAATGTAGTAATGTAGTGATGTAGTAATACAGTGATGTAGTAACGCAGTAACACAGTAATGTAGCAATGCAGTGATGTAGTGATGTAGTAATGCAGTAGCGCAGTAATTTAGTAATGCAGTGATGTAGTAATGTAGTAACACAGTAATGTAGTAATGCAGTGATGTAGTAATACAGTGATGTAGTAATGTAGTAACACAGTAATGTAGTGATGTAGTAATGCAGTGATGTAGTGATGCAGTAGCGCAGTAATGTAGTAATGCAGTGATGTAGTAATGCAGTAATGTAGTAATGCAGTAGCACAGTAATGTAGTAATGCAGTGATGTAGTAATGTAGTAACACAGTAATGCAGTGATGTAGTAATGCAATAATGTAGTAATACAGTGATGTAGTAATGTAGTAACACAGTAATGTAGTAATGCAGTGATGCAGTAGCGCAGTAATGTAGTAATGCAGTGATGTAGTAATGCAGTGATGTAGTAATGTATTTAAAAAAAAAAAAAAAAATTGTATTGAGGCTGTATTTATACTGTCCATAGCATATAAGCCCGGGTACCCAGGCTTGTTTTCAATGCTGGCCAGTTGTAGTGTTGGTGTTATCTTACCACACAGTGGCTGCTGATAAGGTATTTGATTGCCTGCATTCAGTAGCAGATAGATAATTGGTTGGTATGGTTAGTAGCCTATGTTAGTTTTTTTGGATTTTCTTGGTATATATGTATTTATTTTTCTACTCTTATTACTAGACTAGCCTACTCCTATTTACATATCATAGGCTTGTACGTAGCTGTGTGGTGTGTTATCTGGCTACTTTTGGCATGGTTACCTTCCATTGGGCATCCCGCTGGTGGGCCGTGACATATCACATGCCCCTTTGCAGTGCAGCTTACTGGGGGTTTCCTAGCCTTATTTTGCACAGATATCTTTTGTATGTTTTTAGGTCAGGAATTTGTCGTAACACAGTAATGTAGTAGTAGTAGTAATGCAGTGATGTAGTAATGCAGTGATGTAGTAATGTAGTGACACAGTAGTGCAGTGATGTAGTAATGCAGTAATGTAATGTAGTAATGCAGTAATATAGTGGTGTAATAATGTTGTAATGTAGTAATCAAATGATGTAGTGATGTTGTAATATTGCAATGTAATACAGTAATACAAAAATATTATAATATATATTATAATATAATAATGCTACTTTCCTTGAAACCTATTTCTGTTTCTTTATTTTTGTTGTCATGTCTCGAATTTCTGGCAGCCAAGGCAGTAATAGAGTATTTCCAGCCAATTATATTGATATAAGTAGCATGTTTCCATGACAATGGATTTGTGCTTGCTGACCAAGTGTGCCGATACCGTGTGTTGCATCATGGTTACACGACGAGCCAGCCAATTCCACATCACTTCAGTGTAACCATGGTAATGCATTAATTGGTCTTGTTTATTTGGGAACAGTGTCAGATTTGCATTGACTACATGTCACCGTGCTGCATACATAATCTGCGGGAATATATTCTCAGCACGACACAATTAACACTGGCCCTTCGGCTCTGTCCCTATTAAGCAATGCTGGATGCAATAGTATTCCAATTCACCATTTAATTACTTTAGACTTTCAAATGAAATAATTAAGGCTAAGCAAATATAATAATGTAGTGATGCAGTAATGTAGAAATGTTGTAATGCAGTAATCTAGTGATGTTGTAATGTTGCAATGTTGTAATACAGTAATACAATACTATGATAATAAATATAGTGATATAATAATAATAATTACCTTGAAAACTATTTCTGTTTCTTTGTCACTTCTATAACTTCTGACTAATATGAGTATTTCCAGCCAATTATATTTATATAAATAGCATGTTTCCATGACAACTGCTGGGTGCCTGCTGACCAAGTGTGGCGCTACCGTGTGTTGCATCATGGTTACACGATGAGCGGGCCAATTCCACATCACTTCAGTGTATCCACGGTAACACTGTAAATCGGTCTTGTTTCTTTGGGAACAGTGTAAGATTTGCATTGACTACATGTCACATGCTACATACATAATCTGCGGGAATATATTCTCAGCACGACACAATTAACTCTGTCCCAATTAAGCAATGCGGGATGCAATAGTATTCCAAGTCGACATTTAATTTTTCAAATGAAATAATTAAGGCTAAGCAAATATAATAATATAGTAAAGTAGTAATGCAGGAATGCAGTAATGTAGTGATGCAGTAATGTAGAAATGTTGTAATGCAGTAATGTAGTAATGCAGTAGTGTTGTAATGATGTAATACAATAAAACAGTAATACAATCTATAATATAATAATACTTGAAAACTATTTCTGTTTCTTTTATTTTTTATGTCACTTCTATAACTTCTGCCAGCCAAGGCAGTAATGGAGTATTTCCAGCCAATTTTATTTATATAAATAGCATGTTTCCATGACAACCACTGGATGCCTGCTGACCAAGTGTGGCGATACCGCGCGTTGCATCATGGTTTTACGAGGAGCGGGCAAAATCCAACATTGCTGCTTCAAGAGACACATTGTGTGGCCTGCAATCTGGGGGCAGACGATTTGCTGGCATTTCGAGGGTGGTCACGTGTTCACAAAAACAAGATGTCGGCGTGACGCCACAGTCACGTGACTCGACTCGCGAAGGCACCATTTGCGCTGCAGCTATAGGTGATCGCTTGCTCTTTTCCATGTTAGCACTATTTTGTTATATTAAATTACACTCCTAAATAACAGAATTTGATCTTAGCAGTGAGTAGTCACGCTCCTAAATAACAGAATTTGATCTGAAGCAGTGGAATATTCATTGACTTTGTGCTTTTTGTTTGTCAATTTTCTTTTATTGACGTTTGCTCGCCTGTGTTTACGGCGGCGACAGTAAACTAGCCCGCTCATTTTCTTAAAATTTAGTACTCTCTCATTATTAAGTCATGCTCCTAAATAACAGAATTTGATCTGAAGCAGTGGAATATTCATTGCCATTGTACTTATTGTTGGTTGTTTTTGTTTTATTGATGGCGGTGACAGTGACACACTGGTTTGTTTTACCCTTCGTGATGGTTGCTATGCGGCGCAGTGAAAAATACCCGGATGTCCGACATCAAGAATAAAGTCACTGCATAATAGTCCGGTTTACAAGCATACGGAACTCTGGCCAAAGCTGAACTCCAAACCGCAGGTGGATCTGGGGTGAGTTTATTCTTTCTAAGCCACTTTAGGTTCCCTCCATGCAACTGAACATGTTGATGCTGCCTTTTGTTGTTGTTATTGTAACAATTATTATATTTGTTTGTCATAATAAATCACACTGGTACCCCCCCCCCCCCCCTGAACCACTGCCATTACTAAAACAAAATATACACAATTTGAATCAAATTGAACTAGTGCTGCCCAGCGGTGAAAACAAGTGTTAACGCGCTTATCCGTGATGGGCAGGGTCAATAAATCAAATAAATTCATCACACACATATACACACACAGTCATCACTAAGTACCCATCGGTTCCTTTGAGTGTAATTTCCAAGGTATGGATTTATAACTGTACTTTCTAGCTCTACACGCGGTGAACCAGTGACTGGCCTGTGAGGATGGTCCTTAGGCTTTATGTGTTGAGGTGAGTGCGGGACCATTCCTCCCACAACTGCTTGTGCCGGCGTGTAGCTGAGAACACAGTGAAGGCTGACGGCACCAGCATCTCATTACACCCAGGTCCTGTATATCATGCTTTCCCCGTCTACACGGGCTAAGCTCATCGCCTCGCCCCGCGCCCCGTGTCTAGCACACTTAATGGCCTGTGGGGAGCCCCCCCCCCCCCCCCCCCTCTCCTCCTGCATAAATGCTATCCACCCTGCTGCAGTGTAATAGCCCTGTCACACTAAGACGTATCTCGCCGGTGTGCCGCCAACATGCAAAATCACTTTTAATCATCGAGACTCGTCAAACTTTTCGGCGTCAGCGCAATTTATTGGTAGCGTGCCTCGACGTTGTGGTAAAAGTTTGGCGCACCATCCTGATATGACCTTAGATGTTCCTAGGATGTAAAACAACAAAAAGCAACAGTTTGGCACAACATGTAGGAATGACCCTCATGCGCGTGCGGCGTCTGCCTAGCGTTCGCATAACGTTATTCCAGTGATCTCAACATGCTC
Source organism: Branchipolynoe longqiensis (assembly GCA_030323885.1). Lineage (NCBI taxonomy): Eukaryota > Metazoa > Annelida > Polychaeta > Phyllodocida > Polynoidae > Branchipolynoe > Branchipolynoe longqiensis. Next base: position 7,535,082 of record CM059201.1, read on the forward strand.
CTAACGTCGCCATAATATTGGCACACGCGCGTTGTCGGTCGTCGAAAGTTTTGTGCAAGCACAAAACTTCGGCGATCCCCTAACGCGTGCCGTCGACCCTCGTCGTCCATCAACATCTTTCTACCAATGTATGCCTAATGCGCGCCTAATGCTTCCAGACATCTCCCGACGTTTCGTCAAAAAATTACACACGTCAACGCGCGTTGGCGAGAAATGTCGTAATGTGACAATACCATAATCAAATGCTGCATCTGGAGTATCTAATAAATAGAGTAGCGCCAACAGCAGATGTATGCTGCTCACATACTGAACTGATATGGGTTAAAAGAAGCAAGTTGATTACTCCTTAGTTCTCAAGGCATACATAGGATTTAAATTTAGAATGATCATATATGCCGACCCCAAATTAGAAGCACTGAACACAGCGAAAACATAATGGAACAAGGTGAAAACAGTCATAGAGAATAATATAATATACTGCAACATACATACATAATATATACATGCATACATTCATATACACATACATACTCACATACATACATGCATACATTCACATACACATACATACTCACATACCTACATGCACGTGCATACATACATACACATGCATACATAAATACTGATATGCATATATACATACACACGCATACATACATACTCACATACACCGGGGTTATACTGTATATACATTAAAAAAACAATAATCAAAGTGTCCACATACATTGTACATTACATTCATAATGCACCCACATTTTTGCCAAAGCCAAGTCAAAGTCGAAGCAAAAGCTTGGTTAAACCAATGATCGGTTAATCCAAACAACTTTCTAGGGTCCCTTCAAGTTTGGTTTAACGGGGTTATACTGTATAGAGTATACACGCATACTATATTTACAATGTCTACTAAATGTCTAAATAGTGTTGATAACACATTCTTTATGGTGATATCCAGTACAATGTCCGGTATGATAACACTTAACAGTGACCAGCCGAGTTATCACTTTTTGATATTCTGGTTATTTGTTCAAACTCATTTAAAGTTTAGCTTCTCCATCTGAGAATGCCAAAGTCATTTAATAAATGCTTGGTTACCTGATGGGCTTGTGATATGTGCATTGACTGATGTGGAGTTTGCTTAATACCGCTTAAAGGTGCATACTCTGATGCTTTTGAATTTTTGACATTTTCTGAGATAAATACATTATGCTAATCATTATAGTCTACTTTAGTTTAGTTTGAAGTAATTTATATTTTAAATGGCTAACTTTGGAGATATTTGACGTCAAAACATGCCAAATTAATTTTGGCAAGCATGCCAAAACTCTGGCACCATAGACTTCAGTAGTAACGGGTTCTATTAAATTGACTTATTACGATCTTTTATGAAGCAAAGCATGTTTAATAAGTGCACTAGTATCAAAGTTGAATACGTAGAATTATGTGTATATAAGTGTTTTGGTTTTGAAAATTTGATGTTTTCATCGGACTATACAACTTTAACATGAATTACAATGCAATTTGAGGACTGAAAGTGGTGCAGTGGGAGGTTAGAGGCGTAGAGGTGGGGGAGACATAGCCTACACACAATCAGTGGTGCATTTCGGTTGTTGGTTTCGTATCGGGTATGGATTATTACAGAACACACATGGAGGTAGTTCTGTTATCATTGTTTTATATCCACATAATAAATTATATTGTACATACTACCAAAGTACCATATATGATATATACGATAATATATACAATATGTATACTATTTATATATATATATTATATGTGGTATATGTAATATGTATACACAATATATAATAATATATATATATATATGTCATGGGGGTGATGAAAATGGGAAATATTGCGCCTAGAGCGGGACTCGAACCCACATCTATTTGCATTCCGTGCCAATGTGCTAACCATTACACCACCTAGGCTCCCTGATATCAACACACGACCCACGCCTACCTGTCTATGTGGTTACTTGCCTGAGAGGTCAGTGCACACTACTAGACTCGTCCCCCTGGAATTGTAAGTCTTTTAATGCTTACAATTACACATATACAGGCAATACACTTACACATACATACACAGGGTAGGTTCAACAACCATACAGCGTGTAGCTTGTATAGGATCCTGGTCACGGCAACCAGTGTCATCGGGGTGATGAAGATGGGAAATATTGCGCCTAGAGCGGGACTCGAACCCACATCTCTTTGCATTCCGTGCCAGTGTGCTAACCATTACACCACCTAGGCTCCCTGATATCAACACACGACCCACACCTACCTGTCTATGTGGTTACTTTCCTGACAGGTCAGTGCAGACCACTACACTCGTCCCCCTGGAATTGTAAGTCTTTTAATGCTTACAATTACATACACACAGGCAATGCAACACACTTACATACACAGGGTAGGTTCAACAACCATACGGCGCGTAGCTTGTACAGGATCATGGTCGCGTCAACCAGTGTCATGGGGGGTGATGAAAATGGGAAATATTGTGCCTACAGTGGGACTCGAACCCACATCTCTGCATTCCGGGCCAGTGTGCTAACCATTACACCACCTAGGCTCCCTGATATCAACACACTACCCACGCCTACCTGTCTATGTGGCTCCTTACCTGAGAGGTCACTGCAGACCACTACAATAATAATAAGAAGTAAAAGCTTCCGATTAATTATATTTGTATAATGCTTATGCATCATATACTACTATGTACATTGTCAATGTACAATTTCACATAATAAATTATATAGTATATACTACGTATGATATATACCGTAGTATATACACTAAATACAATGTGTATACTATTTATATATATTATATATGGTATATGTATTATATATAATAAAATGTACAATATCAATTGCTTTCACATCCAACACCATTTACTTATAGCAATATTCTGCACTTCCATTATTGCCTACATCCTGAAGCAATAGACCTTACACAATTAATGCCTACATCCTTAAGCAATAGCCCTTACAGGCCACCCGTCTCCTCTCGGCGACCAGCATTATGGGTAATCTGCTTATATAATACCTGGTCACACACGCGCCCTGAAACCCATCAGTTGGCGCGATACGCTTGACCCCTAGCGGTGATAGTAACATCAATGCTATCACTCAGTCACGAGGGCTGTCATGTCTATAATCCCGCTTTCCGGGCTCAGATTCTGCTCCTCATCTTGCCACCCTCTTGCTATCTTTAGTCGGTTGGTTGTTGGAGTTTTACATCCTGGCAACATCAACTTGTAAAAATATTCAGATTTTCGGTTCGGAATTATATATTGGCAGAGAGCATTATTATTCTTGGGCGACGGAGTGGGGACATGGTTATGCAATCTAAAAGCAATAATACCCCACTCCCATTATGACATGATACAAGCTATGGAAAATATATGTTCATACATGATGCCTGAGATTAATGAAGAGATGTTCCTATATAAGAGACAGTACATGATTGTTGAAATGCTTCTCTATAGCTGTATTCACACGGGAAAAGTTTAAAGCGATTTAGACAAGGCGAATCATATGAATCGATTTAGTTTGAAAGTGTTTCGCGTTCACACGGGCAGCGCTTGAAGGCGGAAGTGGATATCTGAGCATGAGCAAGTCCAGACTAACCAGCGCCAGTTTGGGTTCGTCAACGTCGGCACGAGAGAGTGTGGGTTCGACCTAGATATGTATGGACTGAATCGTATTGGTTTGGAACGGTCAAAACTTCTGCTGGGGAGTGAAACCCTAAAAATAAATCATGAAAAAAATATCTGTGCACAGCTAGCAGTTTCATAGACTAAATTATATAATATGCGCTTTTGATCGACCGGAAAGTCAACAAACTAAGGTCTCGACTGCGCATGCGTGTGACGTCCTTAATCCGCCTCAGTGCGTTCACACGGGCAAAATAAATCGATTCACAGAAATCAACTCACATAATCCACCTCCACAAGTGGTTTACAATAACCGGATCACAGGAATCGATTCAGCCCTAATCCGCCTCAGCCGCGCATTCACACGCCAAATGTGAGTCGAACTAGGCAAGGCGATTTATATGAATCGAATTAACTGCCCTGTGTGAATACAGCTTATGCATCCATAAAGAGTGCAATTGGAGAAAAGGCCATTTTAACATGGATCTATTGTAAAACTGTCTGCAGCTACCTGTCCCTACATGACCACTGGGTGGGCACACCAGCCTAATCTGCATATACACACAGAACACCACCTGCAGCTGGGTTGAGTGACAGCCACCAATACTGGGGGCGTCACCCACCCAGGCTGTGGGGGTGCCTGATTGGCTGGCTGTGGGAATGCCCAGTCACCTCTCTTGGCCCTCTGACCACATTAGCCTCACTTTGAGATTAATTAATTATTCAAGACACTGCTTCAGCCACACTGGAGAGTGATCACTCTACTCCTAGATCTTGAGTGAGACACACCTACTCTAGAGCAGGACCCCAGACACTCTGTCTGATGCTACCAAAATTCATCTATCCAAATTGAGCTGTGTGCAACAACCAGGGGACTCCGGTTCAATGGGCTGTAGGCACTGACTCCTAGATATAAGAGAGGCAATGAGACTCTGTGTGGGCAACAGGTAAGGAGTGAAGGTGATAGGTCACTAGTAGGTGACAGGAGTTGATGCCAATAAAGCGCAACCTCTTCATTGTTAACCTGTGTGACTTGTCTTACCTTTCTTCCTTATGAGTTTGTTGATGGGTTTGATTAAGGGTTGATTAAGGGAGGCATCACAGGTGATATGAAGGAGAAGAGTTTTATGGTATTCTCTGGGGCTCTGAGCGGCCGAGTAACCCAGTAATACTATAAACTGCTGAAGTCCATGGTTTGTTTGTTTAACGACCCTCCAGCACAAAAAGTGAACATCGGCTATTGGAGGGTCATTTGAAATCTATGGTGTCAGAATGTTGATGTGGTTGCCAAACATTAATTTGACATGTTCTATTCTTCAAATATCTCCAAAATTAGCCATTTAATAATAAAAGCTTTTTCAAACTAGTAAACGTAGAGTAGATTATAACAACAAACCTAATATATGTGTCGTGGGGGTGATGAAAATGGGAAATATTGCGCCTAGAGTGGGACTCGAACCCACATCTCTTTGCATTCCGGGTCAGTGCAGACCACTACATATGTATCTGAGAAAATGGGCAGAGTCCATTGGACTTTGAAATGTTAAATGTTGCAGTTAAAATGTTCTGTATCATGATCCATATTGCTCTCGGCGTGTCTTAATTTACACATGGTACCAGCGAACTGGCAACTAGGCAAATGGCGCCACCTGGCGGGTTCCACGACCACTGACTGTGAAGCGAGCCTTCACGTGGCCACCAAGTGAGTGCTTGCCCACTCTCCCTCCAAACATCGTGAGGCGGGTGGCGGGAAGTCGACTCTTCCGCCCGACTTAAGTTAAAGTTGCATAAGCTGTATTCACACAGGCGAGTTAAAACGCCTCAGGTAAAACCAGTTGCCTAGATCAATTTACATTTGCCGTATGAACGCGACCTATGGGCGTTTTAGGGCTGAAACGTTTCGTATGAAACGTTTCACGTAAACCACCTCGCTATGGTATAGAACGTTCTGCGGTTCCCCGCGATAGTGTACAATAGCAGTGCTCGCCGCTACAGGCTCAGCTCTAACTAACACCCCGGCAGTGTTAGGGACCGATTAGGCAGAAACTATTGAATGCGATCATATTTAACAGAATTACATACTCTAATAATGACATTTAATTAAATTAACCCAAAATTCCAAGCGAATTAACGTACCGCTACATCCGTCTATTCATATTGTAATCACAAAAACTAAACAAATAGCAGTGCTCGCCGCTACAGGCTCAGCTGTAACTATACACGTGACGGCAGTGTTAGGGACCGATTAGGCCGAAATCTATTGAATGCGATCATATTTAACAGAATCACATACTCTAATAATGATATTTAATTAAATTAACCCTAAATTCCAAGCGATATTAACATAGCTGCTACATCAGCGTCGTTATTCATATTGTGAATCGACGAATGTAAACTAAACAAATAGCAGTGCTCGCCGGCTACAGGCTCACCACTAAGGCCGCTGGTTCCCGGCAGCCGAAACACTTTCAAATTTGGTCGTTTGAACGCGCCTCTAAAATGCCTCAGGTAAAAAGCTTGCCACACCCCAAACCACATAGTCCGATGGTTTTGAGTTTCTGTCATTTTCTGATATAAATATACATGGTTGATCGTTATAATCTACCTTACTCTAGTTTGAAGTAACTTTGATTTAAAATGGTTAACTTTTGAGATATTTGAATTGTATACATAGAAAATTAATTTGGGCAAATACGCCAACAATCTGAAACCATAGGCTTCTGCAGTAACAGATTCTATCATCATTAATATTAAGTTGCCGCAGTATTCCCTTCTGTGTGGTGACAAATGTCTAATAAGTGCACCAGTATCCAAGTTAGATATGTAGAATAGCATCTAGATATTCGTTTTGGTTTTGAAGATTTGATGTTTACATCGGACTATGAAACTTTGAGAGACTAACCACCCAACCGAACAGTGTTGTTGTTGTTTTGGGGAGTTTTCAGTCGCATTGGTGCGCTGAAGGCTGCAAATCTGCAGCACTGAATGGGCACCACTGAAAGCAGTCCCATGTGGTCGGGAGTTGGCTTCCGATGGGTAGTGATCAGAGGAATTGGGGGGGGGGGGAGGAGGGGGGGGGGGAAGGAAAAGGCAGCGTAAGGAGCCCAACCACAGTCCTCTGAGAGGGCCGGGGGAGACTGGGTGATTGGTGTAGTTTTACGCCCCAGTAAGACCCTAGGCCATACCAGGACGTGCACCGACTTGTGACAGCGACCGAACAGTGCACATTTATTTTTCTCGTGCGCGTTCCATCGTCTATGTTGTGCCTAGGTTCCCATCCACTGGTTGGTGGGTGTTGGGGTGGGGCGGACCTCAGGTTCATGTATGCAATCTCCACACTCATAGTCATACTTCTTTCCTGTATCCCATGTTTGAATTAATACCGTGACTGAGTCATGCTATTTTTGTGTTTCCTCACAGAATCGCTGTATTTTTAATACGTGAGTTATAAAGCACTTATGCAAATATTACTCAAGTATGTAATGATCCTGCTTATTATTGTTTGTTATTGTCTTCTACTACTGCTCCCGTAACCTCCTTTTGATTTGCTCCTTTGTAGTCTGGGTTACTGCAGGCTGGGGTGCGGCCTGGAGAGCGGGAGGTTTGCTTCCAAGCAGCTCCCCTAATTCTCCTCCTTCCCTACAGGCGGCGCCTCACCCCACCCCCGCTACTATCTGCCCATTTATAATAATTAGCCATAATCACCAATATATTCTATAACATACCGTATACTACCCGCTTATTCCGTATCGTTGTTACCGTTAGGATGCCAAATGCAGAGGTCGGGAAGGGGTATCCAGCTGCCAGGCCCGACACACGCCGACAGAGCCGTAATATTGATACTCCGCTGATGCAGTTAATCACACTTATGCAAAAACCATGGTTCTGGTGGCATTCAATAACTCACCACTGAACCAAAGAAGGGGCACAGTGACGCTCTAGTCCGGCATTGTTAATAGTCAAAGGATATTGAGTGGGCTGCCTATAACTATTAGAGTAAAGGGCGCATTCCTTACACGCGGTATGTGGCATGTGGTATGTGAATGGCATGTGGCATGCGGCACACGACTGGCTATATTTAAAAAATATAAATAAACAAGTATACTCAATACTGCACTGTATATGACCTAATAATGCATTTATATCGATGTACCTCTGTGTACGTCACATGGGGGTTCCTACCTTTATAATTACCAAATTATAGATAAGTATTCATATTTTTGTGGCTATGGTAGCATTTTTACCAACCCGAACCCCACCACCACCACTACCATATGCTTCCCCTCTGCACCCTTGTGTGTGACCGTTCCATAATGCTCAGTCGCCTCTCCTCATCTAAAACTAATGGACAAGTGCGACTGACGTTTGTATTCGCACACCGCGTGCCGCATGCCGCACCGATCGCTACAGGGACCGATCGAGTTGACGCATTCGCATTCGCATACCGCGTGTAAGGAATGTAGTCCATTGACTTCAAGGCGTTTCGATTTTTTGCCGCATTCGCATTCGCATACCGCATGCGCATGCCGCGTGTAAGGAATGCGCCCTTAAGAAGGGGGTTCACGATCATAACCCTCCCCCCCCCCACCTCCTACCAGGCTCTCCATAAATTACCCCGTCCTAATATGATCTTAGATGTTGCCAGGACCTAAAACTCCAACAACCAACTAACCATAAATTACCTCTCCCCCTCCCCCTCCCACAAATACATACTGTGACGCTCAGTCGTATTATCCCTACACTAAGCCACCCAGTGCCCTATCCTGGAATACAGAACGCAAGACCAAGGCTGGTTGGCTGTTGGAGGTTTACGTCATGGTAACATCTAAGGTCATATCAAACAGGCCCAGTAGCAAAGCAACAAGTATAACTCACTTTTGGACTCAAAGATCGAACCCGCGACTTGTCGATCCGTACAAGTGTCTGTGTGGAGGTGCCCTTTTATGGGCGGCCCATTTGTAGAAGGGTGACCGGTATGGACGGCCGGTCGGTGCCGGTGTTGCGGTTTCCGAGGCACACCAGTTTGCCAGGGACACATACATTCAAATGCATTGTCAATGGCCGTGAGCAAATCTTCATACAGAAAAAGTCAAATATCTCTCAAATGACACCACCTAGAAACAAATCGCTTGGTACACATATAGAAAACATCTTTACCATAAAGATTATATTAAATTTATAAGGTTAGGGTTCTTGATTTCTATTAATTTTGAATAAAACTAATGTTTTGCACTGGGCATACCGTCAAACTCAAGGCATTGTCAATGGTCGTGAGCAATGTTCATACAGAAAATACAGAAAAAGTGAAATATCTCTAAAATGACACCACCTAGAAACAAATCGCTTGGTACACATATAGAAAACATGTTTACCAAAAACATTATACTAAATTTATAAGGTTAGTGATGATGCTGTTCGATTTTGATGCATGCGCAGAAGCAATGTGTCCCTGGCAAACTGGTGTGCCTCGGAAACTGCAACACCGGGCCTCCCGGCTTATTGCCGAGGTATTGACCGGGCTTGGAGCCTTGGATCTGCGGTGGCGGGCCCGACCGGCTCCGGTCTCCGGGGACCAAAAAGGACCTAACTTTGGTGGAATATTAGCAGCCGTCTAACTTCTCTAAGTGACCCGCGGGACGCAAGACTGTCTGCGTGGTGCCACCTGGTGGCCCTGCCAGCAAATAGCATGCACGCGCCTCCCTCCCGCAGTCAGCTGGGACCTGCAACGTGCACACATCCCAGCACACATACACACCTACATACGAGCATACATACGTGCATGCGTGCATGCATATATGAGACTGTCTCAAAAGGTGCTAAGCAATATGGGACAAAACTTTGTCCATTGTAACGATCAACATACTATCTGCTAATGCATTTGCTCAAGATAAACTGATTTGTTTTTTAAATGGTGTTTCATAATCCCACTAGAATACATATTGTATTTATTTGAAGCAAATGTCCTTGTGTTTCCAGTGTAACTTTTTCTGTGCTGTTTTGTGTCAATCGTTACAATGGGAAAAAAAGAAAGAGTTATCACCTTTTGAGACAGGCTCATATACATGCATACATACATACACATATGTCATGGGGGGTGATGAAAATGGGAAATAGTGCGCCTAGAGCGGGACTCGAACCCACATCTCTTTGCATTCTGGGCCAGTGTGCTAACCATTACATCACCTAGGCTCCCTGGTATCACCATACTACCTATGCCTACCTGTCTATGTGGTTACTTGCCTGAGAGGTCAGTGCAGACCACTACACTCGTCCCCCTGGAATTGTAAGTCTTTTAATGCTTACAATTACATACATACAGGCAGTGCACTAACACATACATACACAGGGCAGGCTCAACAACCATACAGAGCGCAGAGTGTATAGGATCATGGTCACAGCAACCAGTGTTGTCGGGGGGGGGGGGTGATGAAAATGGGAAATATTGCGCCTAGAGCAGGACTCAAACTCACATCTCTTTGCATTCCGGGCCAGTGTGCTAACCATTACACCACCTAGGCTCGCTGGTATCACCATATTACCTACGCCTACTTGTCTATGTGGTTACTTGCCTGAGAGGTCAGTGCAGACCACTACACATACATACATACATGTATACATGCATACAAACATACAAACATATATTGTTGTTTTTTTCATTGGAGTTTTACGTCCTGGCAACATCAAAGGTCATATCAGGACGGGTACCGACTTGTGACTGCGCACTGATGGCGACTTTATAGTGCTGCCCCACTGTGAAATCATGCCACCAGCACCATGACCTGATATCACACTCAGTCACATTGTCATGACACTGAGCTAACCAGTCCATGCCCTGTCCTATTAATGCCGAGCACAAGGCTAGGTAGGAAGCGACAAGTATCAATATTAAAGTAATTGGTTTGACTCGACCGGGAACCGAACTCCCGACCTTCCGCAAGCGAGGTCAGCGCTCTACCGGTTAGGCCACCGCGCCCGGTCTCGCCATAAGGAGTGTGTCACCAATACAGATTACAATTCCGACATTTCGGCACCAAAGAAGCAGCTCGACTTACAGTATGGGTCTGCGCGACAGTGGCCCGGGTCTTCGGTCGGCGCATGCGTGGGGACGGCTGTGGTGGTGCTGGCGGTCGTCGTCGCCTTAGTAGTGGTAGTGGCGGTAGTAGTGGCGGTAGTAGTCGTGGTAGTGAGAGTCTCCGTGGTGGTGGGTTTGGTGGAGCTTGCTGCTGTGGTGGTTTTGGTGGTTGTGGTAGCCGGCAGTGTAGGAGTCGGCAGTGTGGTGGTGGACGGAGGGGGCGGCTCCGTCGTCTTCTGAGGGACAGGCGGCAGGGTCGTAGTGGATGTCGGGGACATGGGCGTCGTCTGCTCCCGAGACGTTAATGCCATTACTTCCGCCTGTGCCGGTTTTGGGGTGCCAGCCGTTATGGGAAATACCTGAAAATTCAATACGCTCAATATAGGGTATGCACCTATGTCACGCAAACCGGAAGTGCGGCCATTGTGGCGATAGTAACCACAATAATAACACACTGTCACACTGCAAACTCAATGGCTATGAGCAATCTTCATACAGAAAAAGTGAAATATCTATAAAACTAACCCACCTAGAAACAAATCGGTTGGTACACATATAGAAAACATGTTTACCAATAAGATTATATTAAATTTTTAAGGTTAGGGGTCTGGATTTCTATAAATTTTGAATAAAATCGACGTTTTGCACTGCGCGTACCGGCAAACTGCCCGCGAAGGGTAAAATACGGCAATGCTATGTCTATGTGGAGCATTTATTTTTGTAAAATAAATTTAAAAGCTTTCATTGGATCGATTAAAAATATCTTAATGCGCGATTGAAGAGGAAGATCTGAAGTATTTAATGTAACCTAAGAGCAATTTACGCTGAAAGTATTAAAAAAAGAGATAATAGTGAAAGTTGGGATATTCTGAGTGTCAGTGCCAGTGCATTGTCAATGGCCGTGAGCAATCTTCATACAGAAAAAGTGAAATATCTCTAAAACTACACCACTTAGAAACAAACTGCTGGTACACATATAGAAAACATATTCAACGAATAGATTATATTAAATTTATAAGGTTAGGGTTCCGGAATTCTATTAATTTTGAATGAAATACACGTTTTCCACTGCGCGTACAGGCAAACTCTATGGGATGTTTACTGGTTGATATCGCCACAATGGCCGCGCATCCGGTTCGTGTCGTCACGTGAATACCCTATATTGCTCAAATTGGATAAATTATTTCAGTCAGTAAAAATCTATCTATCTATCTATCTATCTATCTATCTATCTATCTATCTATCTATCTATCTATCTATCTATCTATCTATCTATCTATCTATCTATCTATCTGTCTGTCTGTCTGTCTGTCTGTCTGTCTGTCTGTCTGTCTGTCTGTCTGTGTGTGTGTCTGTCTGTCTATCTATCTATCTATCTATCTATCTATCGATATAACTAACAACGAACAAAAATAGGAAAGAAATTGAATAGAAAATGATAAAATAAGGCCATTCAACTGGAACACAGAGTTTAACCTTTTTTTAAAAATGAATTTACTAATTACCGTATTTTAGATATTACAGGCCCAATATCTAGTCAATTTATCGAAAGTGTTTCACACTTTGATAATATATAATTTTATATATATATGTGTGTACTTCTTAAATTTCTTTTTGTTATCACGCGAAAATTGAAAGTAGGTCAAGAAGCCTTGAGATTCGAATTAGGAGCGTGATATTAGAAAGGACAGGACACTCGGTGAAACAGGGAAGGAATGTTCTCTGTGTATACACTTGGTGTAATAACCTTTTTTATTGTTGGGCAGCTGCCAGGGGTCTACGCACTAAAGGTTTACCGATATACCGTGGATGCCTTGTACTAACATGTCACCGATCACTTTCACTAAAGTTGGAGAGTTCGATTTAGTTTTTCTGCCATATTTATTTAGACAGATATATTAGATTAATCATTATAATCTCTTTTGTGAAGCACATTTTTATTTTAAAGCATTAAATTTCGGAATTCTTTAAGTGAGAAGATTCAAATTTAATGTTGACCTCCAATTCGAAATACTGGACATTAAAAGCGTCAACAGTGACATGTTCTATAAGTATTAAACTCAGACTTAATATTCCTGTTTAAGTTGGATATGTACGATACAATCTAGGTAATTGTCTTGGTTTTTAAAATTGGATACTTACATCAGACTATGTAGATAAAAGATTCACCCCGTACTTCCAGTACAGGGGTGAAAACCAGCCTTATATAAAAACGGTCGAAAAATTGGGCTAATAAACTGAGTCTTTATGAGAGCCTAATTTCACAATCTAAGAAGCAACATTTATTCTTTGTATATGTCTTCATGTTTACCCGCTACTTTTGAGTTGGAAAATATAATAAAACATATACTTTAATGAATTTTAAAAGTGAAATCGACACCGTTCTCTGGCCACTATCTTGTCCTTTTGCATTCTCTCCCATTTCACCAACTCTGTTCTGATATAAGTAACCATTTGACACTGGTGCCAGGCATTCTACTTCTTGTTCCATACTAATGCTATTTTCGCCCGTATTTATACAAGGCTGGACTTTGCCCGTGTACTACAAGTACCGGGTGAATCTTTTATCTACAGACTGCAGCTTTAACAAGTTTAAGATACCATTAAGTTTTAACCTTCTAGTCCATTCTAATACAAATGACTAAGTTGGATTTATTCTTTAAAATGTGTTTTATAGCCAGACAGAGAGGACTGTCGGAGTGACGTGTGTGACTTAAAAGAGTAGTCTCTTTTACAATAACTTACTGAACCTCCCCCGCAAAACCGGCCTTTATTTATATACAAGAATGGTGCCACTGAACAGTTTTAGGTCAGGGGAGTCGAGTTGTTTAAACCTGACCAATTCTCCACATACACGCGGAACATATCCAGTGCTGAAAGCACGTAGAACACTGGTTCAACTCTCAATAAACGGACGACTGAGTCAGTGTTTGGGGTCTTATGTTCTACCACCGTCTGAGGTCACATCAGGAGTTGTGACCCATGTACATTTATGACGGCTTCATTATAGTGCTGGGATACCGTGGCGATGGCACTACGACCCAATAACCCACTCAGTCACATTATCTTGATATTGTTTGGCAGATCCTAATAGGTTGATTGGTTGTTGGAGTTTTACGTTCTAGCAACATCTAAGGTCATATCAGGACGGGCCAAACCCAGTTTCCGCGGTACGCGCACACTCAAATGCATTGTCAATGGCCGTGAGCAATCTTCATACAGAAAAAGTGAAATATCTCTAAAACCACACCACCTAGAAACAAATCGCTTGGTACACATATAGAAAACATATATTTTACCAAAAAGATTATATTAAATTTATAAGGTTAGGGTTTTTGATTTCTATTAATTTGGAATAAAACTAATGTTTTGAACTGTGCGTACCGTCAAACTCAAGGCATTGTCAATGGTCGTGAGCAATCTTCATACAGAAAATACAAAAAAAAGTGAAATATCTCTAAAACCACACCGCCTAGAAACAAATCGCTTGGTACACATATAGAAAACATCTTTACCAAAAACATTATATTAAATCTATAAGGTTACTGACGATGCTGTTAGATTTTGACGCATGCGCAGAAGCGATGCGTACCGCGGAAACTGGCGGACGGCAGAAACTGCGACACCGGACCAAGTTAGTCACACTTAACCTCGACTTGACGACATTGTTTTGTTACCACACAACTGTCGTGAAGGCAAAGTCGTCCAGTTAACGGCTGGAATAATTCTTCTTTAAACTTAACTTAGACATAAGTTAGACTTTTCACTTGAAACACAACTCCTAAGTCAGCACGTTGGTGTACGTGTCTCAACTACTAGTAGCTAAATTGCTGGCATGGCGACTGACTGGCAGTTATCCAGTGCTCATGAGAGTAGCACCAGACTGTGATTGCAACGAAGACCACTATAAT
>CM059201.1:7550218-7808791 GCA_030323885.1 Branchipolynoe longqiensis
ACCTTCCAGCTCTCTGCCCTCCTCATTAAACATACAGTGTCCCAAAACATGTCCTATCTAAACTGAAAATGTAAATTATATGTACTAATTTTGTATTTTATGTGACAATTTTGAAGAATAAAGTTTGGTTCTGTGGTATGCCTGAGCAAGATCTTTAATAGATAATGATTGTAAACATTGATAATGTAAGGACTGCCAATTTTAATAGTGAAATAATTCAATAATAAACATTGGATTTGACAGAAAATACAGTGTTGCAAAACTTGACCTATCTAAACAAATTGCATGTAATAGTTTTGAAGATTAAAGCTTGGTTGTGAAATATAATAAGTTCTTATGTTATTCTTTGCTCAAAATCCACATTAAACAAAAAAAAAGGTTATTTAAATTAGAGACACTACCAGTAGAAACTGGTAGAACCAGAGACTTTACCAATAGAGTCTCCAATCGGAGTCGCTACGGGTAGACTCATAGATTCTACCAGATAGCAGTGTTACTCACACACATATAACGTCAAAATTCCAAATACCAACTGACCAGCACTCTACTATTTTGGCTGGTTGCCTGCGGTTCAGGCCTACTTGCCCTACTTCTAGGTTGCACCCGGCTCACCAGGCTGCTCCAACAACTCTCTAGACCTATTTCATATGACGTCAGAATAGGTATTTAGGTCAGTGTGCGCGCCTCTTGGCTGCAGAACGATACACTGTCACACTGCAAACTCAATGGCTATGAGCAATCTTCATAGAGAACAAGTGAAATATCTCTAGAACCACACCACCTAGAAACAAACCGCTTGGAACATATATAGAAAACATATTTAAAAAATAGATTATATTAAATTCATACGGTTAGGGTTCTGCATTTCTATTAATTTTGAATAAAACTGACGTTTTGCACTGCGCTATTGGCAAACTCAATGCATTGTCAATGGCTGTGAGCAATCTTCATACAGAGAAAGTCAAATATCTCTAAAACTACACCACATAGAAACAAATCGCTTGGAATACATATAGAAAACATATTTAACAAATAGACTATATTAAATTTATATGGTTAGAGTTCTGCATTACTATTAATTTTGAATAAAACTGACGTTTTGCACTGCGCGTACTGGCAAATTCAATGCCAGTGTGTATTCGTTCTGCAGCCAAGCTGCGCGCGCATACACGATGTTTATAAACATTGAAAGGGGTCTATAGAAGCATAGAATATATCAGAGTATATATATCAGTTACCAACCAACCAGCTACCAATAATATTTGTATAAATAATATTTATACTACACATAACATATATATATATATATATATGTATATATATATATGTAATATATATAAACAAAGTCATTTATTACCAGAGTAGGCAGAGGACTAAGAATAGTAATGTTTATTTGAACAACACAATATGACGATGTCACAATATCTAATTAATGTATGTCAAGGGCGACCATGTGGTTGAGATGTAGCGTTAAAATGCTGCATATACAGTGACACAACAGAAACCTGATGCAGTGTTGCACATTTAGCTCAAATGAGTTAAAAGGAAAATGTACAAGGTCTCACCCCACCTGTGGCCCCCATTAAGAAAGCATTACACACCACAGTATCAAGTCACCCGGCAGAGGTCTTTAAATGGGCGCTCGGTGAGATTGGTGTTGACTTCCAATTTCCTCAAATAAGCATTTAGACCCATTACATTTTAATCTGTTGACTGGTTAATAATTTGATGATGAATCATCATCGTGACACCTGTTGCGTCTGATTCTACCAGTAATCTGATCACAGTTTCCACTGGTAGTGTCTCTAATCCAAATAATCTTCTTTGTTTATGAAATATTAAAATATATAAAATGCACGCATCAAATGATAAATATTGGAAGCAAAAATTAATAGTTGGCCAGACAACTTATATTTAGCATTAGGGCGTACTCGCTGTTCCCATGGGTACCGATTAAAGGAGCAGTAACATGACTCACACAACTTAATTTATTTACAAATATCTGTTCTATTTATAATTTGAACTACTTAGTTTCTGGATTCATTTATGAATTAATCTAAGCTGAGAATACATGTAGTCAAGCTGTGGCTATTAGACCCATTCGTCCCTAATGAATCACATTCATCCCAAGTTCAGCTGTTATGGTTATGTAGATCAGGGAATAAATTTGTACACAATGCTAGGCTTTCCCTATGAAATGGAACTGAAACCGGCTTAGGTTCGTGGGTAACTGATGACAGGGAATGACTACAAAGAAACAGTGCACGCCCACAGAATTCCCTAAGGACATTAGCACGAGCCCTGCCTTCAATAATAGTGACCGTGAAGGTATGTGACTGCCTTATTTAGAATCGATGTAATTCCACCGTTCCTTTCCCTCAATGACGTCACAGAATGGGTTATTTCTGGTTCAACCCAGGAGGTAGGGACTGATCTGTCCAAGAGCATTAGACCATGGCTATTCTTAGTAGTTCCGACCACAATGTAGTCTTTTTGGGTGGGTGTTTTTTTTTAATGAATGTTATTCATATATATCTTTTGTCGGTGTCAAAACACTGGTTGTCCTAACCTAAGTGTTAGTCATATATATATTTATACAGAAAGATAGTTTTAAGATTAGAATATTTTGTTTGCATATAGTGCATAGTCTTGTAAGGAATACATGGTCAATTCACGTGACCAAATATTAAAGTCTCAGTGCACTGCATGTGTATTAAGATAAACATATATCACAGAATATCTCCATTCAATTGATGTTCTGATATAATATTTGTATTCATTTGGATTTGCTTTCATACATAATATAATCTAAAATTTCAAATATTACCCTACTCCTTTAGATTTGGACTGGGGGTTGTGGTGAAGTGTGAAATATGGCATGATTTAAAAATAGATTGACGCATGCATATATTGCTAAATCTAGTACACAAACAAATCATTCCAGACATCTTGCAATGGGTCCATGCACTTAAAGTTGCATAGTCCGATGGTTCTGAGTTTCTGTCATTTCCGAGATAGTTGAAGTGCAAGAATGCAGAATTCATTTTGGAGTGTTTGACACAATTCTGACCCCATCGGCTTCAGCAGTAAGGAGTTCTATTAAATTAAACCCGACACCTGCAGTAGCAAATGCTTAAGCCCCAGTCACACATAGCCGGACGAGCCCCGGATTTTGAGCTGGACCACCCATGGACCAACGGCCCGGACTGTCCCGGACCGCCATGGATAAAATCACTGTTTTCGTCGATTTTTGCCTCGCAGTCACACTTTTGCGGACGAGCCCCAGATGAGCCCCGGACCAAAGGCCAGACCGCCCCGGACTGCCCCGTACCACCCCCGGACTGCCCCCAGACGAGCCCGGACCGGCCCCTGACTAACCCGGATGAGGCCGGACCACCCCCGGACTGCCCCGGACCACCACCGGACTATCCCGGACCACCCCCGGACTATCCAGGATCAACCCCGGACAACCCCCGGACTACGGGGGCAGTCCTGGAGTGGTCCGTGGCTAGGCCGGGGGTAGTCCTGGATAGTCTGTGGATGGTCAGGGTCAAACCGTGGCTCAAAATGACCCTGGAGCACCCCCGGACAGGTCCGGTCCACCCCAGACCACCCCCGAAAAACCCGGACACCCCCGGACCACCCCCGGATCAGGCCGGATTGAGCCCGGATCGCAAAATCCCCCGGACATTTTAAAACATCCGGGGCTGAGCCCGGACGGCGCCGGTCGAGCCACGGATTAGGCCGGATATGGGGGGGTCGGCACGGACGACCCACGGATCACCCCGGATCGCCCCAGACCACCGAGGATGGCGGTCCGGGGCTCGTCCGGCCCCTGATCCGGGTATGTGTGAATGGGGCGTAAATAAGTGCACCAGTATCTAATATCCCAGCTACACTACTGCTTGCGACTGCCTTCGACTGCTATCGACAGCTTGCGACCACAAAAAAGGGTTTGTCGCAAAGAAGTCGCAAGTGGTCATAAAATGACCGCAAAATGGTCGCAAGGTGGTTGCAAAATGGTCTTCAATGGTCATCGACCTCCTTGCACGCATTTTGGTCGCAAGGAGGTTGCAGGTACTGCACAAAAAACCTTGCGACCTTAACGGTCGCAAAGAGGTCAGCAACCATTGCTTTGGTCACAAGGAGGTCGGCTGTGACTGTGGCTCTTTGGTACAAAGTTGTTGTAAAGTGGTGGCAAGTGGTAGTGTGACTGGGGCAACAGGTGGACATGTAAGTTCAAATTTATATAAGTGTTCTGCTTTCGAAAATTGCATGCTTTTATCGGACTATGCAACTTTAACAGTTAGCCTTTTGAGATGACCTACTTTTCTTATCCATCTTGGGACTGGTCGGCCCGTGTCGCCCACCTTACAGACGTTGACAACCAGGGATGACAGAAACACCGCCATCATGATGATCACCATGTTGAAGCAGTAGTAAATACCTGTAACGATAGAAGAGTGAGTGCCATCATGCTGATCACCATGTTGAAACAGTCGTAAATTCCCATACCAATAGAAGAGTGAGTGCCATCATGATGATCACCATGTTGAAGCAGTCATAAATACCTGTAACAATAGAAGAGTGAGTGCCATCATGATGATCACCATGTTGAAGCAGTCGTAAATACCTGTAACAACAGAAGAGTGAGTGCCATCATGATCACCACCATGTTGAAGCAGTCGTAAATACCTGTAATAACAGAAGAGTAAGTGCCATCATGATGATCACCTTGTTGAAGCAGTCGTAAATACCTGTAACAATAGAAGAGTGAGTGCCATCATGATGATCACCATATTGAGGCAGTGGTAAATACCTGTAACGATAGAAGAGTGAGTGCCATCATGATGATCACCATGTTGAAGCAGTCGTAAATACCTGTAATAACAAAAGAGTGAGTGCCATCATGATGACCACCATGTTGAAGCAGTCATAAATACCTGTAATAACAGAAGAGTGAGTGCCATCATGATGATCATCTTGTTGAAGCAGTCGTAAATACCTGTAATTATAGAAGAGTGAGTGCCATCATGATGATCACCATGTTGAAGCAGTCGTAAATACCTGTAATAACAGAAGAGTGAGTGCCATCATGATGATCACCTTGTTGAAGCAGTCGTAAATACCTGTAATTATAGAAGAGTGAGTGCCATCATGATGATCACCATGTTGAGGCAGTCGTAAATACCTGTAATAACAGAAGAGTGAGTGCCATGATGATGATCACCTTGTTGAAGCAGTCGTAAATACCTGTAATTATAGAAGAGTGAGTGCCATCATGATGATCACCATGTTGAAGCAGTCGTAAATACCTGTAATAACAGAAGAGTGAGTGCATTCATGATGATCACCATGTTGAGGCAGTCATAAATACCTGTAACGATAGAAGAGTGAGTGCCATCATGATGATCACCATGTTGAGGCAGTCATAAATACCTGTAACAATAGAAGAGTGAGTGCCATCATGATGATCACCATGTTGAAGCAGTCGTAAATACCTGTAATAACAGAAGAGTGAGTGCCATCATGATGATCACCTTGTTGAAGCAGTCGTAAATACCTGTAATTATAGAAGAGTGAGTGCCATCATGATGATCACCATGTTGAGGCAGTCGTAAATACCTGTAATAACAGAAGAGTGAGTGCCATCATGATGATCACCTTGTTGAAGCAGTCGTAAATACCTGTAATAACAGAAGAGTGAGTGCCATCATGATGATCACCTTGTTGAAGCAGTCGTAAATACCTGTAATTATAGAAGAGTGAGTGCCATCATGATGATCACCATGTTGAAGCAGTCGTAAATACCTGTAATAAACAGAGATGAGTGCATTCATGATGATCACCATGTTGAGGCAGTCATAAATACTTGTAACATAGAAGAGTGAGTGCCATCATGATGATCACCATGTTGAAGCAGTCATAAATACCTGTAACAATAGAAGAGTGAGTGCCATCATGATGATCACCATGTTGAAGCAGTCGTAAATACCTGTAATAACAGAAGAGTGAGTGCCATCATGATGATCACCATGTTGAAGCAGTCGTAAATACCTGTAATAACAGAAGAGTGAGTGCCATCATGATGATCACCATGTTGAAGCAGTCGTAAATACCTGTAACGATAGAAGAGTGAGTGCCATCATGATGATCACCATGTTGAGGCAGTCATAAATACCTGTAACGATAGAAGAGTGAGTGCCATCATGATGATCACCATGTTGAAGCAGTCGTAAATACCTGTAATAACAGAAGAGTGAGTGCCATCATGATGATCACCATGTTGAAGCAGTCGTAAATACCTGTAATAACAGAAGAGTGAGTGCCATCATGATGATCACCATGTTTAGGCAGTCGTAAATACCTGTAATAGCAGAAGAGTGAGTGCCATCATGATGATCACCATGTTTAGGCAGTCGTAAATACCTGTAATAACAGAAGAGTGAGTGCCATCATGATGATCACCATGTTGAGGCAGTCGTAAATACCTGTAATAACAGAAGAGTGAGTGCCATCATGATGATCACCATGTTGAGGCAGTCGTAAATACCTGTAATAACAGAAGAGTGAGTGCCATCATGATAATCACCATGTTGAGGCAGTCATAAATACCTGTAATAACAGAAGAGTGAGTGCCATCATGATGATCACCATGTTGAGGCAGTCGTAAATACCTGTAATAACAGAAGAGTGAGTGCCATCATGATGATCACCATGTTGAGGCAGTCATAAATACCTGTAATGATAGAAGAGTGAGTGCCATCATGCTGATCACCATGTTGAGGCAGTCGTAAATACCTGTAATAACAGAAGAGTGAGTGCCATCATGATGATCACCATGTTGAAACAGTCGTAAATACCTGTAATAACAGAAGAGTGAGTGCCATCATGATGATCACCATGTTGAAACAGTCGTAAATACCTGTAATAACAGAAGAGTGAGTGCCATCATGATGATCACCATGTTGAAGCAGTCATAAATACCTGTAATAACAGAAGAGTGAGTGCCATCATGATGATCACCATGTTGAAGCAGTCGTAAATACCTGTAATCACAGAAGAGTGAGTGCCATCATGATGATCACCATGTTGAAACAGTCGTAAATATCTGTAATAAATACAGCCAGATCGGAGAAATACGATTTTGGTATAACAGTCATACTTGTAAATGCAGCTAATGCAGATCGCCATAACGTTGCCACTTGTGTAATGTTTCCAAAACATTAAAAAAAATTAAATATATATATATAAATAATAATAAATAAATAAGTGCCATAGGACCCTAACTATAAACCCAGTTAATAGTACTATCGACTACGGTTACTGGTTACTTCTGCCAACCAGCCAATGCAGGAAGTCATGATGTAAACAACAGCAGTCCGCACGTCTATAGCAACACCATCTAGTGGTGGCGATTTGTGCTGAGTCATCAGGATGGATGTGAAGCTCACCTAAAGAGGGCACTGACGAGGCGGTCGGCGGCGCGGCTTCAACGAGGATGAGGAGCAGGAGCAGGAAGCTCGAGAAAATACTCATCGCTGCAATTGTAGACAAATAATAATTCCAGTTTTAATATGTCCATTCAACCAAACGTTTGCGATATGTTTCAAAGGTACTTAATTTAAACAAATTGATGCTGCATCCCAAAATAATCCTTTTTTTTTTAGAATAGAAGAGGATTTAAATGAAACTATGCATACCTATTAACAAACTAAAATATTGTCGATATGTTTCAAAGGCACTTGATGTACAAATAAATTTATGCTGCATCCAAAATAATCTCTTTTTTTTAGAAAAATAAATGAAACAATGCATACCTATTAACAAACTAAAATATTGTCGATGAAAATGGGAAACATTCTGCGGAGAGCAGGATTCGAACTCACACCCCTTCCTTTTCTCCCTCCTCCTTCACAATGAAGCCACTTTTATAGACAATTTCCTCCATCAATCCATCAACCCACTATCTAACACCACTGACACAAACTAACGTAGCGGTTAAACCTCAGAACTAATGTAAGGGCTTGCACACTTGCTATCCGGACCGCACTTCCTCCACACCTCTTTCTATCTCCACTCCGCCGGCCTTGCTCATCCTTGATAATGTCTGAAAAGAGTTCCAGGAGGGGGAGCCCACCAGCATTTCACATTCTACTCTTACTCTGTCTGTGTGTTTGGCGCGCCGGCTGGTCACCATAGAGCAAATAGACACAGTCCTTTGATTCAACTCTCATTTCTCTTTCCTATACTCTACCTTTTTTTTTTTCCTCCGGGGCTTACTTCTCCCCCTGATCAAGGGAATTGTTAGCTTTGGTGGGGCCCTTTACCTTATCGTTTCTCTCACTTTGTTCTTGTTGCTTGAACTGCTGGACCCACCATTACCCATCCCTTCCTCCTGAACCCTTGCTGCTGTTGACTGGATACGAGTGCTCTGCTACTGCATAACGGAGTGATTTGGGGCCGCCCCAACGATTCGTCGTTTTGATTGTTGTAAAGACATCCCCAGCTTCTCCAACTGCCCCACCAAAAGATTAATCTTCAACCAAAGATTGGACCGATTTATCGGTGCCTTTCTATATTGCTGCAGTTCTGCAGTCAGTAACCATCGTAAGGTTATGAGCCCCCCAGAAGTCAAGTAAGGGATTGCACCCAAAGCGACTGAGATCAGTACAAAACTACAGCAAAATAGAATAGAAACACCAGAAGAGTGCTTCATAGAGTGTGATTGTTTACTAAATCTATCACTCTGTGCATAAGTTCCTGTCAACACATCTGACGCCTGGATTTAAATCTATAAAAATCTAGATTTAGATTTAGAGTAAACGTTTCTTTGAAGGTCGATTTTTCTTATTTTATTAATGTTTTCATTATTCACACCCACGACTCAGAATCAAAAGAAACAAATCGGAAAATTGCCGAAATTTGGAAATTTTCTCACCCCAGTTTTATATTCATCGCAATATTTCCTTAGCTTGTATTTTACCTGTATTTGGTACGCCATTATTAATTAGCATAGCTTTTTTGTTAATGTTGTCTCGTTCATGAAGGTGAGAAATTTCCATTTTTTTCGGAGAATTTCCGATCTATTGCCATATGGGTTATTATACATCATACGCTTAGCACTGTCAGATTTCTTGAAAGTCATAACCAGTGGTCCACAATTGGTTCATCAAAGGTTGTGGTATGTGCTGTCCTGTCTCTGGGTAAGTGGATATAAAAGACCACTCACTGCTTATCGGAAAGAGTAGCCTATGTAGCAGCAGCGGGTTTCGTCCAAAGAAGTATGTCAGAATGACCATATGCTTGACGTCCAATAACCGATAATACAAAAATCAATATGCTCTAGAGGCGTCGTTAAATAAAACAAGCTATACATTTGATATCCTGGAAGACATTTCCTGGAAGTCAGAATTCCTGGAGGTAAGATTTCCTGGAAGTTAGACTTCCTGGAAGTCAAATTTGTGGTGGGGTTTGACAAAAAAAGTGTGGTGGCGACTCTCACCCCTGATGAATCCACTAACATCCACCTCACTGTGAATATGATTGGAGACCAGGAGCGTTTCAGGGAACTCACCAAGCGCAGTCCTGTCAGGGCGGTCGGGCGGCAACCAGAAGACGACCAGGGTGAGGCAGGCGAGGAAGACGCAGGGCAGCGTCAGGATGTAGGAGGCGAACACCAGGTTGCGCTTCAGGCCCAGCGTGTAGGTGAGCACCGAGAAGTTCGGCTCCACGTCCACAGAGGGCAGCACTCGACGCTCCGCACGCGCGTCAGTGATAGCCCATTGGCTGGTGTCCTGTGTCCGCGAATAAAGGGGGGGGGCAGCTCAGGCTTTAGTGAAACCCCATTGGTTGGTTGATTGGTTGATTGGTTGATTTGAGTTGATTCTTTCCTTGGCGTTTGCGAAATCACAGGAAATCACATGAACACACACACAAACTTCAAAAAGACTCATCATTTTTAAAGCTGCGATGAAAACATCCAATTTTCAAAACCAAAATGAGTAACTAAATTTGATTCTACATATCTAACGTAGACATTTGTCACCACACAGAAGGAATACTGAGGCAATTGAATAGAACCTGCTACTGCAGAAGGTTATGATGTCAGAGTGTTTGCATGCTTGCCAAAATTAATTTGGCATGGTTGCACTTCAAATAGCTCAAAGGTTAGCCACTTAAAATAAAAGTTACTTCCCACTAAAGTAAGGTACATTATAATGATCAGCCTAATGTATTGACCTCAGAACATGTCAGAAACCCAAAACCATCGGACTATGCAACTTTAAAATAGATGTGCTTACTTACCTTGAAGTCTGTGTGGAAAGTGCTGAGATCAAGACTGGGGTGGAAGGGCATGGTGAGGTTGATGTCCCTCGTCGTGTAAGTCCACGAGCCGAACCACATGTGGCACTGCTGACAGTCAAACGGGAAGTTGGTGACATCAATGGAACAGGAGGACTTGAGCTTCTGGTGAGGCGTCCACATGACTGTGCCGTTGTGGAAGACGGTGGCCAGCGTGTCGCGAGCAGACACCTCCGTCTCGGCCCTGAAGTCACACACAGCCGGTAACCAGTAGCAATGTGAGTGGGTGACTGTTTACAGCCGGGAACCAGCGGCAATGTGAGTGGGTGACTGTTTACAGCCGGTAACCAGCGGCAATGTAAGTGGGTGACTGTTTACAGCCGGTAACCAGCAGCAATGTGAGTGGGTGACTGATTACAGCCGGTAACCAGCGGCAATGTGAGTGGGTGACTGTTTACAGCTGGTAACCAGCGGCAATGTAAGTGGGTGACTGTTTACAGCCGGTAACCAGCAGCAATGTGAGTGGGTGACTGTTTACAGCCGGTAACCAGTGGCAATGTGGGGGTGACTGTTTACAGCCGGTAACCAGCGGCAATGTAAGTGGGTGACTGTTTACAGCCGGTAACCAGCAGCAATGTGAGTGGGTGACTGTTTACAGCCGGTAACCAGCGGCAATGTTAGTGGGTGACTGCTTACAGCCGGTAAACAGCGGCAATGTAAGTGGGTGACTGTTTACAGCCGGTAACCAGCAGCAATGTGAGTGGGTGACTGTTTACAGCCGGTAACCAGCGGCAATGTAAGTGGGTGACTGTTTACAGCCGGTAACCAGCAGCAATGTGAGTGGGTGACTGCTTACAGCCGGTAACCAGCGGGTCCCCTCCCCTGCCACCACCCTTAACCATCATGAACAAACCATCAACACAACGAACATCCTAGACAACTATCAATCTGTTTAAACACATCGAACATTATATAAGACAGACAAAATGTCTTGTTAACTATAAACTTTGCTTGTTTTATAAGAGAAAACATGTAACCCACAACGATTGTTTGAGCTGCCCTGGGTATACATCTTCTACTCGGTGCTGCTCCCCATTTTTGAATGAACCGCAGTGACTGGTGCTGTACATTATACAGCAGGAGCCACTCCCTTAATTCTTCAGGATCGGTGCTGTGACTAATACAGCACTGACCAAACTTAGATTGTTTAGAATGTCAACTCCAATAGTAAGATGGCCGGAAGACCAGTGCTTCGGCGCTGACAAATGTCATAATCAGATGAATAAATACTTTACCAAAAAAAAAAAAAAAATTTAGTGGGTGACTGTTTACAGCCGGTAACCAGCCCCAAAGTGAGTAGGTGACTGTTTACAGCTGGTAACATCCAGATTTGATGCGCCTAAGGTGTGAAACCCTCAACTTTGGTGTATATGGCAACATGGCTGACAATGTGTCAGCATCATCTTGTGTGTGGTTAGTAAATTAGCAGAGAAGGAGAGAGAATAAAACATAATAATGATGCATTCATGTTTTACTCTCATGCTAAAATCACACCATCTGGCCTGTATCAATATTAAAGTTTATTACACGATATGGCTTTTGGGCAACACAGGGGCCTAACCTGCTGACAAAGTGATATCAAAACGAGCATGTCTGTTGAATATGAGAAACGGCAATTGGGCGTTTCATGGTAAATCGGGCCAATGCACTTTCCAGTATGTTATGGTCAAAAACAGTTATGGAAAGAGTACAGGAGGTATTTTCTTTATAGAATTGGCATTCTTACACTTTGGAGGGATAGGTATGAACAAATTAAGGCCTAATGTAAGTTGTAAAAAAAAGCCAACATTTCCATTTAAAGAACATGGCGTTTTAAAGGCATGAATTTATTAGATGGAGAATATGGACTTTTCTACAGCCTATTAGACCTTTATTTTGCATAGTATATTACCCGTTAGTCAATGAAATAATAAAAGGAGACTCTTACTGGAAATAAATGTTCATTTTTCATGAATATTTCTTTTTCTATCTAATATTCAATGGTGATTAAAATGGTTCTGGACGTTACTGTCATGACCCTTGCTTGTTTTCTGCTGGTTTTGTCAGGGAATATGCTGTTCTCTGAATAGCAGAGCTTCAACAAGAAAACCCTTGGTAGTGTTGCATGTGCAAGCATATTTTGGAGAACCATGACTAGTAATATAATTTTCCTACTAAGCTATATGAAAGAAATTTGAAATTGAAGTCCCATATTATTGTTGGTGTCCCCTTCTATTCGGTTATGTCCACAACTCAAAATTGGGAAGAAAATAATCATCCTATGCAGATTTCTCTACAGTGCATTTCAATACTTAGAGGATCACAATATAAAAATTAATTGTTCATGCAATAAATTTTCTTAAACAATTGTTTTTATTAATAAATCCACACTTGTTGATTAATAAGCCCACACTTTGGGCTCGCTACTTAATTAGTTCTTGTTTTTCTGACAAAATGGTAACCTCAACTATCTTTTCCATCACCGTACCAGTATATATATGAACAAGAGTTGGCTACACAGCGAAAGAATTAGGTAAATACACAATATTCATTGTTGACCCTCATGTCACATTTTGGCCCCATTTAACATGAAACGACCCCAATACCCAAATGTTCCCAAAACCCTTTGTGCGGTAAATGTCTCTATTAGACATACTCATTTGCTTATTTATTTATTTATTTATTACTACAATCGATGCGAGGGAAGGGAGAGACCTCCCCCGCCCCGCGTGTCGCACTGCCTTCACACCTCGGCCGACCGCGCCCCGCCGTTTCCTCCCCCCGCCCCCTCTCCTTTGTCCCGCGGCGCTCACGCCTCGCGCGACTCCCGCTCCTCGCCACCTCTCACCCTCCCCCCGGCCTGCCAGCGTTCGCACCTCCCGGCTGCCGCCTCCTCCCCCCACCCCCTCTCCTTTGTCCCGCGGCGCTCACGCCTCGCGCGACCCCCGCTGCTCGCCACCTCTCACCCTCCCCCCGGCCTGCCAGCGTTCGCACCTCCCTGCTGCCGCCGTCCCTTCCCCCCCTTATAAGGCCGCCGCCGGCCCTCCTCCTTCACTCACCTCCCTGCCGTCTTCCTGCCCGCATCATTTTCTTTGGATTCTCACCACCTCGGATTTCACCTCAAGATACACGCACCATGCCTCAAGGAAAAGGTCGTGGCCGCAAGAACTCCCGGGCTGCCCCCCGCACGCCCGGGCCTTCACCTACACCGCCCCGGGAGGAGTCGCCGGCCCCCGCCCCGGCATCTCCCGCGCCACCCTCGGGCCGCGCCTCGGGCTCGGAGATATCCACCCTCATGGAGGCCATGCAGCGAATGCAGATGGAGAACCGGAGGGCAGCCGCCGCCGCCGCCGCCGAGGCCCGCCAGGCCACAGCAGAGATCCACGCCCGGATCGACGCCCTCGTGTCCGGCGAGGCGCCTCCCGTCCCAGAGCAGCCGCTGCCGGCGGCACGACAGCATCCCGCGCCGACACCTCGGGCGCGCGCCACCGTCCGTCCCCCGCCGCCGCCTCACGCGGGCCTGCCCGCCCCCCCGACGACGGAGTTCCTGAGATACCGGCACCTGTCCACCCAAGCGCCTGCCTACACGTCCCAGGCCTACCAGGAGGACGTCACCCGCCACAGCCCCGCCTCCGCGGCCGACGCCGTCCGAGAGATTCTGGCGTCCGCCGAGGCGCGCCATTCCACCAGGCGCCAAGGCATACCGGCCGATTACCTCTTTCCCTCTGACTTGGTCCAGCGAGGGGCGGAGAGGAAGCCGGTAAAACGAGGGGAGGCGACTAAAGACGAATACACGCTCGCCCTCCTGCACCTCCTCGACCACCCCGACTTCCCCGCCCACTCCGCCCCGGGACTGCACCAGCACCTCCTCGGGGTTTGCCGCGACAACCTTATATACCCCTGGGCCACCGTCCGCCGGTACTCAGAGAGTGTGTTCTCTGCGATCGCGGACGGTACCCTCCCTAACGGGTGGCACGACGTGGTCGCTATAAACCTCCACAGACTCGACTGCCTCGCCATGCCCGAGGTCCACGCCACCGCCGCCCGCCAACTCGACCCCCTCCAGCGAGGCGCGCACTTCCCCCGAGCCCAGGCCGACCCCCGCACCATCTACGATAGGGAGATCCACGGGGCACCCTGCTCGGCCTGGAACCGCGCCCCCGCCTCCTGCGATCGGGCCCACCTCGGGGAGGCCCACGGTGAGGCGGGAGACAGACGCCGTCACGTCTGCGCGTATTGCGCCAACGTGAGGCGCATCTTCACCATGCACAGCGAGGCCGACTGCATCACGAAGCAGACCCGGGACCGCCAGACCACCCCCTCCACCTCGGCGGATTTTTGAGTCGCCGGCCGCCCCCCGGCCGGCCCGGGGGGCCCCTTCCGGCGCCCCGCCTTCACCACTGCCGACAGCCCCGCACCTCCCCCCGACAACCTCCCAGCGACCACCGATCGCAGCGCCGCCCAGTCTCAGCCGGGGATCACCACCTCGGGCATCACACCTCAGTCCACAGCCCAGCCCAGCCTCACGAGGAACCCTCTGCCAGGACTCCAGCCGCCGACCGTACCGACCCCGCCGTCCACCGACATCCTCCCAGCGACCACCGATCGCAGCGCCGCCCAGCCTCACCCGGGGACCATCACCTCGGGCCTCACGCCTCACGCCTCACGCCTCAGGGCCACAGCCCAGCCCAGCCTCACCAACGTAGACGTCGCAGTCGTGGACCCCCACGACACCGCCTTCATCGACCCACCGGACCCGCCCCCGACCGCCACCCCGCCCAGCTCTGAGGACTTCGCTGCCCCCCTCCTCGACCCTCGTCCGACCTCCTCACCGGATCTCGCCAAGGAGCGGGCCTCCTCCTTTTGGGCCGCCCGCTCCCTGCCGACGCAGGCCACGGACAATCGCCGCCCCCAGGAGGAACCTGACCCCTGACACACTCCCCTCCCCCCCCCTTTTGCTCCCCCTGCCCCCGCCTCGGGCGCGCCTCGAGCCCTCTCCTACTTTTGGTGGAGGGCTCCTCGGCACCCCCGCACTCCCCTGACATTTTGACACCACATGAACTTTTGACTTTATCTACTCTTCTTGCCACCACATGAACTTTTGACATCATCTCCTCTCTTGCTACCATTGATACCACATGAACTTTTGACATTACCTACTGTTCTTGATTATTTACCTGACATTCCTCATATTTGACTTATTTACCTGTCATTGCTCTTTATGAGACTTCTATTGTTGCTCTGTTGTATGCCCTGTTTGTCTTCTGAGGCGTCAATAAAGGGCCTCTTTTCCCACACCCGCCTCTGCCTTCTTCCTTCTAGCGCATCGGTCGTAATGCGAAGCATTACGTTTGATGCGAGGGAAGGGAGAGACCTCCCCCGCCCCGCGTGTCGCACTGCCTTCACACCTCGGCCGACCGCGCCCCGCCGTTTCCTCCCCCCGCCCCCTCTCCTTTGTCCCGCGGCGCTCACGCCTCGCGCGACTCCCGCTGCTCGCCACCTCTCACCCTCCCCCCGGCCTGCCAGCGTTCGCACCTCCCGGCTGCCGCCCCCTCCCCCCCCCCTCTCCTTTGTCCCGCGGCGCTCACGCCTCGCGCGACCCCCGCTGCTCGCCACCTCTCACCCTCCCCCCGGCCTGCCAGCGTTCGCACCTCCCTGCTGCCGCCGTCCCTTCCCCCCCTTATAAGGCCGCCGCCGGCCCTCCTCTTTCACTCACCTCCCTGCCGTCTTCCTGCCCGCATCATTTTCTCCACCCACCCACCCAACTTCTCCCCTTCTCCTCGCCACCTCTCACCCTCCCCCCCGGCCTGCCAGCGTTCGCACCTCCCGGCTGCCGCCTCCTCCCCCACCCCCTCTCCTTTGTCCCGCGGCGCTCACGCCTCGCGCGACCCCCGCTGCTCGCCACCTCTCACCCTCCCCCCGGCCTGCCAGCGTTCGCACCTCAAGCGTAATGCTTCGCATTACGACCAATATGTACATACTTGATTAGTGTTGTATTGCACCAGTGTTTAATATCGGGTTTTATTTGCCCTCTCACTATCCATTCATCCTCAGTGGATATCATATAGGAAACTGAATTATATAAGTCAATTTGCAAGTCAGGCTAGGGTACCGGTGCAGAATGAATTGGATGAACACAGATGGCTACCAACAGATCGATACGAATGCTATGCATGTAATTCTATTATTACGTTCTTTTAATTAGATCTTCTGCTGATTGTGCAAGTCATACATTGCGTGATATAATGACTCAATATAGCAGGCACTTACGTATTGTACAGCATTATATCGGGCAGCCATATTAAGCGGGATGGCAGCTTGATGCTCAGGATGTTCCCATAATCCAATGGGTTCCATTGCAGGTAGTCGTCTTCCCACACCTGTAACAGATAGTCACATTTAGGCCAAATAATAAAACATATATTTTCTAAGTTGGTGATTATCCTTTTGATCACACAAATCAGGGTCGAGCAGGCGGTTTATATTTTAATATTTTATTTTGTACTCAATAGCTCAATATTATATAGCAAGCTGTCAACTGGTCAGATGCTAATCATATTCTCCTACCATATATATAAATGTCACATCCTTCCATGCTCATCCATTATGTCCTTCTCTCATCCTCATTTTAATAATCATCGTGTTAGCTCATCTAGTCGATAAACAGGTAAGTTGGTGGGATAAGTCCACAATAAACTCACACCCTCCAGCTCTGGCTCACTCACCATCTGTCCCGAAGAGCAATGCATATCTATGTTGCACAGATTGTGTGCTTACAAAAGTTGAATTGTTGCTAGCCCGACACATTTTTACTTCTTTTTTTTTTTTAATCAGGTGCGAGCGATTTTTCAGACATGGGTGGGGACGATCACCAATGTTTTTTTTATTTGGCCTTTTTTCATTTGATTTATTCGTAGGCCATAGAATACAGTAGTACCTGTCTTCAGCGAACTCATGCCATGCGCGAATGATGTCCCAATGCATGAATTGTTGTTTCATTTGACTGTCCCTCCAATAAGATGACACTTGCTATATCCTGAGTACATTTGTCAGGGTGCAGAGTTGTCCGTTGAAGACAGGTCCTACTGTATATTCTGTCATCATGTGCCCGCCCAAGGTTCTGGTAGCTAGGCAACCCTGCTCTCGGGTACAGGGCACGGAGGGGCTTATGTGCCTGCCAGATCCCAGCGAACTCATTGGAACAGTCGTATAATATTACAGTACAACCCCGTTAAATCAAACGATCGGTTAATCCAAACTTTCTCGGAGGCCCGGCAAAATACTACCATTTATCATATAAAGAAGTTGGTTAAACCAAAGTCGGTTAATCCAAAGTATCGGTTAATCCAAACAAAATTGTCGGCCCCAAGCCACTTCCGGTACAGTTAAACCAAACTTTCATGTGGTTTTAAGGTCATCTGAGACTTTTTTATATGATAAATGGTAGTGTGTTGTCAGGTCGCCGAAAAAAGTTAGGATTAACCGATCGTTTGATTTAACCGAGGTTGGTTTAATGGGGTTAAACTGTATATAGATAAAAAAAACAATAATCATAGTGTCCACATACATTGTCCATATTGCTGTGGCAATATGGGTAATTCGGGGGAGGCGGACGACCACCCTCCCCCGGCCCTACCGCCCCTCCCCACTCCTCGCCCCCTCCCCCCCCCCTTCCACAACCCTCCCTACCCCTACCCTCCCCCTCCCTCACCCACTCCAACCATCACCACATAACTAGATGGCGCCACCACCTCCTCTCCTCACTCACCCCACTCCCTCCAGATGCCGCCACCACACTCCTTCCCCGCTGGTCCCGCCGCTGGTCCCGACGCTGGTCCCACCGCTGGTACCTACCCCCCCCACCTTCCTTCCTTCCTCCCTACCCTGTCCCACTTCTCCTCCTGCAACCACACCGACAACACCTACTCTAAACTCGCTCCCACACGCCTCACGCCTCATGCCCCAGGGCTGCTCACCGAGACCTCAACACGACCGTTCACCACGACCAGCACCATGCCGGCACGGAAATCATCGAGACACACCACCACCAACACCACGGCCACCCCTACGGCACCGGCGACACCATCTGAACGCACACCACGCGCAAGAGGACGGCCCCGTTCTGTTGTCACCATCCCTAAAGCAGCGTCTCACGCCGACAGCGACGATGAACAGTCCGCGGCCGCGCAGATGTCGCTCCTCAGGCAGTCGGTGACCGACTCTATACAGCAGCAGGCCGAACTCGCCAAAACAGTGACGAACAGGCTGCATGCACTGGAATCGGCAAGCAAGAGCAAATGCACGCGGAGCAGCTCACCGGACGACAAATCGACAACGAAACGGAGACGCCACGCCACCCGTGACTCCTCAGGGTCCAGCCCGTCCCCATCGCCACGTGGCCGCTCACCACGACACTGATCACCCACTGGACGCTCAACGAGACCAACCCCACGATCCCGACGGCACATGAGGAACGAACACGACGAACACGACCGGAGGAACCAAAAGAAACACCGACATGCCCCGAGAACACCGACCACATCCTCCACCGACGACGACGACCAACGAGACATGGTCGACGCCATCATAGGAGCAAACAAGTACGATGGACGAACAACCAGCCGAGGTAAGGCTCACCTCCTCCCCCACACATACGTCATAAGGGAAGAAAAGAAAGGGAAGGTAGGGCCAGGCGAGAGCACGTGGCATGAGTATTTCGCGGCACTCGCACGGATGAGGAAGGACCCCAGGGTGCCGCAGTCCTGGACCAAACTGATACTAGACCACCATGGTGGGACACGTGTCTCGCCTGGTCTGAGAAAGTGTTCGCCATGGTGGACGACGGTCGCCTACCAAAAGGATGGAAAGACGAACAAGCCATAAAAGATCTACAACGTGCAGCATGTCTCGCTGGCATCCAAAAAGAAGAAAAGAGTCGATCGACACGTGCCGCACAGAACAGGAGCGACGAACAACAAACAGCACCGATTAACACCCCGTACAAAAGGCCCGAGTTCAACCACGACACCGACGGCAGACCCTGCCACAGATGGAACTGGGGAACGGATTGCGGCCACTCCACCTCACATGGAACAGGCAGTGACCGCCGTGCCCACGTGTGCGGTTGGTGCGCCAACAAATACAAAAAGGCGAACCCCCACAAAGAGCAAGATTGCAACAATAAGCGACGACAAACAGAACGGAAGGCGGCGGCGGCACCCGAGACGGACGACCAGAGGACGGATTTTCAGTGATTGGCCCCGGCCAGGCCGAACAAAGCGCCAAAAATCCCACACCCGGGAGCCACAGCCCCCACACGCCCCCCCACCAACCTGCCCTGAGACTAGTCTCCGCGACACGAACACTCCACAAAACCATCAAACCCTGGAGCGTGCAGAGACTCACATATGAACCAGAATCAACCACCGACACCTCACATAACCCCCTCCACCCCCCTACAAACAACCGACACTACCCCCCACCCTGCACCGGATGCCGCTCACGACCCACAACTCAACCGCCAACCCGCCCTGAAACTAATATGGGCACGACGAACGCGCCAAAACCCAATCGAACACTGGAACGTGGAAATCCCGCAACACGTGGAGGCAGACGCGTCACCAGACACCACAGACAGCTTTTGCGCCAGACGCGAGAGCAGCTCACCACCACGTTCAAACCTAACCGCCACACAAGACCACGTGGGGCCGCACCCATCACAAGGCTCCCCAACCGCCTCCGCCTCCCCCACCCACAGCGGCGGCACACCATCAATCGTCGTTAACATACCACACCCCGCCGCCGGCGGCACATTAGTCCCGACACGCACCGTCGCCGACACTAATGACCCCTGTAACGACCATTACGGGGCTCGCCTACCCGACACCACGGACCCGCCGCCCGCTGAAACAAGCACCACAGACGGAAACCGCCACACGACTCCACCCACAACCCCACCCGTAACACGAACACCACGGGTAGGAGCAGATAGCATGGAAGGCATCCAACACTGCCTACGGCCGGCCTTCAGCCCCACCCCACCTACCACGCCTACCAGCAGCACACAACCGCCGACAGCCGCTGCCCACACCACCCTACCATCAACCCGAACACCTCGGGTAGGAGGCACTGGGGGCGACGCACTGGCCAACCCACTACACAACACACCGACACACACCGGCACGCCTCTCACCCCCGACGGCAGCCACCGCCACCAATATGGAGCTACCACAGCCCCCACCAATGACGTCGTCACACGACAACTTGTCACTGGATTCACAGTCGCCTGTATCCAGCCTGTCGCCTCTGCACGCACCAACCACCACATGAGCCACCACGCCACAGACGACGACGAAGCCCCAGACGCACTCCTAACATACCACCAACGTGCGCACGCGTCAGAAGACATCGACGATGTGACAGACGACTCCGGTGACCGGGCCACCACCCTCTACAACCCACCCCACACCCCCCTCTCATACAAAACCATACTCGACAGGATATGGCCAGTATCGGCAGCAGCGGCATGGACCAACCAGGTGTATCAATACATATACAACCAGGTAAGGGAAACGGCACTCCCAAACCACGTCGTCGCACGCATCCCGGTCCCCTCGGGCCTCAGGATCGACCGATGGAGGGACTTGCTCGCCGACTACCATGACACCGAGCTCCTCGACTTTCTTGAATACGGCTGGCCAGTCGACTATACTGCAGACACGGCCCCAGTACCGCCGAGGGCGAACCATCGCGAGGACCCCCAGAATCTCCAATGGATTGAAAAGTACATACGAGAAGAAACATCCCGGGGGGCCCTCCTCGGGCCCTTCAGCCAACCACCCTTCCGCCCCTGGGCCCAGACCAGCCCGATGATGACCCGGGCAAAAAAGAACACCAGCGAGCGCCGGGTCATCGTCGACCTCAGCTTCCCCAGGGGAGCTAGTGTAAACTCAGGCATACGGAAAGCCCACTATCAAGGCCGCCCCGTCACCTACACTCTCCCAAACATAACCAACGTCACTGATGAGGTCACCCGGATCGGCCAGGGAGCATGGATATGGACGATCGACCTTGCCCGCGCGTACCGCCAGCTACGCACCTGCCCCCTCT
Organism: Branchipolynoe longqiensis; assembly: GCA_030323885.1. Classification (NCBI taxonomy): domain Eukaryota; kingdom Metazoa; phylum Annelida; class Polychaeta; order Phyllodocida; family Polynoidae; genus Branchipolynoe; species Branchipolynoe longqiensis. The sequence goes on from CM059201.1 coordinate 7,571,672, forward strand.
CGGTCCCCCTCCTCGGGGTCACACTAAATGACGAACTCTACTTTGACATCGCCCCTCCATTTGGGTGCCGCACGTCGTCCATGGCCTGCGCACGGACCACCAACGCCGTGACCTACCTACTACGCAAGAAAGGACATTTCGTCCTGTGCTACCTGGACGATTTCGTCGGGGCGGCAACCACAGAGTACCAGGCAGTCGAGGCATATGTCAACGCCGTCCAGCTTGCTGCCGACCTGGGGCTCGACCTCTCCACGCACAAGTGTGTCCCACCCTCCCAAAAGACCGAATGGCTCGGGTTCGAGGTCGATACCACCGACATGGTCGTCCGCATACCGGCACTAAAACTGCACGAGGTTGTCACCGAGTGCGCCACCTGGACACCAGGATCAAAGGCATCGAGGAAAGATCTCCAGCGACTCGTCGGACGACTACAGCACATCGCGAAGTGCGTGCGCCCGGCGAGGAGATACATGAATCGGATCCTAGCGGCACTCAGAGCCGCCCCCTACAGCGGGAAACACACGATAACACATGAAATGACCCTCGACATCGAGTGGTTCAAGTCCTACGCCCACATCTTGAACGGCGTCGTCCTCCTCCGCCCACCACCCAAACACGAATGGGTGATCGAGTGCGACTCCTCCCTCCTCGCCGGGGGAGCGCACTCCCCAGGAGGGTACATCACGGAGGAGTACCAGCCCGAATACCTCGCAGACGGACACAACATCGCACAGCTCGAGGCGATAAACCTCATGGTCGCACTCCACGCCCTCACCCCGCCCAACCCCCAGGACTACGCCTTCGTCGTCAACACCGACAACCAGGCATCACAAATCGTCCTTGAATCCGGAGCCGGCAAGGATCCTACCCTCTGCGCCTGCGCTCGGGCAATCTGGAGGTTTGCGGCACTCAACTCCTGCGAGATCCGCGTCGTCCACAAGCCCGGCACTGAGATCGCCTTCGCTGACGCCCTCAGCAGGGCGCCATTCGACCGGACGGCCAGGCAGAAGGCGGATCGATTTGTCGACGACATGGACCTCGTCCGCGTCCGGGTCGTCCACAGTACATCCATACTCGATGTAGATGAATAGCCTGGGTCGAGATAACTATCTGCCTCTCTCCCCAGGCAACCAAGAACAACAGCATCGACTCGCCCACCTCTTCAGAGCCGGCCTCGCCAAGGGCACCTGGAGGAACAAACGACGCCAGATAGCAACCTACCTCAGACACGCACTCGACGGAGACTACGACCCTGTCCGCCCGACACAGATCGACATAGCCTCCATCCTCGCTTCAATCTCCCTATCGCTCCGATCCCCGGGAGCCGTGATGAACCATCTCAGTGCCGCGCGGACATGGGTCGAGCTCAAGGACGGGACTACAAGAGCATTCGACTCATACCTCATCAAAATCATCAAAAAAGGGATAATCCGGGAGTCCGGCCATGTGCCCCGACAGGCCCCTCCCTTGACGCCTACTGACCTCCGCGCCGTCACCACCTTCCTCCTCCGGGCTGGCACCAATGCAAGGGTACTCACAGCGGCCGTCCTCATCGGGTACTTTTCACTACTCCGACAGGGGAACCTCCTCGTCACCGGGCGCCCCGACGACCCGGGACACACCCTTAGGTACCACGAGGTCACCCCCCACCGGACCCATCTCACCATCCTCGTCCGCTCCACGAAGACCTCCAGAGGAGGCCTCGACCAATACGCCATAACGATCCCTCGGATCACGACCTCCATCTGCTGCCCCGTGCGAGCCTGGAGGCACTACTCGGCCGCCACGTCAATCGACCCACTCGACCCTGCCTTCATGACCCGGACGGGTCCCCACTGACAGTAAAGACCCTCACGACGGCCATACGTGCCGCATTACACCACTCGGGGTCCCCCAACCCATCCGCCTATACCCTCCACAGCCTCCGTCGGGGTGCTGCACAGGCGTGTGCCGCCGCCGGAGCGCCCCTCAAGGACGTCGCTGACCTTGGCCACTGGCAGTCGGCCGCTCTCCACTCATACGTTCCCCAAGAGGCCTTCACGGTCGCGACCCGGGCACTCTCAACACTATTTGGTTGAGGCCCGGGTCACTTAAGACTCTAGCTGACGATGATGATTTACCTTATGACAATTGACCTTGAACTTTACCACTATCCATTACATTACATTGTCTTAATGACCTATCCAACTTAACAATCCTCTACCTCTGATTACATTACTTAACTACTACACTGCCTGTTCTTGAATAAAATTCCAATACCATAGTCGCCTCCTGCCCTAATTGTTTCCATATTGCTGTGGCAATATGGGTAATTCGGGGGAGGCGGACGAGCACCCTCCCCCGGCCCTACCGCCCCTCCCCACTCCTCGCCCCCTCCCCCCCCCCTTCCGCACAACCCTCCCTACCCCTACCCTCCCCCTCCCTCACCCACTCCAACCATCACCACATAACTAGATGGCGCCACCACCTCCTCTCCTCACTCACCCCACTCCCTCCAGATGCCGCCACCACACTCCTTCCCCGCTGGTCCCGCCGCTGGTCCCGACGCTGGTCCCGCCGCTGGTACCTACCCCCCCCCACCTTCCTTCCTTCCTCCCTACCCTCTCCCACTTCTCCTCCTGCAACCACACCGACAACACCTACTCTAACCGTCCCACCCACCCAACTCTCCTAATGGTTGAGTCCCGGGTCACTTAAGACTCTAGCTGACAATGATGATTTACCTTATGACAATTGACCTTGAACTTTACCACTATCCATTACATTACATTGTCTTAATGACCTATCCAACTTAACAATCCTCTACCTCTGATTACATTACTTAACTACTACACTGCCTGTTCTTGAATAAAATTCCATACCATAGTTCGCCTCCTGTCCTGAATTGTACATTCATAATGCACCCCCGTTTTTGCCAAAGCCAAGTCAAAGTCAAAGCTTGGTTAAACCAATGATCGGTTAATCCAAACAAATTTCTAGGGTCACTTCAAGTTTTGTTTAACGGGGTTATACTGTATAACTAAGTGGTAGAATTAATCATTAAAACATATTGAAACAATTATCTTGCTCACTTGTATACGGAAAGAAACGGGGGCTATGATAGTATTTAATCATTTGAATTCAGCCTATCATAATAATGTCATAATTAATTCTCAAACACACTACTTCAAGCATGAGAAACGAGTATCTTACTCACTCGGATATCCCGTCCAGTGGATTTTGTGTGGGGTGGTATATTTTGTGGGGGAGGGGGCGATTACGTCCTAGTAACATCGAAGGTCATATCAGGATGGGTACCCACTTGTGACGGTGCACACTCACGGTTACTTTATAGTGATGCCCGACTGGGAGACCATGAGCCCAGCACCATGACCCGATATCCCACTCAGTCAAGTTATGCTGATACTGAGCTGATCAGCCATTGCATTATCCTAGTACTGCGGCGTGTTAGATGGGATTGTTCATCCCTGATTGAGTGATTCGCCGCTGGCCTATATCCTAGTAACTGTGCATATGGAACGAGTGTCAAAATCACCCGAGCAGAAAGCATCTGTGAATCAATGTAGCGCATCCGCGGTATAAGCTTAAGAATACTGAGGCAGATAGTACGTACGTATTTGGACCAGAGGCTGAGGCTGAGCGCCTTCTCCTGCTCGTCCAGCTCAATCTGAATGAGCCCGAGCCCGAAGCGTACATGCACGGGGTCCGAGTTGTTGAGCACGGGGCGGCCATGGACAGTCACCCTCGAGTACTGCTCCAACAAGTCATTGATCAGGTGCTTCTCAGCGGATAACTTCAACCTGAAAGCATTTAATTGTTTTCTGTTGTATTTAATTCAAAACTAAATCAGTAGACAACTTCAACCTGGAAAGCATTTAATTGTTTCTGCTTTAATTAATTCAAAACTAAATCAGTGGGCAACTTCAACCTGAAAGCGTTTAATTGTTTTCTGTTGTAATTAATTCAAAAAAACTAAATCGGCAGACAACTTCAACCTGAAAGTGTTTAATTGTTTTCTGTTGTAATCAATTCAAAACTAAATCAGCAGACAACTTCAACCTGAAAGTGTTTAATTGTATTCTGTTGTAATTAATTCAAAACTAAATCAGCAGACAACTTCAACCTGAAAGCATTTAATTGTTTTTTGTTGTAATTAATTCAAAACTAAATCAGCAGACAACTTCAACCTGAAAGCGCTTAATTGTTTCTGCTTTAATTAATTCAAAACTAAATCAGTGGGCAACTTCAACCTGAAAGCGTTTAATTGCTTTCTGTTGTAATTAATTCAAAACTAAATCAGCAAACACCTTCAACCTGAAAGCGTTTAATTGTTTCTGCTTTAATTAATTCAAAACTAAATCAGTGGGCAACTTCAACCTGAAAGCGTTTAATTGTTTTCCGTTGTAATTAATTCAAAATTAAATCAGCAGACAACTTCAACCTGAAAGGGTTTAATTGTTTTCTGTTGTAATTAATTCAAAAGTAAATCAGCAGACAACATCAACCTGAAAGCGTATAATTGTTTTCTCCTGTAATTAATTCAAAACTAAATCAGCAGACAACTTCAACCTGAAAGCGTTTAATTGTTTCCTGTTGTAATTAATTCAAAAGTAAATCAGCGGACAACATCAACCTGAAAGCGTATAATTGTTTTCTGCTGTAATTAATTCAAAACTAAATCAGCAGACAACTTCAACCTGAAAGCGTTTAATTGTTTTCTGTTGTAATTAATTCAAAACTAAATCAGCAGACAACTTCAATCTGAAAGCGTTTAGTTGTTTTCTGCTGTAATTAATTCAAAACGATTCAGCAGACAACTTCAACCTGAAACCGTTTAATTGTTTCTGCTTTAATTAATTCAAAAGTAAATCAGCGGACAACTTCAACTTGAAAGCATTCAATTGTTTTCTGTTTTAATTAATTCAACAGTAAATCAGCGGACAACTTCAACCTGAAAGCGTTTAAATGTTTTCTGTTTTAATTAATTCAAAACTAAATCAGCAAACACCTTGAACCTGAAAGGATTTAATTGTTTCTGCTTTAATTAATTCAAAACTAAATTAGTGGGCAAATTCAACCCGAAAGCGTTTAATTGTTTTCTGTTGTAATTAATTCAAAATTAAATCAGCAGACAACTTCAACCTGAAAGCGTTTAATTGTTTTCTGTTGTAATTAATTCAAAAGTAAATCAGCAGACAACTTCAACCTGAAAGTGTATAATTGTTTTCTCCTGTAATTAATTCAAAACTAAATCAGCAGACAACTTCAACCTGAAAGCGTTTAATTGTTTCCTGTTGTAATTAATTCAAAACTAAATCAGCGGACAACTTCAACCTGAAAGCGTATAATAGTTTTCTGCTGTAATTAATTCAAAACTAAATCAGCAGACAACTTCAACCTGAAAGCGTTTAATTGTTTTCTGTTGTAATTAATTCCAAACTAAATCAGCAGACAACTTCAACCTGAAAGCGTTTAATTGTTTTCTGCTGTAATTAATTCAAAACTATTTCAGCAGACAACTTCAACCTGAAAGCGTATATTTGTTTTCTGCTGTAATTAATTCAAAACTAAATCAGCAGACAACTTCAACCTGAAAGCATTTAATTGTTTTCTGCTGTAATTAATTCAAAACTAAATCAGCAGAAAACTTCAATCTGAAAGTGTTTAATTATTTCTGCTTTAATTAATTCAAAACTAAATCAGCAGACACCTTCAACCTGAAAGCGTTTAATTGTTTCTGCTTTAATTAATTCAAAACTAAATCAGTGGGCAACTTCAACCTGAAAGCGTTTAATTTTTTTCTGTTGTAATTAATTCAAAATTAAATCAGCAGACAACTTCAACCTGAAAGCGTTTAATTGTTTTCTGTTGTAATTAATTCAAAAGTAAATCAGCAGACAACTTCAACCTGAAAGTGTATAATTGTTTTCTCCTGTAATTAATTCAAAACTAAATCAGCAGACAACTTCAACCTGAAAGCGTTTAATTGTTTCCTGTTGTAATTAATTCAAAACTAAATCAGCGGACAACTTCAACCTGAAAGCGTATAATAGTTTTCTGCTGTAATTAATTCAAAACTAAATCAGCAGACAACTTCAACCTGAAAGCGTTTAATTGTTTTCTGTTGTAATTAATTCCAAACTAAATCAGCAGACAACTTCAACCTGAAAGCGTTTAATTGTTTTCTGCTGTAATTAATTCAAAACTATTTCAGCAGACAACTTCAACCTGAAAGCGTATATTTGTTTTCTGCTGTAATTAATTCAAAACTAAATCAGCAGACAACTTCAACCTGAAAGCATTTAATTGTTTTCTGCTGTAATTAATTCAAAACTAAATCAGCAGACAACTTCAATCTGAAAGTGTTTAATTATTTCTGCTTTAATTAATTCAAAACTAAATCAGCAGACACCTTCAACCTGAAAGCGTTTAATTGTTTCTGCTTTAATTAATTCAAAACTAAATCAGTGGGCAACTTCAACCTGAAAGCGTTTAATTTTTTTCTGTTGTAATTAATTCAAAATTAAATCAGCAGACAACTTCAACCTGAAAGCGTTTAATTGTTTTCTGTTGTAATTAATTCAAAAGTAAATCAGCAGACAACTTCAACCTGAAAGCGTATAATTGTTTTCTCCTGTAATTAATTCAAAACTAAATCAGCAGACAACTTCAACCTGAAAGCGTTTAATTGTTTCCTGTTGTAATTAATTCAAAACTAAATCAGCGGACAACTTCAACCTGAAAGCGTATAATTGTTTTCTGCTGTAATTAATTCAAAACTAAATCAGCAGACAACTTCAACCTGAAAGCGTTTAATTGTTTTCTGTTGTAATTAATTCAAAACTAAATCAGCAGACAACTTCAACCTGAAAGCATTTAGTTGTTTTCTGCTGTAATTAATTCAAAACGATTCAGCAGACAACTTCAACCTGAAAGCGTATAATTGTTTTCTGCTGTAATCAATTCAAAACTAAATCAGCAGACAACTTCAACCCGAAAGTGTTTAATTGTTTCTGCTTTAATTAATTCAAAAGTAAATCAGCAGATAACTTCAACCTGAATGCTTTTAATTGTTTTCTGCTGTAATTAATTCAAAACTAAATCAGCAGACAACTTCAACCTGAAAGCGTATAATTGTTTTCTGCTGTAATAATTTTTTTTTAAACTAAATCAGCAGACAACTTCAACCTGAAACCGTTTAATTGTTTCTGTTTTAATTAATTCAAAAGTAAATCAGCGGACAACTTCAACTTGAAAGCATTCAATTGTTTTCTGTTTTAATTAATTCAAAACTAAATCAGTAGACAACTTCAACCTGAAAGTGTTCACTTGTTTTCTGTTGTAATTAATTCAAAAAAACTAAATCAGCAGACATCATCAACCTGAAAGCGTTTAATTGTTTCTGCTTTTGCTTTACTTAATTCAAAAGTAAATCAGCAGACAATTTCAACCTGAAAGCATTAAAATGTTTCTGTTGTAACTAATTCAAAACTAAATCAGCGGACAACTTCAACCTGAAAGTGTTCAATTGTTTTCTGTTTTAATTAATTTTTAGAAAATAAATCAGCAGACAACTTCAACTTGAAAGTGTTTAATTGTTTCTGCTTTAATTAATTCAAAAGTAAATCAGCGGACAACTTCAACTTGAAAGCATTCAATTGTTTTCTGTTTTAATTCATTCAAAAGTAAATCAGCGGGAAACTTCAACCTGAAAGCATTTAAATGTTGACTGTTTTAATTAATTCAAAACTAAATCAGCGGACAACTTCAACCTGAAATTGTTCAATTGTTTTCTGTTGTAATTAATTCAAAACTAAATCAGCAGACAACTTCAACCTGAAAGCATTCAATTGTTTTCTGTTGTAATTAATTCAAAACTAAATCAGCGTACAACTTCAACCTGAAAGCGTTTAATTGCTTGAAGACGTTATCGAACCGTCTATAGGAGAGGAAGTTGCTGGTTGTCGGTAGTAACACAATTCCTCCATTCATACCGTTACAGAGTGACGAGAACTTGTTTTGTGCCATCATCCTGTTGGCGTTGGGCGCAATGGCTGTCAGAGCCGAGAGTACCTACCCCCTTGTGGACAGTGTAGAGAGCCGTCTCAAACTTTTTCCTGTCCTCACTGAGTTTTACCTCAGGGCCCATCTCTTTGATGGCGTATTCTGGAATTCCTTTAATTCCTGTGAATTTCTCCGCCATCTTGAGTATGACCTCTACTGGTTTGAAAGTGTTAAAGTGGCCTTCGATGGTCTTTCATATGAGCGTCATTATGTGTATTTTCTTGTGCCTAAGTACTTTACACTTTTTCGTTTCTTTCCCACATGATTTAGTGTATTTGCAGGCGTGCTTCGTGTCATTGTCTGAACTCATGGTCGATGAGTCAGACAACGAGTCTGGAGAGGAGGATTTGTGTTTCCTCTTCTTGACTTTTTCTTTGTCTTCTTCACGAGGGGCTTCTTTTTCCGTGCTCTTGTGTACTCGTCTGCTTCTGACGAATCATTCTTCTTGTGTTTGCGCTTCCGTGCAGGCACAAACACCTCCTCATCTGAGTGATCCTCAGTTGAGGCCTGATCCTCCGAATCGTCCTCCAATTCCGACTTATTAGTTAGTGTCTTGCAGGACCTTGCTTCGCCTTTTCTTTGACATACCCACTCTGGATGGTAACATTTCCTCCATTTTTTGTTGGACTAGCCTGGAAACTTCTCCCACCTGTGGCTTTCTTTGCCAACAATTTGAAGAAAATACTATAGGACTCGGAGGTACGCCTTCACGAGAAGTGAAATATGCCGAATCTTAAAGAGACCCATGGAATGAATCCCTAACGATGTAACTGGCTTCTGCCAAATATCTCTCCGTTTGGCAACGGGCGGCTGTTAATTAATGACCGAACTATGAATGCATTGTTCTTTTGATCATACCAATTAGGATCAAAACTAAGCTGTAAAAACAGTAATATCTAAGGTCAATGTTTTTAAAAACTTGTTTGTGAATGGTAACATGAACTAATGTATCGAGTATCAATGTATCGAGTTTGAAAGATACTAACCTGGTTGGTTTTGTAGTAAATGTAGAAAAACTGGTGGAGCTGCTCACAACACGTTCTCCTGCTGTGAGCTGATTACGCTAATTGCTGGACCCGGATGTGCTTCCTTCTCCCTGGGCTATGAGTAGCCAGAGGTGTAGTACCGAGGTAAAATATATATAGCTTGTATACAGTGAGCTGTATACAGGTGTAGAGCGAAGAGGCTCCGGCAACTCTATTCTCGTCCTGGTCGCTACCATTATGGTTTGCGGGTTCGACACTAGGGGCATGTGCAGTGCTGATGTCATGCACTGGCACTGGACATTAGGCCAATTTGCACTGGACTCGTCACTCACCCTTCAACACTGCAGAGTGACACATCTCTGACTTGTTGGTTTTTTTTGCTGTCAGCCACACATGCTAATGTCACCGCCACGTCCTGCTACATACTATGCCTAGAGACTATTGTTCAAACTGTGGCAAGTCTCATTCAAGCCCAGTAGATGACAATTGTCAGAAGACTACTACTACAGTGGCAAAATGTTCAACTAGAGCTCATCCGTTATTGGAGGTAACACCAACTGATTTATCTGTGGTCAGCAAGATGGCTACTGAAGTGAAGCCCGAGCCATGAGGGGCTACTGGACGTGCAGCTGTAGATGACTATGCGGAGGAGGAGCAGGCTCTCAAGGACAAGGTCGAGTCCCTGGAGCGGAAGCACCGTGTCGCCACTTTGCTTCAACAGCAAAAGGAACTCGATGAGGATCTCGCCGCTTTGGACATCAATCCAGAGCATGGCAGGAGTCGTTCTTGTCGTACACACCACTGCAGGCACCATCACCGCTCATCTAGCTCGAGCTCAGGAAGCTGCACCCCGAGTAATGAGAGGAGGAAGCGCCATAAGTGGGCGTTCAAACACTACATCGATGACCGAAAGCAAGTAAAGAAATTAAATGCCTACGAAATTGTGGAAGTGGCTTGCGCTTGGTTTCTGGATAGGCCAGATACAGATTATGTTTCACTGTCTCTAATTAAACACATAAGGTTTGTCTGTTCTAAGGCAAAATTCAACCAATTCACTAATTCTTCGCACATGTCATATGACACTGAAGTTTGCAAAGTCGAGGTAAAAAAAGGCTATGAAGCATTTACTGCAGGCAACAACGAGCTAGCACTCCCCTAGTATGCTTTCGAAAATATTAAGGAGAAAAAAACCTCCAACTCAACTACCACTTCTAAACTGTACAGCTGTGATGGCAAGAAGCCATGCTTTAATTTTAATAATGAGAATGGTTGGTCTCGAGATGACAAAACGTGTAGCTATGGCCATTGGTGCTCTCGCTGTGGTAATCAACATAAGAAATCAGCATGTGTAACCTTTAATTCAAATTCGTTCTACATTAATAATTGCATTCGCAAGAATATTCCAAAATCTTATAATACTGTTAATAATTTATCAATAGCTGATTCGCCTACATGTAATGGTAGTAATATTCAACTCAGTATGAATGGGGTAGAATGTGCTTCCCCTCCTCTGCTAATGCTAGAAATAGTACCGAGGTAAAATATATAATTCTATAATAATAATAATTCCCTTCCGCGCCTTTATACTCGCATAATGCTTATACATCACATATTTCATTGCTATGGAGCTTCAACGGATGAAGAGTTTTCTTGAAAAAATGATTCTTTCCTAGTTCAATGCAATCTGCCCGGGAAACAAAAATGCAGCTATAATTTGGTCTTCTCTCCTCGGAATATTAAATGCTTCTTTGGAGTTTTCATTTTTATGTTATATGCGTTTCATCTTTTAGCATTTACTTGTTTAGATATGGAGAAATTGAAGCAAAAATCCTATAAGCCTCTATTAATTATAGCAACACATGCTGCCGAACGTAACATTGTCAAATGAATACACTAGCACTTAATTAGTGCAACACAATTATTTTATTTTATTTAAGCCGCTGTGTATATAATTTCTAATCAACCCAGTGCCAGAATTGATCAACGTAACCAGATTAGCCTGACCGTGAGTTTGAGGAGCGAGTCGCCTATGTCGTAGCTGGTTGGAGTTTTAAGTCTTGGCAACATATAAGGTCATATCAGGACGGGGGGTATATGTAACTGTGTGTGTATATAGAAGCCAAGCCCTTTGAGTGGGGCCACTTCTTTTGCGGATACATAAACTAATAATGCCAGCGTTATGAAATTACAAGCATTCTTGGTCAGAGCAGCGAGGTTTGTTGCCTTGGTAACGACACTACTGGGGACCGACACAACATTTATTATTGGCGTTGTGCTGTTATTGGCATTCTGCCTAGTGACATACTCTATACTATCCCTTCAAAATGACCAGAAGGGATGGCCGAATGAGTTGAGTGTCTCCCGTTTTGGTAGATCGTGGGATTGGAACCCACGGGTTCGAACCCTGGTCGAGTCAAACCAATGAAATAAAAATGTATACTTGTGGGATATCAGGTCAGGAGTGTGCAATGTCACAAGTCGGTACCTGTCCTAATATGACCTTAGATGTTTCCAGGACGTAAAACTCCAACAACCAACCAATCCCTTCAAAATGGGGCAAAGGCGGAATTGATAATCTACACAATAACACATCACCACTCTGCCAACACTGGATTCATGATGCGATACATCTTCATTGAAGCTCTTTTTGTTTAGCGAATCGGACTATAGTGAGTCTAATAGATCTACTCTTATGTTATGCAGTTACTGAAATGCTAGCTTGTAAGATTACCCCGAGATCAGTTCTTATAACCACAATAGGAGAGCCCCTAAAAAATGGGCCGTCTTAACCCTGTGCAGTCAGTCAAATCTGTCAATGAATTTTGCTAACCTTCCTCTATTATCCGAACATATAATAATCTGACCATTTTGGGGTATTTTTTTAATGTTTTTTTATTGAGGCTGTATTTATACTGTCCATAGGATATAAGCCCGGGTATTCAGGCTTGTTTTCAATGCTGGCCAGCTGTAAGGTTGGTGGTATATTATCACACAGTAGCTGCTGATAAGGGAGCAGGTATATAGTTGGTTGCTATGGTTAGTAGTCTATGTTAGGTTTTTTTTATTTTCTTGGCAAAAATATATTTTATTTATTTGTTATAGTTTTGTGAGGATTCTTCCACACACACACTCTCTCTCTCTCTCTCTCTCTCTCTCTCTCTCACTATTCACACTTTATCTCTAAATAGTTAGAATGCAGCATATTTACATCATAATTGTAAATATAGTTTATTCATTGAATAAAGTCTTTTGTCAGCGCCGTGGCACTGGTCTTCCAGCCATGTGAAAATACAGTTATTTACAATATATGCAGCTAGCCCAAATCAGCTGAAATAACAATATCAAACATTCAAAGACTTACATATGGTCAATCAATCAATCAATAGTTCCGTCCTCTAGTCGAGGGTTGGATGCAATGGTTCTCCACTTGTCCCGATGGTGTGCTGTTCTGATAGACTGTGAATAATTCAAGCCTGTCCACTGTGAAATATTTGTAAACCATGATGTTCTTGGTCTCCCTCTCCCTCTGCTGCCATTCACCTTCCCTTCCAACAATGGTATAGTTTGACAATTCACATACAAAAATTCGTTGGAAAAGATGGTGAAGACGGTTTAATAAGTATATGGTGCAGAAATGTCATTTACAACAAAAGGCAACCATCAGTGACTAAGGTAACTTACCCGAGTATGCCCTGGAAAGCAGCAGTAATCACGATGGTGATAGTGAACCCCCGGCAGGTCACACATCCTCCTCGCACCCTCATCGTCAGCTGCCCCAATAAGACGCCCCCACTCACAGCCTCCGGCAATGTTGCCACGACGTAACACTCCAAAAACCAACCACTCACAGCCTCGGACAAGGTGTCGCCGCCGTACGTCCTAACCACCTGCCAGACCTTGGAACTTTCACCTGTTTGAGTCAACGGGCGCGCCTCCAGGTGGCATTTACCCGAACTAATCGCAAAGTGGTGATTCCTGGCTCCTCTTCACATTAACTGTCGCTCAGCATCAAGAAGGCTGCCGGAAACGATAGGATAAACCCAGAGTGACAAGCGGATGGTTTCCAAAGGCTCATAGGCTCACAGGCACAGGAGTTGAAGCGTGAGGAGGAGAGGGGGCGCGGTCTCTCCTGTTGATGCAAGCTCCTGACACAGGCCTCCTTCGCTTGATGTACCTATGTTAAAAGGACATGCGTTATCTAAACACAGATACAACGCATCCTTCGCAACTGGAAGTAGTCGACACGGCGAGCTGCTCAGTCAGTGACTGCTGGGTGCTGGCAAGGCATGTAGTAAGTATATGCGAGCTGTGTCTTCGCCGTATCAGCTGGTGATGCCTCCCACTGCCAGAGGTGGTAGAGGGCGGGGTGGTGGACAGGGGGGAAGGGGGGGGGGGTCTCAAGGACAGACGCTCCCACCAGGGCCTGACTGCAACTGCTCAGACATGTTTGGAGAAGCTACGATCTAGTCTTAGCGGAATTGGAACTGCTCAGATTTACTCAGAGCTGTAATTAGTTATCATACATCTGCTAGGTCCTGCCTGCCTGCTCCTTGCTGTGCTTCTAATGGGAGGTAAGCCACTGGGAGCTCTTCACTGGATGTGAGCAGTACATGGGATCGGGGCCGGCTGAACGTGGGGCGCCTGTTCCCGCCTGCCGTGGCGACTCAGTGTAAGAGCACACAGAATGTACGCCGGGCGCCGTGCTGTTACCGGATATGCATTAGGAAGCTGGTCCATAGGCTGAGTAGTGGCAACTGACTGGCTTGTCACAGCACACACTACCACAAGCATTAACTCAAAGTATGCCCATACACACACGGTCATGGCACATACCACCACAACCATTACCTTAATGCATGCCCATACACACACGGTCACCTCACAGACTACCACAACCACTACCTTAACACATGCCAATACACACACAGTCACAGCACAGACTACCACAACCACTACCTTAACACATGCCAAGACACACACAGTCATAGCACAGACTACCACAACCACTACCTTAACACATGCCAAGACACACACAGTCATAGCACAGACTACCAGAACCATTACCTTAACACATGCCAATACACACACAGTCACAGCACAGACTACCACAACCACTACCTTAACACATGCCAAGACACACACAGTCATAGCACAGACTACCAGAACCATTACCTTAACACATGCCAATACACAGACAGGCACAGCACAGACTACCACAACCATTACATTAACACATGCCAATACACACACAGTCACAGCACAGACTACCACAACCATTACCTTAACACATGCCAATACACACAGTCACAGCAGAGACTGCCACAACCACTACCTTAACACATGCCAATACACACACAGTCACAGCACAGACTACCACAACCACTACCTTAACACATGCCAAGACACACACAGTCATAGCACAGACTACCAGAACCATTACCTTAACACATGCCAATACACAGACAGGCACAGCACAGACTACCACAACCATTACATTAACACATGCCAATACACACACAGTCACAGCACAGAATACCACAACCACTACCTTGACACATGCCAATACACACAGTCACAGCAGAGACTGCCACAACCATTACCTTAACACATGCCAATACACACACAGTCAAAGCACAGACTACCACAACCACTACCTTAACACATGCCAATACACACACAGTCACAGCAGAGACTACCACAACCATTAGCTTAACACATGGCAATACACACACAGTCACAGCACAGACTACCACAACCATTACCTTAACACATGCCAATACACAGACAGGCACAGAACAGACTACCACAACCATTACATTAACAGAATAGACCACCACAACCAGTACCTTAACACATGCCAATACACACAGTCACAGCACAGACTCCTACAACCATTACCTTAACACATGCCAATACACACACAGTCACAGCACAGTTTTAAATACAAATCCCAATTCCACACTAAAAACCACCTCCGGCGCAAACAGCTATTTCGACCTGACTGCCGTACAAATATGGTGGAAGAGATTGATTGTAGACTAGGCAGAGGCATGCATTTTGCCCATCTAAACTGCCAAAGCGCCTACAACAAAATTGACAGCATTAAACTACACTTAGATATCTGTAAATTTGATGTGTTAACACTATCAGAAACATGGTTTCATGAACTGCATAGTGACCAACTACTAGAAATTGGTGGGTACAGGCTTGTGAGAGAGGATAGAAAAACACTGACCAATGCACAAATACAAAAGAGGGGTGGAGGAGTTGCAATATACTCCTAAAAATACCTAAACTCCGAACATAAGCCATTACAAGAAGCAAACAGATCAGACACAAATATTGAACTAGTATGGACACTCATAAAAAAATGAAAAACAAGCTAATATAGCTGTAGGGAGTCTATATAGACCGCCAAATGGAAACATCGAAGACTTCATCGCATAACTGGAGACATCCCTAGAAAGTGTGTCGAAACTGACGAAGGCGGAGATATTCTTACTAGGGGATTTCAACATAAACTACAAAACAAACAACAAAAACAAACACTCACTAGAGAACTTAATCAAAGGCAGAGGGTTAAAGCAAAAAATGAGTGAGCTAACAAGGCTTGGAGAAAACAGCTCGATAATAGACCTAATAATAACAGACTCAAATCATACCCACACCTCAGGAACAAGAAACTGGGGCATTAGCGATCATGAATTGATATATGTTTCTAGAAAGAAAATAAAAACAAAAAACAAAACTACTCCCCGTATGGGTAGATCATACAAAAACTACACAAAAGAGGCACTAGAAACTCATCTGAAAGAGAAAATTAAATTGCCATTTCCAACTGAGATAGGTGTAAATGACCAATTGAACTATATCATTGGGGAAGTCAGAAAGCATCTGGACACTACCTGCCCAATAAAAAAACTTAAAATCAAAAACAACCAAGACCCATGGGTAACCCCAGAATTAATCAACCTAATTATGGACAAATATAAAACAGGCAAATTAGCCAAAGCAAGCGAGCAACTACCAGACATAGAAAACTACCACAAAGCAAGAAATCGTAGCAAGAAATCAGTGAGAAAAGCCAAAAGACGGTACATTGTCAAACAAGACCAGCAATGGGGAAAAAACTCACACAAATTCTGGAACAATGTGAAAATACTAATACAAAATAATAAAAATAAAGAATGGATTACCCTTTACAACAACGAGGGGGTGGAAATCAGCAACAACGATACTGCTAATATAATGAACAAACATTTTTCAACCATAGGCAATAAACTATCCAGACAATTCAACACAAACTGGACCACGAAAGCGCGACAATTAAACACAGACATTGGAGATTGCACAACCACAATAAAAGAGATAAGTGAGCTCATAAAATCAATTGATTGCAACAAGCCTTCGGGCATTGAAAATACCTCGAGTATAGTATTGAAAGATGCATTCGGATGCATCCCAGATGTTATATGTGAGCTATACAACAAATCGTTCACAGAAGGTACTTATGTGGACTGCTGGAAACTAGCCAAAGTAACACCGCTCCACAAAGGAGGGGATAAACAGGTACTGGGAAGCTATAGACCGATCTCCATACTCCCACTGCCTGGTAAACTAATGGAAAAAATAATGCATAGACATATTATGGACCACCTAAACGAACACAAAATATTAAACAGTAAACAGGGCGGTTTCAGAAAATACCACTCGACAATAAAAACAATTGCGAACTTAATAACTGATATTGCAAACAGTATCAATAAAAAGAACCTAGTGGGTGCAGCGTTCATAGACTTCAGCAAAGTGTTTGACACGGTGGACCACCCTATCCTAAGGAGCAAACTAACCCAAATGGGAATAACGGGAGTAACAGGAAAATGGCTAGCGAGCTATCTAGAAAACAGAAAGCAATGCACCACAGTAAATGGATCCATATCCAATGAGGAAAAGACAACTTGCGGAGTACCCCAAGGGTCAGTCCTGGGGCCACTTCTCTTCCTCATATATATTAACGATCTAAACAACTGGCTAGAAATTGAAAACATCCAACTATATGCAGATGACACCGTGGTATATGCTGCAGGCAAAACAACCGAAGAAATAGAAATGAAACTGAAACTAACACTAACAAAACTAATCGAGTGGTGCCAACTAAATAGGATAACCATAAACAACAGCAAGTCAAAAACAGTACTATTTGGTACCAGGCTAACAAGTAATGAGAAAATAAAGTGTCTTCTGGGAAACACCGAACTAGAACAAGTAGACAACTACCGATATCTGGGAGTGGATCTAGACAGACACCTAAATTATGACCTCTGCATAACAAATACTATCAGAAAAGTAAACCATAAAATATGGCTACTGGCTAAACTGAGATACTACATGACTGAAAGCATGGCAATTAAAATATATAAAGGCATGATCCTCCCCTACTTTGACTATGGCGATGTAGTATACATGGGAGGAAATACTAAACTATTAAACAAACTACAGGTGCTAAAAAATAGAGCCCTCAAAGTATGCCTTCAGGTGAACAAAAGATATCCCACAATCGAATTACACAAAAAATGCAATGCAACACTACTAACAAGTAGAAGGGAAACGCACCTCAAAATACTGGCACACCATTACACCACCAAACCAGGCTACACAGCAATCCCCCGTAGGGACACCAGGCAAATGGCAGCCCCAGTGCTACTGACAGCAATAAGTAACACCAAAATTTATGAGAGAAGTGTGTTTGCCATGGCGGCACATGCCTGGAATAATCAACCCACACAACAACGGGCAATCAAAAGCATGGACCACTATAAAAGGTCCTTAAAGAAAACATAATACACAACCACCTACTGAAGAAACAATATCTCACCTGATCTTGGGCGCAGTCACTGCTTGCTGTGTTCTGGCACAAAAAGCAAAAGACCGGCCAGAAAAGATGGTAGATATTACAAATACGGAAACTAGCCCTACTAAGTACTAAGGAATTCGAAATGACTATCACCATAGGGCGCAGTCCGTCTGGGTATGTGTACTGGCACAAACCAAAGCAGAACCAGGCAGGCCACGGTCATGCATCCGAATCACCCTGAAATACGAAATGGCTAACCATACAACACAGCCATCCCACCTAGTCGCAGTCCTGAAGGGTCCAGGGGAGTTCTGGCACACTGGTGTACTATCTAAGGACAGGGCATGGGTGAAAGGATGCTGTAACAAAGCACAATGGGATGGGATCCTCTCCTACAGGCCTGTATGTCATCTGTGTAGATGTACATAGTAGGCTAAGTTATCATATACAGGTTAGGAAAAAACTTGAAAATTAAAAAAAAACTAATATAAACTACTAACACCCAAAACCGCAAAGGTTGGCCCGAGAAAGATCAGGTAAAGACTCCTGAGTGCGGGACCAGACCAATCCAGTACCACAGCTGTCCAGCGTTGAAAACAAGCACCCTCACGGGAGCTTATACGTTATGGGCAGAATAAAAAACTTGTCACAAATTTTTTTTTTTAAAAGACAAAAAAAAGACCACCACAACCACTACCATAACATATGCCAATACACACACAGCCACAGCACAGACTACCACAACCATTACCTTAACACATGGCAATACACACACAGTCACAGCACAGACTACCACAATCACAACCTTAACACATGCCAATACACACACAGTCACAGCACAGACTACCACAACCACTACCTTAACACATGGCCATACACACACAGTCACAGCACGGACTCCCACAACCATTACCTTAACACATGCCAATACACACACAGTCACAGCACAGACCACCACAACCACTACCTTAACACATGCCAATACACACACAGCCACAGCACAGACTACCACAACCATTACCTTAACACTTTGCAATAGACACACAGTCACAGCACAGACTACCACAACCATTACCTTAACACATGCCAATACACAGACAGGCACATCACAGACTACCACAACCATTACATTAACACATGCCAATACACACACAATCACAGCACAGACTACCACAACGATTACCTTAACACATGCCAATACACGCAGTCACAGCACAGACTACCACAACCACTACCATAACACATGCCAATACACACACAGCCACAGCACAGACTACCTCAACCATTACCTTAACACATGCCAATACACACACAGTCACAGCACAGACCACCACAACCACTACCATAACACATGCCAATACACACACAGCCACAGCAGAGACTACCACAACCATTATCTTAACACATGGCAATACACACACAGTCACTGCACAGACTACCACAACCACTACCTTAACACATGCCAATACACACACAGTCACAGCACAGACTATCACAACCACTACCTTAACACATGCCAATACACACACAGTCACAGCACAGACTACCACGACCATTACCTTAACACATGCCAATATACACAGAGTCACAGCACAGACTACCACAACCATTACCTTAACACATGGCAATACACACACAGTCACAGCACAGACTACCACAACCATTACCTTAATACATGCCAATACACAGACAGGCACATCACAGACTACCACAACCATTACCATAACACACACCAATACACACACAGTCACAGCGCAGACTACCACAACCATTACCTTAACACATGCCAATACACACACAGTCAAAGCACAGACTCCCACAACCATTACCTTAACACATGCCAATACACACGCAGTCACAGCACAGAGTACCATAACCATTACCTTAACACATGGCCATAAACACACAGTCACAGCACAGACTACCACAACCATTACCTTAACACATGCCAATACACACACAGCCACAGCACAAACTACCACAACCATTACCTTAACACATGCCAATAAACGCACAGTCACAGCACAGACTACCACAACCATTACCTTAACACATGCCAATACACACACAGTCACAGCACAGACTACCACAACCATTACATTAACACATGCCAATACACACAGTCACAGCACAGACTACCACAACCATTACCTTAACACATGCCAATACACACAGTCACAGCACAGACTACCACAACCATTACCTTAACACATGGCAATACACACAGTCACAGCACATACTACCACAACCATTACCATAGCACACACCCATACACACACGGTCATGGCAAATACTACCACAACCCTTACCTTAACACATGCCCATGCACACACAGTCACAGCACATACTACCACAACCACTACCTTAATGCATGCCAATACACAGACAGTCACAGCACAGACTACCACAACCATTACCGTAACACATGCCAATACACACACAGTCACAGCACAGACTACCACAACCATTGCCTTAACACATGCCAATAAACACAGTCACAGCACAGACTACCACAACCATTACCTTAACACATGGCAATACACACACAGTCACAGCACAGACTACCACAACCATTACCTTAACACATGCCAATACACACACAGTCACAGCACAGACTACCACAACCATTACCTTAGTGCATGCCCATACACACACGGTCACAGCACAGACTCCCACAACCACTACCTTAACGCATGCCAATACACACACAGTCACAGCACAAACTACCACAACCATGACCTTAACACATGCCAATACACACAGTCACAGCACAGACTACCACAACCATTACCTTAACACATGCCAATACACACACAGTCACATCACACACTACCACAACCATTACCTTAACACATGCCAATACACACACAATCACAGCACATACTACCACAACCATTACCATAACATACACCCAGACACACACGGTCATGGCAAATACTACCACAACCCTTACCTTAACACATGCTCATGCACACACAGTCACAGCACATACTACCACAACCACTACCTTAATGCATGCCAATAGACAGACAGTCACAGCACAGACTACCACAACCATTACCTTAACACATGCCAATACACACACAGTCACAGCACAGACTCCCACAACCATTACCTTAACACATGCCAATACACACACGGTCACAGCACAGACTACCACAACCATTACCTTAACACATGCCAATACGCACACAGTCACAGCACGGACTACCACAACCATTACCTTAACACATGCCAATAAACACTCACAGCACAGACTCCCACAACCATTACCTTAACACATGCCAATACACACACAGTCACAGCACAGACTACCACAACCATTACCTTAACACATGCCAATACACACACAGTCACAGCACAGACTACCACAACCATTACCTTAACAAATGCCGGTACACACAGTCACAGCACAGACTACCACAACCATTACCTTAACACATGCCAATACACACACAGTCACAGCAAAGACTCCCACAACCATTACCTTAACACATGCCAATACACACCATCACAGCACAGACTCCCACAACCATTACCTTAACACATGCCAATACACACACAGTCACAGCACAGACTCCCACAACCATTACCTTAACACATGCCAATACACACAGTCACAGCACAGACTACCACAACCATTACCTTAACAAATGCCAATACACACGCAGTCACAGCACAAACTACCACAACCATTAACCTTAGCACATGCCAATACACACACAGTCACAGCATGGACTACCACAACCATTACCTTAACAAATTCCAATACACACAGTCACAGCACAGACTCCTACAACCATTACCTTAACACATGCCAATACCCACAGTCACAGCACAGACTCCCACAACCATTACCTTAACACATGCCAATACACACACAGTCACAGCACAGACTACCACAATCATTACCTTAACACATGCCAATACACACACAGTCACAGCACAAACTACCACAACCATCACCTTAACACATGCCAATACACACACAGTCACAGCACGGGCTACCACAACCATTACCTTAACACATGCCAATAAACACTCACAGCACAGATTACCACAACCACTACCTTAACAAATGCCAATACACACACAGTCACAGCACAGATTACCACAACCATTACCTTAACACATGCCAATACACACACAGTCACAGCACAGACTACCACAACCATTATGTTAACGAATGCCAATACACACATTCACAGCACAGACTACCACAGCCATTACCTTAACACATGCCAATACACAGACAGTCACAGCACAGACTCCCACAACCATTACCTTAACACATGCCAATACACACAAAGTCACAGCACAGCCCACCACAGCCATTACCTTAACACATGCCAATACACACACAGTCACATCACAGACTACCACAACCATTACCTTAACACATGCCAATACACACACAGTCACAGCACATACTACCACAACCATTACCTTAACACATGCCAATACACACACAGTCACAGCACAGACTACCACAACCATTACCCTAACACATGCCAATACACACACCGTCACAGCACAGACTACAACAACCATTACCTTAACACATGCCAATACACACACAGTCACAGGACAAACTACCACAACCATTACCTTAACACATGCCAATATATAATTCACAGCACAGACTATCACAACCATTAACTTAACACATGCCAATACACACACAGTCACAGCACAGACTACTAAAACCACTACCTTAACACATGCCAATACACACACAGTCACAGCACAGACTACCACAACCATTACATTAACACATGCCAATACACACACGGCCACAGCACAGACTCCCACAACCATTACCTTAACACATGCCAATACACACACACTCACAGCACAGACTACCACAACCATTACATTAACACATCCCAATACACACACTCACAGCACAGACTACCACAACCATTACCTTAACACATGCCAATACACACAGTCACAGCACAGACTACCACAACCATTACCTTAGCACATGCCAATACACACACAGTCACAGCACAGACTACCAGAACCACTACCTTAACACATGCCAATACACACAGTCACAGCACAGACTCCCACAACCATTACCATAACACATGCCAATACACACAGTCACAGCACAGACTACCACAACCATTAGCTTAATGCATGCCAATACACACAGTCACAGCACAGACTCCCACAACTATTACCTTAACACATGCCAATACACACACAGTCAGAGCACAGACTACCACAACCATTACCTTAACGCATGCCAATACACACAGTCACAGCACAGAGTACCACAACCATTACCTTAACACATGCCAATGCACACACAGTCACAGCACATACTACCACAAACATTACCTTAACACATGCCAATACACACAGTTACAGCACAGACTACCACAACCATTACCATAACACATGCCAATACACACACAGTCACAGCACATACTACCACAACCATTACCTTAACACATGCAAATACACACACAGTCAAAGCACAGACTACCACAAGCATTACCTTAACACATGCCAAAACACACAGTCACAGCACAGACTACCCCAACCATTACATTGACACATGCCAATACACACACAGTCACAGCACAGACTACCACAACCATTACCTTAACACATGCCAATACACACGGCCACAGCACAAACTACCACAACCACTACCTTAACACATGCTAATACACACGGCCACAGCACAAACTACCACAACCATTACCGTAGCACATGGCAATACACACAAAGTCACAGCACAGACTACCACAACCACTACCATAACACCTGCCAATGCACACACAGTCACAGCACAGACTACCACAACCATTACCTTAACACATGCCAATACACACACAGTCACAGCACAGACTACCGCAACCATTACCTTAACAAATGCCAATACACACAGTCACAGCACATACTACCACAACCATTACCTTAACACATGCCAATACACACAGTCACAGCACAGACTACCACAACCATTACCTTAACACATGCCAATACACACACAGTCACAACACAAACTACCACAACCATTAACTTAACACATGCCAATACACACACAATCACAGCACATATTACCACAACCATTACCATAACACACACCCAGACACACATGGTCATGGCAAATACTACCACAACCCTTACCTTAACACACGCCCATGCACACACAGTCACAGCACATACTACCACAACCACTGCCTTAATGCATGCCAATACACAGACAGTCACAGCACAGACTACCACAACCATTTCCTTTACACATGCCAATACACACACAATCACAGCACAGACTACCACAACCATTACCTTAACACATGCCAATACAGACACGGTCACAGCACAGACTACCACAACCATTACCTTAACACATGCCAATACTCACACATTCACAGCACGGACTACCACAACCATTACCTTAACACATGCCAATAAACACTCACAGTACAGACTCCCACAACCATTACCTTAACGCATGCCAATACACACAAACTCACAGCACAGACAACCACAACCATTACCTTAACAAATGCAAATACACACAGTAACAGCACAGACTACCACAACCATTACCTTAACACATGCCAATACACACACAGTCACAGCACAGACTCCCACAACCAGTACCTTAACACATGCCAATACACACAGTCACAGCACAGACTCCCACAACCATTACCTTAACACATGCCAATACACACACAGTCACAACACAAACTACCACAACCATTACCTTAACACATGACAATAAAGACAGTCACAGCACAGACTCCCACAACCATTACCTTAACACATGCCAATACACACACAGTCACAGCACGGACTACCACAACCATTACCTTAACACATGCCAATAAACACTCACAGCACAGACTACCACAACCATACCTTAACAAATGCCAGTACACACACAGTCACAGCACAGACTACCACAACCATTACCTTAACAAATGCCAATACACACAAAGTCACAGCACAGACTATCACAACCATTACCTTAACACATGCCAATACACACACAGTCACAGCACATACTACCACAACCATTACCTTAACACATGCCAATACACACACAGTCACAGCACAAACTACCACAACCATTACCTTAACACATGCCAATACACAATTCACAGCACAGACTACCACAACCATTACCTTAACACATGCCAATACACACACACTCACAGCACAAACTACCACAACCATTACCTTAACACATGCCAATACACACACAGTCACAGCACAGACTACCACAACCATTACCTTAACACGTGCCAACACACACAATCACAGCACAGACTACCTGACCCATTACCTTAACACATGCCAATACACACACAGTCACAGCACAGACTACCACAACCATTACCTTAACACATGCCATTACACACACAGTCACAGCACAGACTACCACAACCATTACCTTAACACATGCCAATACACACACAGTCACAGCACATACTACCACAACCATTACCTTAACGCATGCCAATACACACAGTCACAGCACAGACTACCACAACCACTACCTTAACGCATGCCAATACACACAGTCACAGCACAGACTCCCACAACCATTACCTTAACACATGCCAATACACACACAGTCACAGCACAAACTACCACAACCATTACCTTAACAAATGCCAATACACACACAGTCACAGCGCAGACTCCCACAACCATTACCTTAACAAATTCCAATACACACAGTCACAGCACAGACTCCCACAACCATTACCTTAACAAATGCCAATACACACATAGTCACAGCACAAACTACCACAACCATTACCTTAACACATGCCAATACACACACAGTCACACACAGCACATACTACCACAACCATTACCTTAACGCATGCCAATACACACAGTCGCAGCACATACTCCCACAACCATTACCTTAACAAATGCCAATACACACAGTCACAGCACAGACTCCCACAACCATTACCTGAACAAATGCCAATACACACACAGTCACAGCACAAGCTACCACAACCATTACCTTAACACATGCCAATACACACACAGTCACAGCACAGACTCCCACAACCATTACCTTAACACATGCCAATACACACAGAGTCACAGCAGACTACCAGAACCATTACCTTAACACATGCCAATACACACACAGTCACATCACAGACTACCACAACCAGTACCTTAACACATGCCAATACACACAGTCACAGCACAGACTACCACAACCATTACCTTAACACATGCCAATACACACACAGTCACAGCACAGACTACCGCAACCATTACCGTAACACATGCCAATACACACAGTCACAGCACAGACTACCGCAACCATTACCATAACACACACCCATACACACATGGTCACAGCACATACTACCACAACCATTACCATAACACACACACGGTCATGGCAAATACTACCACAACCCTTACCTTAACACACGCCCATGCACACACAGTCACAGCACATACTACCACAACCATTACCTTAATGTATGCGCATACACACACGGTCATGGCACATATAACCACAACCATTACCATAACATGCCCCCCCCCCACGATCCAACACATAATTACATTCCATAGATGGTTTTAAATCGACCACACTGCACCAGCTAGGTTCAAATCACCACTACCCATTACATATCGTCAAATATTCCGATATATGGCAAAGGGGGGAATGCAAATGTTCTATTACTGATCGGTGTACATGACCATGTACATGTATGTATATATATGTATGGGCTAGTGGTGCCTGAGTGGGATGTAAATAGACATAGTGGTGCTGGCAGGTCTGGGTGTGGGTGCACCCAGGGCCTACCCCCTCTGCTGGGATAGTGATCACCACACTCAAAGGTCAAGGTTGGTGGTGGCCATGGGGCCATACAGCTTGGTGGTGGTGGGCAGACCACTGGTATCCATGGGGACCAGGAATGCTGGATCCCTATTGGTGGGCCAAGAATGCTTGTTTTCCATTGGGGGAAAGGAATGGGGTGATACTCTACAATGAACCCATGTAACCATATAAATAATAAACCAGAGGGCTTGACTCTCTCTTCTTCTTTACACGTTATACTCTTCCTTTCTCTTTGTCTGTATTGATTTCACGATAGCCTGCCTACACAGCCACAGATTCGAGCAATTAGAATAAGTGCTTTCATTATCAAACCTGCAACCAACATTTTGTAGAACATCCACCGAAACTTCATTCAAGCCTTTAGCATAGGTGGCGATATTGAGCATGCAACCAACATTTTGTAGAACATCCACCGAGCGTTCATTTAAACATTTACCATAGGTGGTGGCATTTGGATTACTACCCTTATCAAGGCGTGTGACATTATTCACACACTCCGAGTAGCTTTTCGACTTACTCATACAATTACACTGTTGCCTCCTAGCAAGTACTCCCAATCTGGGTCTGTATCGCCGCTACACACCTACACAGACATTCCGCAAACATGCGGCATGGGCGGAGCTGGTCCGTGACACGCTGCACCTCAAATACACAGCTACAATTGTCCTGCAAATATGAAAGAAATATATCAATAAACAATTCCACAATACCCACATCTTGCATGTCAATCACCCACAATATACAGAAGATGCCTCCAAGGCCTCCCGAGCCTCGGCCGGCCCCAGCACACGCAACCAGTCAGCATTATTGCTCTCCAACCTGGGTGCGTGCCCGCTACTGGAGTGCCCACATGGTTGGTTCGCACCACTAGCTTTTCCACGGCATTACCCCCGCAACCACGCGTCCCTTCCCAACTCCATGTGGTCAATGACGCAACCTCCCCGGGCTGAGACCCGCGGCGGTTAGGCTCGCTCTGGTTCATTCAGTGGAAGTCCCACAAGATATTGTTGGTTGCATGTTCAAAACTGTTTCACATAATGTGCCTGTCGATAAAAATATATGTAGCTTGGAGGCGAACCAGAGCGAGCCTAACCGCCGCGGGTCTCAGCCCAGGGAGGTTGTGTCATTAATATAAATGTATTAGAAATGTGGCCGGTCCTTGTGGGTGTGAGGCATTGGGCCGAAGGGTGGCAGGGGTCCTACGTGATGTTTGTATCGTATAGCACCCAGGTGGTGGTGGCCTTACGTACAGGAAGGAGTAAAAATAAAACGACCATGAAATAAATGGCTTAGGCTCATTTCTGGGAATCGGTGAGGTTGAATTTTAATGTGATTCCAGTTTATATTAACACAAAAGATAACATCATCTGTCATAGCCTCAGTCTGCTGTCAGCTTTCAAAAATATAGCCAGAATTAGGGATGCAGACGTCGCAAAAAGGATGTACTGCCACCACCTGTTTGATTGTTGAATATTGGTTCTTGCAGACTGGGAGGCCCTCGTTAGGGAACGGATGGTTTTTGAGAGAGCCCATTATGCAGCATCCACACAGAAAACAAGGTCGGTCCAGGTTTGTGCTTACTTGGAGTTCAGTGAAATATTTGAGGATAGGCTGGAACCCTACCCTTGTGGTGATGACCAAGTTTGCCTGTATATGACTTTTTTGGCGAGGCGCCTATGTGCTTCATCAGTCAGAAATGACCTGAGCACCTTAACAAATCACCTGAAGGACGTAGAGTGTCCACCCATTGACTAAAGCAGCCACAAGGTGAAGAAGTGTTTGACAGGTATTAGGCGCTTGAAAGGCGAAGGTGGGAGGCAAGCCTCCCCTATGTTGCCAACGGGGCTGCTAAAGGTTTTTGGCTTGCTAAGGCCTTCTCTGGGGCACACAGTGGTCCCGGCCGCTATGTTACTATCATTCAGAGCGTTAAGAAAAGGCCATGTTACAGAGTCAGATTGTGCATTTTTAAGGAAGGATGTAACATTCCACCCATGGGGAATCATGCTGCACGTGAGGAGATCAAAAACCATACAATACAACGAAAAGGTACACCGTATCCCTGTGGCTAATGTGGGGAATAGTGAATTGTGTGCAGTGTACTGAGTAAGGAAGCACTTTGCTGAATGCCCGGCTCCCCCGGGTGCCTAGGCGGGGGCATTCTGTCCCCTTGACTTATAGCTTCTATCTAAGCGTGTTAAAGCTGATCTGTGCAGGTGCCGGTCTGGATCCGGAAAAGTTCTCCACACAGTCTCAGGAGGGGGGGCTACCTTCCTCTGCTTGTGTGGCGCACCCATCGAGGTGATAAAAGAAAGGGGGGACTGGAAGTCAGTCGCTGTCTTCCTGTATCTCCAGGCCTCGTTGGCCGAGAGATTGACCACCGAAATGTGGGTGGCATTGATCCTGGATCAATTGGTGTGAACTCTTGCTTGGGGTTTTGGTCTTTTTAGGGGGCCAGCCAGAGTTATTGGCTTGATCCAACTTTCTGTCTTGTCTTCCTTTCTTATGTAATGTAATAATAATGTTATGTATAAATTCTTATGCGTATATTATGATGCAATGTAATTATCCTGTATCTCTATATTGTCTTCCCTGACCACCTGTGACCTTTCCTTGTAAGTTTGTTGTGCTGGGTAGGCAGTTGCTGTTGGTTGGTGTGCGGCCTGAAGGGCAGGCTGGCTGCTCCAAGCATCCCTACTCCCTTCCTTCCCTCCAGGTGGCACCTCTGACCCCCTCCATCTGCCCACTCCTCCTCCGGTTTTTGTTTTGCTTAATAAAGTATGTGGTAGGACTTTTTAGGTGGCCAGCCAGAGTTATTGGCTCGATCCAACTTTCTGTCTTGTCTTCCTTTTTTATGTAAAGTAATAATAATATGGCAAGATTAAAACCACAATACACATCACAGCTACGTTCAAACCCAACCATCTATCTTACAACACAGCTAAGTTCAAACCCCACCACACCATTCACACCCATCCCATGATGCGTATTACATGATTAGGTGCAAACTATTTAATTTTGTATGACCAAGGTCCAACGTAGTTTTGGTGTGTGCTGTCACAAGTCCATACCCGTCCTGATATGACCTTAGATGTTACTAGGACATAACACCTAAACAGGGAAACATAGTTTTGTTCAAATTTCCGCCACCCTTCGCACTACACAGCTAGATAGGCCTGCAAGCACACACCACTGACACCACCATATGCACACCATCGAATTAAGTGTTAAACTCCTACTGTCAATTGTTTGGATTAAAATTGTACAACATCTGAAAGGTTGAGACCATTGAGCACAATCACATAGCATATGCTTTGACCACATTATTACAAAATTGCATTGTATTGTGTAATATAGTAACGAATGCAAGCTTTGGTCGTAATGCGAAGCATTGCGCTTGATGTGTGGAGAGGAAGAGACCCTCCCCCCGCCTCCCCGGCCGTCGCACAGCTTTCTCACCTCGCGCGACGCCCGCCTCTCAGCTTTCTTCCTCCCCCTCCCCCCGGCTCTGCTTTCGCACCTCACCTGTCACTGCCCTCCTGCCCTCCCTTATAAGGCTGCCCGCCGGCCTCTCTCAGTCACTCGCCTTCCAGCCCTCCTCCACGCTGCTCGTTTTTCCTCCACCCACCCACCCATCTTTCTCTTCCTTTCTTCTCTTCCCTTTCAGCTGGTGGAGGGCTCCTCGGCGCCCCCTCCCCTCACATGAACTCTTACCTCTGCTCCGTATGAGCCCCTGTGATAGACTCTCTGTTCCTTTCTCTGCTCCTCATGAGCTTACCTTCCATGTACCTTCTATGCTCCTCCTGAGCCTTTACTGTACCTTGTTTACCCCCTCTGTTGCCAGAGGCGCCTCAATAAACGCCTCTGTTTTTTCCCACCCCCGCCTTGCCTTCTTCCTTTTCGCACATCAAATAATACTCACTTTGAAGATAAAATAACCTTCACGAGACCTGACACAATATTGAAAGTAGGCATACTATAAAAATGTTCGAAGGGGAAATCTGACTTATGGTTGGCAGAAGTAAAACTTCAAATTTGTCGCAGAAACTTAAAAGAAAGTCCCACGATAATACAGATATAAAACCTACCAAATCAAACCGCTTAGCTATGATACAAGATATAAAATGTGACACTTTTTCACAAATACTAAGTTAAAGTCACCGGTTATACCTCACCCAGATACAAACGAATCCAGCATCAAAAGCTCTCCAAACATACCTTTGTTTAGTTTGTTCGGTTCATGCCACTGAACATGTGGGAGGAGAGTTGAGGTCTGTGATGTATGAATGACATCATAGGTGAGATTCCCTCATCACATGACCTAGCGGGGTTCCCCACATACAAGGGAAGCAATGGCAACCACCAAGATGGCAGCCACAGAAAGCTCTCAATTCAACTTTTAAAGTCTATTAATTTACATGATTTAATCAATTGACACAAAAAGTAGCTGGTTATGATAAATAAACATTTGAACTTCATATTTATTATTTTAGATTGCAATTTCTAAAAAAAAAATTCTCTATATGGTTGTCTCAAAGTGTCAGTGCTGCTGGACTAAATAAAACACAAAAGAAGCAAGCAATGTCAGCGCTCAACCCCACATATGTAGTTGCATAAACTGAAAACAGGCAAACATATTCTTGGAGAGCATTTGTCGGAGTATGGGTTGTCTCTCAGCGACCTATATCTGGTCCCTTTAATGTGGAATATTTTTATATGCATGTAGGTAGCCTAAATTATGTCCGTTGACTTTCGTTGACGTGGGTAATGAGTAGGCCTAGACATTACTATAAACACAAGATGACATAACCACATTGGGAAATAAGCAAATGTTTACATACAACAAGATACGTAGATAAAAGTAAGAGAAGATAGATAGGGAACTAACCATCGTTAACATGGAACTCGTGTCATGTTTGGAAAAAAGTAATCTTTCAGCGCAGACGATATGATTCTCTCTTGAGTCTAACCTCGAATTGAAATTGGCCTCGAATTGAAATTAGTTAAGCTTGATCAGAGAGCGTGTATATAGACAGATGAGAGGGACAACTCCCGCGAAAATATGTAACACAGGCTGCAGTGGCGATCCTGGCGGTTATTGTTGAACAAGCCTTGAGTTTGCCGGTACGCGCAGTGCAAACCATTAATTTTCTTAAAAGATTAATAGAAATCCAGAACCCTAACCTTATAAATTCAATATAATCTTGTTGGTAAACATGTTTTCTATATGTGTACTAAGCGGCTTGTTTCTATTTGGTGTAGTTTTAGAGATATTTCACTTTTTCTGTAGGAAGATTGCACACGACCATTGACAATGCCGTTTGCCGTACGTGCAGTGCAAAATGTTTATTTTATTCAAAATTAATAGAAATCCAGAACTGTAACCTTATAAATTTAATATAATCCTTTCGGGAAACATGTTTTCTATATGTGTACCATGCGATTTGCTTCTAGGTGGTGTAGTTTTAGAGATATTTCACTTTTTCTGTAGCAAGATTGCACACGACCATTGACAATGCCTTGAGTTTGCCCATATGCGTAAACTGTTCAACAACCACCACTTGGAGCGCCACAGTCGGCAGCTGTGACACGGTCTAGTATGGGAGTTGTCCCTCTCATCTGTTTATATACACGCTCTCTGGCTTGATGCAAATTAAACCGCAAATTTTGTTTCCGCTATTGTCATAATTCTTTTTGGATTCAAAATCAGGATACGTTCCCTAAAATGTGACTTCTAAGCAAAGCACATCTATATATACATCTCCCCAAAATATAATACTTTGGTTTGAGGCTATTCATGGTTGTATTATTTATCATGCTCTGAAAGTCGTATCTTCGATGAAAATTTATGTTCGCTAACTGTGTTTACTTCCATCTATTTAACTAATCAAAATAAACAGTGCACCACGAAACACGGAACTACATCCCATGTATAGATATTTAAGATTGAATCATGCTTTTAAAGTTGTTTCATTATCACATGGTTAAAGTCGCCAGCTATCCGCCGCGTGGAAAACAAACGAACTCGGGAATGCGCCGGCGGCGATTTGTATATTCGGGTGTAATCGATTATTCAACTCGGGTCACTCGAGCCACTGTTTTGTTTACACTCGGCGATTTCGGCGTAATCGGTCCCTAACACTGCCGGGCACAAGCTGAGCCCATACTGGGAACCAGCAAATCTTGTTACTGTGTGAGCCTGTTGCCGGCACAATTTCAGCCAATCACAGCGCAGCTTTTGCATTGCAAATGGCCGCCGCCTATGGGGGCGGCCATTTTGAAGACAACAAACTGCCATTGCAGTTCAGACTAGCAGTGCCCTGGTCCCATACTCTCCCCACACATACTTGGTTCATTTAAACATAAAAACTAAACAAGATTGTGCTTGGAGAGCATTTGTCGGAGTACGCGCAGTGTCCCAGCGAGCTATAGCTGGTCCCTTTAATAAATTAGGAAACAGGTTTTTTTTCAATTTGTTAACTGAATAATTTATATGGCAGAGACGTCGTCGGTATTAATCTCATCCAACCTTCCAAGAATATAAGATTTTGAAAATGTAAGCGCTATACATTTTTATTTGAATACCTTTTTAAACCACTTGGTTTCAATGCGCATCAAATTATAACTGAAACTCCAGCAGAGGAAACCTGCAGCTTTGGACCGCCGAGTGGGTTGATGACGTCAAAAATGGCCGCCCCCGTCAAAGAAGCACGATAATGAAGATGCCTAAAGCTAAGATTCCATGTACGCGGTATGCGGCATGCGAATGCGAATGTGGTATATGCGGCATGTGGTATATGCCAACCCCAAATAGCCTCCGTTCACTTTTCGTGCTGGGGGATCGTTAAACAAACAAACACACCAAAAATTATACCCATGACATTTTGGGGTTTATTTGCTCCAAATTTGTGAAGGAAGATCAAAGTTACTATTGTTTTCTATGGCAAACACAGCAGTATTCGCATTCGCATTCGCATTCGCATTCGCATTCACATTCGCATTCGCATTCGCATCGATCAGTCCATGGGTCGATCCATTTGCCGCATTCGCATTCGCGTTCGCATTCGGACACATGGAAGCACCACTATTCATTTACATGCTTTTTGATTTGTTGCCGCATTCACACACCGCGTGTATGGAATCTTAGCTTTAATCGAAATTTCAATAATAAGAGTGTGTGTGTGGGGGGGGGGGGGGGGGGGGGGGGGGGGGGATACCAAGTAGGCTCACAAAGTCCGTTCGTTTGACCTAATGGTAAAAACACCCTAAGACTAACCCAGGCTTCCCAAATCCCCAAGAATTTGCTGACTCATTGGACAAAAAGCTAGTAGCCAAGTATACCGAGAGCAAACCAAAAGAAGGGTGATGGCGTCCATGCAGTCAGCCGCCATTCCCCTTCGACGGCTCGACCCTACACGACAGCCGACATGTAGGCCTAGTTTCCATAGGAACAGCCAATAGCAGCCCCCCTCCCACCCCACCCACCCCCCACCCCCCAAACTTCCACCCCGCCACCTCGCATCAGATACACCAGAAATGATTTCATTTAAGGCCCTGTCACATTACGGCGTATGGCGGGGGCGTATTGAAAACCTACGTAAGTCCTGCGCGTGCCGGCCTATCATGACCTTTGGTGACCTCTCGGGTGGTTTTGAGCGTATGTGGGACCTATGAGGAGCATACGAGGAGCGTATGAGGAGCATATGGGAGCATGCTGTGACATTTTTTGACGGTTTTGATTGGCATCTGGAGCGTATGAGGAGCGTATGAGGAGCGTATGAGGAGCGTATGAGGAGCGTATGCGAAGCATATGCGAGACCTATGTTATCTCTCCTCGGTCCGCTGCCTGGTGGCTCCTGGGTATATAGTGCATTGCCTTTATATACCGAGACCATAGGTCGGGCATACGCTGCCATACGCTACTCATACGCTACGAATACGCTCCCTTACGCAACTCGCAGGTTCTGCGTACGCTGCATATGCCCGAGATACGCCAGAGATACACCCGTGATGCAAGTTGAGCGTATGAGTAGCGTACGCCGGTGTACCCCTACCATACACCGGCATACCCCCAGCGTACGAGGAGCATATGCCGGCATATGAGAAGCGTATGAGAAGCGTATGAGTAGCGTATGAACCATACGCCCCCATAGGTCGAGATTTTATGAGCATGCACAAAAAGATTTGGACGGACGGGAGACAGCGTATGGCGGCGTACAGCGGCATAGGCCGGCATAAGCCGGCACATGATGGTGTATGCGGAGCGTATGGCACAACGAAGAAAGGTGCTTCCCTTTGACATGATCAAATGTGGAGGAGCCCAGCGACCAGGAAGGAATAGATCTATACCCTGGGTTAGAAGTGCGTGGAAACCTCCCCACTCATAGCCCCGACTGCCCTGCCGGCCTTGTCGGCAATTAGGAAGAGGCAGCTGCAGTGAAACACCGGCTGCCATGGGAGATGGGTCGCCTCTCTTTGGGGGAAACAATCCGCTACAAATTCTAACAGGTTGTCAGCCACCTTCCCAGTAGTCTTGGCAAAGCCAATAGCGACTGATCATGAAGCTGGCCATGTGGGCAATGGCAAATGCATGGCTGCTACCCATTCGTGACTGCTATTTAATTAACCTGCTGTCAATTCATTGTTGCTATACCCAATTCAACTGCTACCCAACTTAGGATTTCTACCCAATAAAACTGTACATATTTATGCAACCATACATCCGAGTTTTGGACATGTACTATGTAGGCCTATTGTACATAGATTTATGAAGATGACTGAAATGTGTTAATATATCATAAATCACAGTATACATGAGTTTTCAAAAGGATTAGACAATAAATACACCCAATTCGTTAAAATTTTATTTCACTTCATGGAGTATTGTAACTATACAATTAGTGAATCCATACATATACATAAATCATATACACATGCAAAAGTTCGCACAGATGTTCATATCATTTAAATACATCCATTTCAAATTAGGATATGGGCTTGGACCATGTGATATCAGGTCACACAGCATTTGTGTACGTTCCATACATGCGTCGTACCAGTCACCTACTTCCAGGACATTGCGCCCACAGTGGTCGCTATGAAAACCATAGCAACGATAGACTACTATAACTTTAAGCTCTTCCTCTTGCATTCTTCTATTCTCTCTCCATATATATATAATGTATAACGCATTTTACAAGTATAAATGTTAGAGGAACATATACTTCTCTACCTATATTCCTCCATAGGCAGCGTGGTAGAGTGCCCCCCCCCCCCCACTAGCTGTCGGGGTAATTACCAGGTGCCCCCCCACAAGCTGTCGGGGTAATTACCAGGTGCCCCCCCATCAGCTGTCACGGTAATTACCGGGTGCCCCCCCACCATCTGTTGGGGTAATTACTGGGTGCCCCCCCCCGACCAGCTGTCAGGGTAATTACAGGGTGCCCCCCCAACAGCTGTCGGGGTAATTACCGGGTGCCCCCCCACCAGCTGTTGGGGTAATTACCGGGTGCCCCCACCAGCTCTCGGGGTAATTACGGGGTGCCCCCCCCACCAGCTCTCTGGGTAATTACCGGGTGCCCCCCCACCAGCTGTTGGGGTAATTACCCGGTGCCCCCCACCAGCTGTCGGGGTAATTACAGGGTGCCCCCCCACCAGCTGTTGGGGTAATTACTGGGTGCCCCCCGACCAGCTGTCAGGGTAATTACCGGGTGCCCCCCCACCAGCTGTTGGGGTAATTACCCGGTGCCCCCCACCAGCTGTCGGGGTAATTACCGGGTGCCCCCCACCAGCTGTCAAGGTAATTACCGGGTGCCCCCCACCAGCTGTCGGGGTAATTACCCGGTGCCCCCCACCAGCTGTCGGGGTAATTACCGGGTGCCCCCCACCAGCTGTCGGGGTAATTACCGGGTGCCCCCACCAGCTGTTGGGGTAATTACCGGGTGCCCCCCCACCAGCTGTCAGGGTAATTACCGGGTGCCCCCCACCAGCTGTTGGGGTAATTACCGGGTGCCCCCCCCACCAGCTGTCAGGGTAATTACCGGGTGCCCCCCACCAGCTGTTGGGGTAATTACTGGGTGCCCCCCACCAGCTGTCAGGGTAATTACCGGGTGCCCCCCACCAGCTGTCGGGGTAATTACCGGGTGCCCCCCCACCAGCTGACGGGGTAATTACCGGGTGCCCCCCACCAGCTGACGGGGTAATTACCGGGTGCCCCACCACCAGCTGACGGGGTAATTACCGGGTGCCCCCCCACCAGCTGTCGGGGAAATTACCGGGTGCCCCCCACCAGCTGTAGGGGTAATTACCGGGTCCCCCCCTCATGCCGCACACATTGAGAAATTATATATATATATACATATGTATATGTGCATAGTTTTATCAACCAATTACGTAATTATTGGCCGAGTTCAAATGATAACCGCCAGATGGCAGGGTAGTGCAAACGCCTATGCTAAGTCATTGACAGAACATATGAGCCACCTGACTACTCAGTTATCTTCCACACCAACATAAAGTACCTGAGCTTTGTACCGATCGGGCTTAAAGCTGCATCGTCCAATGAAATATCAAATTTTCAAAACAAAACCAATTATCTAGATTTGATTTTACATATCTAACTTAGATACTGATGCACTTATTAAGCATTTGTTTCTGCATATAGAAGGCAATACTGAGTCAATTTAACAGAACCTGTTACTGCAGAAGTCTATGGCAAACTTGCCAAAACTAATTTTTCATGTTTGCACTCAAAATATCTCAAAGGCTTACCATTTAAAATAAAAGTAACTTTGAACTAATGTAAAGTAGATACTAGTGATCGATCTAATATATTTATCTAAAAAAAAAACAGAAATGCTAAACCATCAGACTAGGCAACTTTAACTGCTACTCTTACTTAATACACACGCTGAAGCGAGTGCTAAGCTCTGTCCAGAAAGTTGATATTGATGTAGGATTGATCACACTGGTACAGGAAGTTCAACCCTGCCGGAATGTGATGGTCCTGGTGGTACCAGCGGCGGAATCCCAAGTCGTGCAAGCCTTTAAGTAGACTAATGTAATGTCTGCTGTTTTTCCAACTAGAAATGTGTATCTCAAAGGATAGCTGCATCACATTTGTCAGCACTCCATCTGCGAGCATGTTGGCGAGCACTCGCCATTCATAGTCCTCTATGTCAAACTTCAAGTAGGGGATTATTTTCTGGAAAGTAATAGAAAATGAATGCACAATTAGTCTCCTATATTTTTTACTTATATGAAAAATGTATATTCAACAACAAAATAGTACTTATATAATACAGCATCACAGCGCAGTCTGATCAAGTCATTTTGTGTGCATTCCACAGCCATGTAAAGCTAAGATTCCATATATGCGGTATGCAGCATGCGAATGCGAATGTGGTATATGCGGCATAGATATATGCCAACCCCCAATACTGGCAATAGCCAATGTTTATTTTTTGTGCCGGGGGATCGTTAAGCATACAAACACACAAAAAAGAATATCCATGATATTTTTGGGGTTTTTTTTCCAATTTTGTGACGGAAGGTCAAAGTTACTATTGTTTTCTATGGCAAACACAGCAGTAATTGCATTCGCACCAATAGGTCCTCGGGTCGATCCATTTGCCGCATTCGCATTCGGACGCATGGAAGCACCACTATTCATTTACATGCTTTTCGATTTTTTGCCGCAGTCGCATTCGCATGCCGCATACCGCATATATGGAATCTTAGCTTCAGACGTGAAGAAAGAATCTCTTGAAGGTTGAAGTAGATGCTAAATCCATGCATATCGGATGTAGGGCATATGCTAGAATGAATGCAATCATTCAGTAATTAGCAATTTGCTATTTCATGAAAGTCCATACAGATAAATACGGGATCACATTCGAGTATTTAAGCTAATATAGACTAATTAGTAGACTTAAATGTAGAGGAACTCGTTAGAATGTCATAAATGTGACATTCTGATTAAGGGGTGTTGTATTGATGTAAACGTGCTCACGTCCTCGTCATGGAAATTGATCAGAAAGGACTTGTAGGTGTCCATTCTCCAGCCCTGGTCTGTCACTTCCTTCCTGTCTGACAGACCCTTGGGGTAGAAGAGCACGCCGGGACTGTGCTGGTGTTCGCTGGTATCTCCCATACTGCACATGAATGATACTATTGATAGACAACATGCTGAAAACTGCAGACCCTACAAGCCAGCAAGAGAGAAATTTGGCTATATCATTTTTATATATGTATAACATATGCCGCCGGTGTCACACGGTGTCAAAAAAAACACCACGGGTTGTTGCTCTCGGTGCAGCTGGCAAGCAAGTGACGAGTCCAGTGCACCTTGGTCAAGGCAGGGGCGTATGCGGACGCAGCGCCACGAGTTCCCCTGCTATCGAACCCAGGAACCACAAGGGTGGCAATGATCAAAGAAGTAGTATAGCCGGAGTCCTTCTGCTTTACATCTGCATAGAGGTCTGTATACGCGCTATATTTATATATATATATATATGTGTGTATATATGTGTATATATTTATATATGTGTTATATATGTGGATACCTGTGGATACATGTGCATAGAATTATATAGGTGTATTTATGTATATATGTGTATAAGTGTGCATAATGGTATATAAGTGTATATAACTATAAGTGTATATATGTGTGTATATGTGTATATATATATATATATATTTTATAATTGAAGTTTTCTAGTAATACAGACCGAATTAAAATAAGTATCCTTTGGTTGCCCACATAAGGGAACCGGTGTAACGATTTCAATTTCCCCCCTTTTCAAGTTCCCCCCGGCTGTCAAATTAGTGACTGGAGAAGTCTGAAGGGTTAACCTGAGCCTTCCGTAAGTTCTGTTTTGAGTTGCAGTTCTCGTTGCCGGATGAAGATCCCCCAGACACCACCCCCCCCCCCTCCCTCCCCATCCACCTTGTTTCTTCTTCACTTGACGAGATGGCTGAATCGGTAGAGCATTAGCTTCCAATGAGGTCATGGGTTTGATCCCACGCGGAGTCAAACCAATAACACACCAAGCTGATTCTTATCCCTACCTAGCCTTGGTCTCAACATTTGTAGGACACACCAAAGACTAGATTACACAGTGTCTGTATAATGTGATTGAGTGAGATATCGAGCCATAGTGCCGGCAGCGCGGTCACCCAGTAGGGAAATACTATAAAGTCAGCATAAGTGCGCACCATCAAAAGTTGGTACCGGTGACCTTAGAGTTGATAGGGTGCAAACCCCTTACAAACAAATTCTTCTTGGGGGACTTCTTTCCACACTAACTGAAGATTTACATCAGTCACCAGATGTAACTGGCACCCCGCCCCCCCTAGATAAAAGATTCATCCGGTACTTGTAGTACACGGGTGAACGACAACGTAGTGTAAATACGGGCGAAAATAGCTTTAGTATGGAACATGAAGTAGAAACTGTGGTTCCATGATCAAATGGCTACATATATTGGCACAGATTTGGTGAAATGGTGGAGAATGCAAAAATCCAAGATGGCGGCCATAGAACGCTGTCGATTTCAATTTTAAATCGTATTAAACTACCTATTATATTATATTTTTCAACTCAAGGGTAGCGGGTAAATATGAAGACATGTACAAAGAATAAATGTTGCTTCTTAGATTGTGAAATTAGGCTCTGATTTCATTAACCCGCTTTTTCTACCGTTTTTATATAGGGGTGGTATTCACCCGTGTACTGCACGTACGGGGTGAATCTTATATCTACCCCCCCCCCCTTTGCCCCCATACACAGATCCGGAATAATGTCATTATCAAAATGCACAAACCTTGGGTCAAATGTTCTTATTATGCAGTCATGGCTGCTTCTATAGCTGTCGTCGAACTGCCAGTCGTAGTTGATTCTGAAAAGTGATAGTCAGTTGTACATCATGAATTCAAACTGTCTAACATGGCCGGTGTGGTGGTTTCAGCGTGTTCCCGTGCTCAGACGTGTCCTTCGCTTCTGCGCATGCGTCAGAATCTAATAAACATGGCCGTAATCGATTAACACTACCCGGGCGACTCGGGTCATCCCAGTCGTCAGAATTTCAAATAGAACACGGCGAGTGGAGTCGACAAATACACGTGCCGTGTGCCAAAAAAGAATAACTTAGATTAATTAAATGGAAATATAGGTAAACTAGGCCATCATAAAATACTTTAAATCCTATTTTGCTGTATTTTTTATCGGCTATTAAAAAAAAAAAAAAAATTCTCCACCCGAGCGCGGAGAAGCGTATTCGATTATTCGACCCGACATTGTAGGATGTGCGCATGCGCCAATAAGTGTCTCGGGTGATCCGAGTTGATGCGAAATCCGCGCATGCGCAGAAGCAACGGGACACGTCTGAGCACGGGAACACGCTGAAACCACCACACCGGTGTCACATTGGAAATACCGGCTGTTGTCTGATCATCGTAATCCCAACACGATGAGTCTCTGCATACTTGGACGGGTGAGCAGCTGGGACTATATAGGGTATACACTGACGTCATGCTAAGCGGAAGTGCGGCCATTGCGGAGATACAACCACAATAACAAACCCAACCTGATCACTGCATTGTCAATATAAGGTATGCACTGACATCACGCGAAGCGGAAGTGCGGCCATTGTGGCGATAGTAACCACAATAATAACACACTGTCACACTGCAAACTCAATGGCTATGAGCAATCTTCATACAGAAAAAGTGAAATATCTATCAAACTAATCCACCTAGAAACAAATTGGTTGGTACACATGTTTACCAATAAGATTATATTAAATTGATAAGGTTAGGGTTCTGGATTTCTATTAATTTTGAATAAAACTAATGTTTTGCACTGCGCGTACCACCGAACTCAAGCCAGTCAAGGCATTGTCAATGGTCGTGAGCAATCTTCACACAGAAAAAGTGAAATATCTCTAAAACCACACCACCTAAAAACAAATCGTTTGGTACACATATAGAAAACATATTCAACGAATAGATTATATTAAATTTATATGGTTAGGGTTCTGGATTTCTATTAATTTTGAATGAAATAGACGTTTTGTACTGTGCGTACCGGCAAACTCAAGGCATTGTCAATGGTCGTGAGCAATCTTCATACAGAAAAAGTGAAATATCTCTAAAACCACACCACCTAGAAACAAATCCCTTGGTACAGATATAGAAAACATATTCAAGGAATAGATTATATTAAATTTATAAGGTTAGGGTTCCGGATTTCTATTAATTTTGAATGAAATAGACGTTTTCCACTGCGCATACAGGCAAACTCTATGGGATGTTTACGAGTTGAATCGCCACAATGGCCGCGCACCCGGTTCGTGACGTCACGTGAATACCCTATATGGCAGTGAGCAATCTTCAAACAGAAAAGGTGAAATATCTCTAAAACCACACCACCTAGCCACAAACCGCTTGGTACACATATAGAAGACACATTCAATGAACTATATTAAATTGATATGGTTAGGGTTCGGCATTTCTATTAATTTTGACTAAAACTGATGTTTTTCGTTGTGCGAAGCGGCGAACTCAATGCATTGTCAATGGCTGTGAGCAATCTTCATACAGAAAAAGTTAAATATCTCTAAAACCACACGACCTAGACACAAACCGCTTGGAACACATATAGAAAACATATTTAACAACAAGATTATATTAAATTTATAAGGTTAGGGTTCTGGATTTCTATTAATTTTGACTAAAACTGACGTTTTTCGTTGCGCGTACCGGTGTCGTATTCTCAGCGCCCGGTCATTCTCAGCGGCCTGTCGTGGCTTCTGCGCATGCGCGGATTTGCGCACGTTGCGGCGATCACTGCTATTTGTTTTGTTTACACTCGGCGATTCGACGCTGATCGAGCTGCTACGTTAATATCGCTTGGAATTTAAGGTTAATTTAATTAAATTTCATTATTTGAGTATGTAATTCTGTTAAATATGATCGCATTCAATAGATTTCGGCGTAATCGGTCCCTAACACTGCCGGGCACCAGCTGAGCTTGTAGCCGGCGATGCCACGGGTCTTTTGACCACGACGGGCCGCTGAGAATGACCGGGCGCTGAAAATACGACACCGGCGAACTCAATGCATTGTCAATGGCCGTGAGCAATCTTCATACAGAAAAAGTGAAATATCTCTAAAACCACACGACCTAGAAACAAATCGCTTGGTACACATATAGAAAACATGTTTACCAACAAGATTATATTAAATTTATAAGGTTAGGGTTGTGTATTTCTATTAATTTTGACTGAAATAGACGTTTTGCACTGCGCGTACAGGCAAACTCAATGGGATGTTTA
This sequence comes from Branchipolynoe longqiensis, assembly GCA_030323885.1. Classification (NCBI taxonomy): domain Eukaryota; kingdom Metazoa; phylum Annelida; class Polychaeta; order Phyllodocida; family Polynoidae; genus Branchipolynoe; species Branchipolynoe longqiensis. The sequence goes on from CM059201.1 coordinate 7,614,761, forward strand.
CTGGTTGATATCGCCACAATGGCCGCGCATCCGGCTGATGACGTCACGTGAATACTCTATATAACAGTATAAGGCACCACGGACATTCTGATAAGGTTTAAAGCCGAATAGTCGAAGCAAAGCATAAAATTAACTAAACCAAAAACACGTGCCTATATTCGATCCTACATACCCAACTTAGATGTTGGTGCACTTAGAAGCATTAGTAAATCAATTTAACAGAATGTATTACTGCTGGAGCCTATACTAATAGCCTATAGGTTCCGAATCTTTACGTGAATGCCAGAATTAATTGTGCGTGTTTCCACTCTAAATATATCTAAAATTAGCCATTTAAAATTAAAATGAATAAAAATTACTTCAAACTAAAGTAAGGAAGTTTAAGCGATCAACCTATTCCATTAATCTTCTTTGTGTGGAAGAAACAACAACAACAAAGAATTAGTAAATTGAAAAGGAAATTTGTAAGTAAATATTTTCATAATAATTCTGTGTTCGACAATCATCTGAACATTCAGTCAAACATGCTAGAACGTATTAATGCATACTCAGTGATTACTGGGTTTCCGATCACTGGTAGGGATTTTGAACCGAGGCTTTTAAGTATGTGTACAAACGACTGAATTAACTATTTGAATCACACAAGCTAGTGATAAGCCCTGTTTACACGGGCGATTTAAAACGTTTCATATGAACCCACTTGCCTAGATCGACTCACATTTGGCGTGTAAACGCGGCTCTGTGGCGTTTTAGGGCTGAATCGATTCATATGAAACGCTTCATCTATACCACCTCGCGAGGTAGTATAGATGAAGCGATTCAGCTGGTTCCCGGCAGTGTTAGGGCCCATAGCAGTGCTCGCCGGCTACAGGCGCACCACAGGCTGCTTGTTCCCGGTGGCCGACACACTTTCAAACTCGCTCGTGTAAACGCACCACTACATCGCTTCATATAAATTGATTTGTCTACATCGTTTCACAATTCCCCGTGTAAACACGGCTTTAGATCTGGTAATGATAAAGCGAATTAAAAGCACATAATTATATAAGAATATCTACCTCAGGTGACATCTGGTCAGTGGGTGTGGAACTTGCGCCCCACACTCACAGAGTCAGACCGACGTCCACAACTTGGTCCGACTCAATTCCCATCAGCACACACATCGTCAGCAGCACCACCAATACACACTACTGTCTACATTGAAATAACAATTACAATAGACTACATCACGGTTCCAGCGGCGCGGTGCATTGTGGGATGTGTCAGAGCAAAACAACCCCCCCCCCAAAAGCACATGGCACATGCTAATACACTGGATGCAGCAATGAAATGTGCTAATTTCAGCTCATCTCAGCTCTTCTTTGAAACATAGAATACTAACTAAAAATATATATATAATAAATTAAGATATTAATCTTTTATCCAGCATTGTATTTACATCAATATAATCAGCACATCTTATGCCATGTGCATTTAGATTTAGAAAGATCTAGGCACTCAGACTAGTGTTAGAGCCACAGCCAGAGTACTCAATGCATTGTCAATGGCAGTGAGTAATCTCCATACAGAAAAAGTAAAATATTGCTAAAACCACACCACCTAGGCACAAACCGCTTGGAACACATATAGAAAACAGGTTTAACAAAAAGATTATATTAAATTGATAAGGTTAGGGTTTGGGATTTCTATTAGTTTTGAATAAAACTAACGTTTTTCAATGTGCGTATAGAGGGGTTGTAATGACGTCACGAGGCAACTTCCGGTGGCCATATTGGATTACATGTGAAAGGCTTGGAAGTGCTTACATTGTGTTTATTTACCAATTTGTTGGTTTATTTGTCACTGTTTTGAGCAGTTTGGCCTTAAAAGTTGGTGGAAAAGGGTTTTTTGATGATGGGGAAGTATTTATTTAATCATGTAGCCTCACATCGTTGCAAAAGCGCAGTATTTTGACACTTTGAATGCTATTTCAAAACATTAGAAAGGTTCTGGCAGTACCCACTAGGTGGCGCCACATACTTCGGCAGCCATTACTATAGGTAGGCCCAGTGGTGGCTGTAGTGTTCTTGGTATAAGACAGGGGGCACCATAGGTGTAATCCAAGATGGCTAACCGCTGAGTGATGACGTCACGTGCACTCCCTCTATTGGCATGCGCAGTCGGAACCGTGATGTAGTCTATGCGGATGATATTACACTTTTACACCAGTGGCGTCAGTCGGCGGCATTACCACGAACTAATCATGGCGCCGTTGTGTGGTGCACGCTAGGTGGGGTTTTTTGTGTGTCTTTTCTTTTTTGTGGGGGGGGGGGGGCAGTTTCTTGAAGATTTATACTGCCTGTCATGAATAGACTTGTTTTCACCTTTACTGGCATTAGACAGTTGGTCGATAGAAAGCCCAAGCCTACACTTTTAACAAACTAAGGGATTTTGAACCTCCCACACGACATAATAGACATGGTATGAGAGCAACAGGCTTTTGATAACGCTGTAAAGTCATACACAGCGGTGGAAATCCAAATTGACAAAGATGATCATGATGGCATGTTGTGGCATTATGAAGACATGATAAAGCAGACACATACCCAAAAGAGTAGATGGTGCAAGATGGCTGCGGGAGGAACGCCATGGCTCTGCACACTGGCCAGGAACCCTCGGGACGCTGACCGTACATCTTCCAGTCTGTGCACACAATCTCCTTGTGAATAGACATGCTGGGAAGCGGAATAGACAGATTTAACGAATGTGGTTAAACGACATTTACTAGTAGTATGTCACTATGTGTGTAGATACAGTATACAGTAATATCATAAATATGCAATATAAAAATACGCAGCAGAAATAGCTCTGCCCATGTTACTGTATATACATATCATTGCATTATGTAATACATAAATTCTAGGGGGAACGATGTCCTATTTCTGATTCATCCTTAGTACGCATTGGTGGAGTGCCCCCCCCCCCCCCCTAGATACAATATTCACCCCGTACTGCTGCAGTAGGGGTGCAAACCAACCCTATGTAGAAGGTGGCGAAAATGCGGGTCAAAGAATTGGGAGCCTAATTTTACAATCTAAGAAGCAACAATTATTCTTTACATATATCTTATTGATAGCCCGCTACCTTTGAGTTGAAAAATATAATATAATATATAGTTTAATAAGATTTAAAAGTGAAATCGACGGCATTCTGCGGCCGCCATCTTGTCTTTTTGCATTCTCTCCCATTTCACCAACTCTGTGCCGATATAAGTAGCCATTTGATACTGGAGCCACAGTTTCTACGTGATGTTCCATACTAACGCTATTTTCGCCCGTATTCATATAAGGCTGATCTTCACCCGTGTACTACAAGTACCGGGTGAATCTTTTATCTACCCCCCCCCCTGCTCCCTCAGGGCCGTTGAACAGGAGGAATTGTTTCATATATAATATCATATCATGTCAAACAGTATTCAAAAGTTACAAGCAATTCGCATGACTTTACAATTTGAGCTCCTCCGGGGCGTTATCGGGTACAAGCAGTCCTGCGATTTGCTCGCTGCTGATTCGCCGCTCAGTTTCCTCCAGTGCTTTACTTGCGGTCCACGGGTAACTGGACCACTGATCCGGCCCTGGAGGACACGGCGTCTGAAGGTGAGGACGTTGGGCCAGATAATGATGCATCAGAAAGCCTGCAGCCAACAGCAGAACCAATCCTGCCAAACTCATAGTCAGATTATGTTTCGTCCTCTTCATGATCATCATGATTGTGGCGCAAATAAATGAATGTATTATGTATGTATATATGTATTATGTATGTATGTATGTGTGTGTATGTATGTATGTATGTATGTATGTATGTATTATGTATATTTATGTGTGAACAGACTCGCCTTCTGTGTTGACTGCGCGTTAACTAATGTACTACCACTCCGGATGTAATGTAACTTGTAAGTGTGCTCGTTACTGCTGTGCTGGTTACTGCCAGACGGAGGCCAAGGGTTGCAAGTTCACTTCATGCATGCACGTGACGTCACGTCAGGCTGGTAACCGCAGTCTGGTTATGTAATAATGCTAGTGACTGGAAGGCTTTACCTGGTGTGCACAAACAATTACCAGTGGCCCCTTTGTGTTGGCTTGCTGAGAAAGCTACATGTCGCCCCACCTGGCCCAGTTAAACCGTGCATTCCTTACACGCGGTATGAGGCATGCCGTATGTGGTATGCGAATGGCATGATTCCTTCGACACGGTATGCGGCATGCGTCACATGACTGGCTATATTTAAAAAATAAAAATAAACAAGTATACTCAATACTGCACTGTATATGACCTAATATGGCATTTATATCTATGTACCTCTTGGTACATCACATGTGGGTTCCTACCTTTATAATTACCAAATTATAGATAAGTATTCATATTTTTGTGGCTATGGTAGCATTTTTACCAACCCGAACCCCCACCAACACCACTACCATATGTTTCCCCTCCGCACCCCTGTGTGTGACCGTTCCGTAATGATCAGTCGCCTCTCCTAGTCTAAAACTAATGGACAAGTGCGACTGAGGTTTCTATTCACGTACCGCATACTGCATGCTGCACCGATCGCTACAGGGACCGATCGAGTTGCTGCATTCGCATTCGCATACCGCGTGTAAGGACTGTAGTCCATTGACTTCAAGGCGTTTCGATTTTTTGCTGCATTCGCATACCGCATGCCACGTGTAAGGAATGTACCCTTTAGGCCTTTTGTTTGATTTTGTTGTGGTTTGGGAGGGGGGGTATCGATATATATAAATATATATATATAAATATATAAATATATATATATATATATATATATATATATATATACAGCTGCACTGGCCTACATGTCCGGACGTGAGCTAATTAGCGTGGACGTAGAAACATACCTACTTATTTTACTACTTAATAGGTTGGTTGGTTGTTGGAGTTTTATGTCTTGTCAACATCTAAGGTCACATTAGGACAGGTACCGACTTGTGACAGTCCTGATATGACCTTAGATGTTGCTAGAGCGTAAAACAACAACAAACAAACAATCTAAGGTCAGCTCAGGACGAGTACCGAATTGTGACAGTGCGCACTCAATATTAGCAACGTAATTGGTGATCAATTAGCGTCTACTGTCGCCATTATTAAACTATTAAAACAGGAAATCATGAGTTCAAGCCCCGACTGATTCAAACCAAAGATACGGCATCCCCGTGGAGTCACCATGATGGTAGATGGTATTCTGTTGCAAGTCGCTCCATATACTTATCCTGGTGTGACATTAGATGTTTCTAGAACGTACCCACCCCCCCCCCCACCCCGTAAATCAACCCATTCAATCTAAACGTCATCCACAAAATAAACATATAGCGAATGGTAGACAGGAAGTGTGAACACTTATTTGTCTCTCATTTTTTTAATTTTTGTTGGTACATTAGTTGTCCCAAGCAGGGGAAATCCCAGTCACAGACGACTGGTCTTCCCCACTCCACTGCCGGTCGATAGAAAGCCCGAGCCTACACTTTTACCAACCCTAGGGATTTTTAACCTCCCACACCACATAGACATGGTATGAGAGCAACCGGCCTTTGATAACGCTGTAAGTTATACACATCGGTGGAAATCCAAATTGGCAGAGCTGGGGGCACGCTGGGGGGGGGGGGGGGGGGGGGGGCCAGCATGTGTGGAGATCACATTATCGTAATCACTCTAGAAATAGCTATTGGTGCGTAATCTTTTGGAATCGGCAAAAGACGCCACCACCGCGCCCTCTGACGGTAGTGAAAGAACTAATGTTGTCGGTAGCCGCTCATTTGTTAACGTGCACTTTGGACTAGGTCTAATAAAGGAGTTACACCACTACTCTGCCACCTGGTGACAGTGGTAAGAGCTAATCTTGGAACAATAGCTCACAGCGCATTCTCAGAAGAAAAGGTATATAATTGTCAACAAACAATAATGCGTATTTGAAAGTCTATAACTTTTGGTAAGACTTCGAAGATGACCATACTGCTCTTTCGAAGCCTGGTTTTATGTTTGTAGTTTCCCAGTTGGTTCCTGTAGTAGGCTAACCTGCTAACCTGGCTCTCGAATCCTATTTGGATGTAAAAGGGTTCGGATACTTATTGTGCCGTCATGTTTGCAAGGCATTGCATGACTGGCGCAGAATTGATATATTCCTATGGAATTGCAAGTGGCGATAAACCTTAATTAAACCTCTCTATGTTGGTTGATTGGTTGTTGGAGCTTTATGTTCTGGTAACATCTAAGGTCATATCAGGATGGGTACCGACTTATAACAGTGTGCACTCATGGCGACTTTATAGTGCTGCCACACTGGGAAATCAGGCCACCGGCACGATGGTCCATTATTCCGCTCAGTCACATTATCCTGACACTGAGCTAACCAGTCCATACCCTATCCTATTAATGCTGAGCTCCAAGCTAGGAAGCAACAAGTATCAATTTTAAAGTCATCAGTTTGACTCGACCAGGAACCGAACTCCTTACCTTCCGCACGCGAGGCCCGCGCTGTACCGATTTGGCCACAGTGCCCGGTTCTGTTTGTGTGTGTATATATAATATATACCTGTGGGGAAGCTGGGAACTACTGGAACATGGCATGCACCACCTGGTGTTAAAATCAGCCCAACCAGTCCGCAGGGTCCTGGTCACACGCTGAATATATTATATATGTGCCAGTCCACAAAATAATTATACTTTTACAGTGTATTGTATAGCCCTGTTTACACGGGCGATCTAAAACGCTTCATATGAAACCACTTGCCTAGATCGACTCACATTTGGCGTGTAAACGCGGCTCTGTGGCGTTTTAGGGCTGAATCGATTCGTATGAAACGTTTCATCTATACCACCTCCCGAGGTAGTATAGATGAAGCGATTCAGCTGGTTCCCGGCAGTGTTAGGGCCCGATTAGGCTGAAATCTAGTGAATGCGATCATATTTAACAGAATTAGATACTCAAATAATGAAATTTAATTAAATTAACCTTAAATTCCAAGCGATATTAACGTAGCAGCTACATCTGCGTCGAATCGACTTGTGTAAACTAAACAAATAGCAGTGCTTGCCGGCTACAGGCGGACCTAAGGCTGCTTGTTCCCGGCGACAAAACACTTTCAAAACTCTGTCGTGTAAACGTGTCTCTAAAACGCTTCATATAAATTGCTTTGTCTAGAACGTTTCACAATTCTCCGTGTAAACACGGCTTTACATACGTTACAAAATCCAATCAAATGGAGGCCTACCTGGTGTTGTGATAGGCAGAGGATCTGTAAGTTAATGTGGTGGCGCCACCTGGGAGAGGAGAATGGGACCGGATAGTTTCGCCACCTAGTGTATACTGCCGAACAGGGAACTGGTCAGGTTTAAATTTTTTTTTTTTTTTTTTGGTCCATTAGTTGTTTAAGCAGGGGAAATTTCAGTCATAGACGACTGGTCTTCCTCATTCCACTGCTGGTCGATAGAAAGCCCGAGCCTACACTTTTACCGACCCAAGGGATTTTTAACCTCCCACACCACATAGACATGGTATGAGAGCAACCGGCCTTTGATGACGCTGTAACTGTAAGTTATACACAGCAGTGGAAATCCAAATTGGCAGAGCTGGGGGCACGGGGAATCGAACCACCGACCCTCAGATTAGGAGTCTGACCTAGAATAAAGTCAGACACTCTAACCACTCCGCCACAGAGAATGCCACAAATTAAAAGATTTACACACAGTTTCAGCAGATAGGTAGGAATTAACTGTGGATGCAGTGGTTCCTGTGTGCAGTGTTTATTTATCAGGGATGAAAGTGGTCTCGGGGAAAAAGCGGAAATGCTGATATTCTCCCATAGGTGTAACATTGTCAGGGAATCACTGAAAAGTCCCGGAAGTCGGGTTTCATACATATTGGTATACGATGATGGTGCTGCGCCGTTTGACGTACATATTAGTAGTATGTGCGTATAGTGTTGCGGCGTTTGAAGCATTTATTAGTAGTATACGCTGATAGTGCTGCAGCGTAAAAATGTTTTTTTTATTGTTTTTTTTTTACATTAGTTGTTTAAACAGGGGAAATTTCAGTCTTCCTCATTCCACTGCTCCTTGCTCTATCCTAGTAATGACGAGCATATGGCTAGGAAGCGACAAGTATCAATTTTTAAGTCATTCGTTTGACTCGACTAGGATTCGAACCCACGATCTACCAGCACCGGAGACGGACGCTCTAACTCATTTGGCCATCCCGTCTGGTATACACTTATAAGTTATAGTGGTGTGGCGTTTGAACAACGTATTAGTATACAGTTATAGCTACAGGAAAAATCCCGGAAATCCGCGAAATCGCGGACATCTTTCATCCCTGATTTATATCGATTTAAAGTTTAAGAAATTGAGAGAGTATGAAAACAAAACTAAAGAAGATGCGGCCAGAGAAAGCTCTCAATTCAACCTTTAAAGTCTATATTCATCTACATTGAAACAATTTTTATTCACATGATTTAATCAATTATTCACCCCAAAAGAAGGTTTTGTTAGACCACAATAAACAAACATCCATGTTGTTCAGTAATGAGTATAAAAAACAACATATTTATTCAGTGTGACAGATCATGTAGCAGTTGGTCATATTCACACAGACAATAAGCACACAAACCAAATATCGCAATTACATCTAAGTTACCATGAGAACCACGTTGTCAACATAGCGATACAATGTCTATTATTAATTGGTACGAGTTTAATTAACTAACGTGCTTAATATTTTACAAGTATTGGAATCGGACAATAGTTCCTAAATACTCGTTGTTCTCTCGACTGGTTTTTTTTTTTGTGGTCTAACAAAAATTAATTTGGTGCATATAAATTTCCACTTGTCATGGACACTAAAGTACTGTTTTCCAAAAATAAAGTTGTGTAAATACACATATACATAAGTGCAGGTGATGTTCTCCAATGGTTAACAAAGAATGGTGATTTCCAATCAACCAGTAGAGCATTACAGTAGCTGAGTTCTATTACAGGCCTTCAATCACATGACAAGAACTACTCACAAAATAATGTAAGATAAGATAACTACAAATATAAGCCAATACGGACCAATAGTAAATAATCCCTAGGACATCGACCGATAGTGATACAAGAAAAAGCAATCATTATTGGCTGTTGGAGTTTTACGTCCTGGCAACAGCTAAGGTCATATCAGGATACATTGACCAAAGAAACTATGTTGTAATCAACAATTTTATTTAGCAGAAAATGTAAAATGAGCAAGAAAATGCAGTGACACCAACTGTTTAAACAGAAACTATTAAACACTCCTCGTGATTACACAAGATTAATGTAAAATAATAAACACACCGTGTTTTACCTAATGCAGTTACATTGGTGGCCGGTTCGGGTTAACCCTATACACACTGAGTACAAACAGCAGCTATTTTAGTGCCTCCTGTAACCGGCCAACCCCTGACATTGGCAAACACCTTTTCCATGCTTTCGTCTCACATTATTGTCCCTTCGGTGATGGGACACCTGCCATGTCAGGACACTGGTCTGCGTGCAGTTATCCCCCAAAGACAGGTATGTATGTATGTATGTATGTATGTATGTATGTATGTATGTATGTATGTATGTATGTATGTATGTATGTATGTATGTATGCATGTATGTATGTATAATGAGTGTATGTATGTATAATGAGTGTATGTATGAGTGTATACATGTATAATGAGTATGTATGAGAATGTATGTACGTGTACGTATATATATGTATGTACATATACATATGTATGTAGGCCTAGGTGCGTATGTATGTTTAGAAAATTGTATGTGAATGAAACTGCCTAATTAACAAGTGGTTTTGTTCTACACATCTAATAAACCTGGTATTGTTCAGCTCTACATGGACCCCCAATAGCCGATGTTGACTTTTCGTGCTGGGAGGGGAGGGGGGGGGGGGGGGGGGGTTAAACAAGCAAACAAATGAATGTCCATATGGAATCATATGACGTCACTTCATGATCGTGCATACACATACTATATGCATGGCATAAAAGTGACGTAAAATGAAAGAGTTGTGGATAGACTGCCCGAGTATACAAAGTTTCCTACAGTGAAGAGTGTCACCGGAAGTATCCTTGGCAGTCCCCCAATCACACCGCCATCTGGAATGAGATGCATTCTGGGTACCACCACTACAAGATGGCCGACATGAAGGGCGGTGTCTGTAGGACCAAGGGTCGTGTCCACCACCTGTGAGATCCCATGATGTCATTCACGATTCTGTTAACGGCGGCATGGCCAACTGCTGCGGGACCAGACGCAGTGGTCGAATCGGTCGAGTGCAGGCCTCTTTTGTGGAAGCTCTCGAGTCAAACCAATGACATACAAAATTGATACCCGTCGCTTCCTAGCCGGGCACTCGGCATTAAATGGATAGGGCAAGGACTGGTTGGCTCAGTGTCAGGATAATCTGACTGAGTGGGATATCAGTTCATGGTGCTGGTGGCCTGGTCTCCCAGCAGGGCAGCACTATAAAGTTTAGAGTACACTGTCACAAGTCGGTACCCGTGATGATATGACCATATATGTTGTTAGGACAACAACAACCAACCAACAACTGCTGCGGACATCATAGCTACAGGCTTCACCCACCTGTGCCCAATACAGGATACTGTGGCAAGTCCTCACAAATGAAAAGTGACGCAACATTATTTAATGCCGCTATTCAAATTAATGTAACGACAGTAAAACCTCTCTAAATCGACCGACCTTGGGACCGAAATTAAGTGGTCCATTTAGGGAGTTAGAATATGGTTACAATGGTATTGTTGGGACCCAAATAAAGCGACCGATATAGGGGAGTGGTCGATCTGTGGAGGTGGGAGGCTAAGGAGGTTTTACTGTATACCCAATAAAGCTTGTTCGTATTATCGAAATCAATGTATGGAAACATTATTGTGGATAAGTCACATCCTGTTCTTGATTATCAGACATGAGGAGGTTTAGTTTGTTTGTTGTTTTACGTCCTCGCAACATCTAAGGTCATATCAGGAGTGGGTTTAGTGACATTGTGGTTGTTGGAAACAGCCCTTGTCACTAAATCATGTTGAGTTACATTCACTAACCTTCGTAATTAAGTAGCAATTGCATCCAGTTTGGGAGGCTAAAGGCGCCTCATGAATTGGATTCGCCACCTTTATGATACCAGATGAGCAAGAGCGCCTGGTTTGTAATGCAATGTGGCGGTGTGTGTGTGTGTGTGTGTGTATCATTAACACATTGTATACTAACTAATGTAGTTATAGTGGTAGATCATTCTTATCAAGCTTTATTTAAATAAATTTAATTTATATATAATATACATATATATCAAATAAAATGTATATATAATATATATTTAAATCAAACTCAATAAGTACTGAGCATACACACGCTCAGTCACGCTGATTCTCTTAAGCTTACATGCCATAGACATAAACATAATTGTATCAGATTTCGTGTACGCTCGTCATACTGATCGATACATTGACCAATGTTATTTTGTGTGCTGTGTACGAATTTGGTTACCTGACCACACAACCAGCTCTTAGTTTCCATGGCGACAGCCGATGCTGAGGTCTCAGAATAAAATCGCTGGATTCGTAATTACGCAAGTACCGCTAGTTTCTTTAACTCACTTTCTGTTCAGTAGCTAACATTCAAAATAATAATAATAATAAATTATCTATTTATCCCACCATAATTGAGGTATCTTATGGTAAAAACTATACAATGATTACCGTAAAGGAGATGCATAATTAGACAACAGAATACAGGTGTCTAGGCATACAACAAAGTGGATTTTATATTATGTAATCAGATCTAGTTGCATTGAGTCTGGCATTACCTTGAGAGAAAAGAACATCTACAACAACATTGTGCTGGTTAACCATTAAGAAATATACTGGCATGATTTATCGTGTTGAGAAAGTACCATCCCTTCCAGGCCTCTAACATATTCAGCATTCATTTGGAAACTGTGCGATTTTAATGACCACATAACCTATTACAGTAGTACTGCCTGTAGCGATCCGTCATCGCCCAATAGAAAGCACAAACTGTTTGCCTCATCCCATGATGGGACATTGCTATGTCAGGACTGAATGCAACGTCATCCATTGGAGACTACTGCATATAAAAAGACAAAAGAAGCACTGAGAACATTCACCTTTTTTTCACATATTTGACATTAGTAGATTAATGCAGATAAAAAGTAGAACAGCACCGGTATTCACCTTAACAATTGTGGGCAGTAAGCAACTTCAGAACGGGGATGTCTTTGTTGCTGGCAAACTGCATCGAGTTACCCTGAAATACACGTCACCTAAGCCTAAGACCATTAAACACTCTTTGCCTTCAGGTTCTTGAAGGCTGGAGCACACAAAACTAACACAGGCAGTCGAGCGTTTATAAAAACGCAGGTACATTTTGACTTTGATCCAATATAAATTGTGATTTCTGTGGTTTTACTTTTGAAGCAGACAAAGGTACATCACGTTCTGGGGTGTCTTTTAATGTTGGTGTTTTGTTATTATTTTCAAGCCCCCACCCCACCCCCCATTATACTTACTGTAATAGCATATAAACGCCCTCCCGAAAATTGTCTAGGCTCGCCCTGAGAAACACCTCCCCGCTCTAAATTCTCCTAAAATTTACCCTTCCATTTCCACACCACTACCACCCTCCCACGGAGATGACATCTGCAGGTTTCTGCAATTAGTTGAAATTCAAATATAATCCTACATTATAACATAAGACCCAGACTAGTGGTCCTAGAAGGTTTACTGCATAGTTAGTTGCAGCAAGTTGGCATGGACACCTAACAGTAACACCTGTTTGAAGCCAGTCACCTCAGCAAGTGTCATGATACCCTATGTGTTTGTTACTGACGCTGACCTGCTGTGTGATAGTGACCAAACTGTATTCAACATGAATTCAGTCTTCACTCATCATTTTAGGCTACATCACGTGTTCCTATTCCATCCAAGTACTGACGAAGCTCAAAGTTGCTCAACTTTGGTGATCAGACGAGAGCATGATTTTGAATGTATTCAAGGTGAAGCTGTGATGTGGTTAAAATCAAACATAGAAATACATGCGTGTGGACGTGTGCGTTTATTGCATGTTTGTTCATTTGATGAACAGTATTACTTGACACTATTACCATTCACAATCAATAATCAGAACCCATTCATCACTTCACCCTGAAGGCCCCTTCACCATTCACATATATTCTGTTTGGAATTACAGTCAAGAGTGTTCATGAATGATTCTGACTACAGGTAGCTTATGCCTAATGGAGGCTTGGTCACCTAATAACCCCCCACCCCCACCCCACTAACTTAAGACACTTGTATTTATCCCATTTCTAACATCGACTCGATTAACAGTTGTTTGACTAGACACTGGAAAAGGAAATAGTGAGTTCTGGTCGAATAGGAGAAAATTCAGTATGTGGCTTCAGTCAGTAAAAGGATTTAGACATACGCTCCCAGCCAAGTCAAAATATCGTCAATTTTCTTTTAACTACACACAAATAAGTCTATATAAGTACCACCCAAAAATCTGTCCGCCTATGCACACCTGTACGATCGCAAACACACTCATTCACACGTACCCTCAACGTGACGTGCTTTGTGTATTCCTTTTAATAACTGGCCATTTAAAATATATACATATCTATTCTTGGCAGTGCTGTGGATAGCACCACAGCGAAAATAATCAAAACAATATAATCGTTAGGCTGACACAACATAACTTAATTACCAAGCCACGTGCTAAATTCTAAAGCTTTAACACTAACAGGATAGAAAATAAACGAATGCCAACCTAATTTGAAATCTTGTTTCATACAGAGTATTTCTTGATGGATCAGTAAGTGAGAATGTTATGCAACAGAGTATTAACAGAGCAGGGGAAGCATAGTTGATGGGAGCCTGTGTACAATACAATGTGCTGTATTGCATACAGGTCCTCGTTTATCACAGCCTGGTCATATAGGACATCTTTCCAGTCAACTCCATCGTCTCTGAATGTGTTTGTACAGCAGACCTTGTTTTGTGTAGCAAGATCTTGGGTGAGTCATAGGACCCCAATCAACTAAACTTCTTGATAAGAGGAGAGTCAGTGGGATTACTACAGTAGTACCCCGTCTTCAGCGACCACTGTGATCGGCGAACCCCTGTCATGTGCACACATTTTATTCAGTGTATGAATGATAATGTCTGATTTGATTCTCCTGCCATGACAGGACACATTCTATGTTAATATAACATTGGTCTGGATGCAGAATTGTCCTTTGAAGACAGGTATTACTAAAGTAGTTATTTTAATAACAACCATCTCAGGAAATCGAAATCAGTCTGTGTGGAGCTTTCAAAAGGGTCAAAATTTTCGAAAACAGAAAGTTTGATACACGTCCGATCAAGACCCTTTATAGCCACACCTTCCAGCCGTAAGTAACTTTGATAACAAAATAGTTCTTTGCAGTAACGTCCAGGCTGAACAGTTCCTGGGGTTCAACATTAGCTATATATGATTTTAACTACATATTCAACTCTCAGCAGGTAATAATTAGCCTGTTTGTGCCAATTGACAATTAGCTGGTTACCGGCTATTAACTGTATATGATTATAATTGTGCATAATTAATCAAATTTGTGCTGAACAGTGCGGTCGCCATACCATCACTTGACATGGCCTGGGCATTTATGTTCAGTATATTTGTTTGTAGTCGGTATATAAAGTAACATTTGGTCATTCAACTAAGCTTAACAGAGTATTCACACGTCCTATATACATTACATGGTTGTCAGTAGTTACTAATTGTTCCCCATACTATTGTTGCTCATTAATCCTTTACACCCGATTAATGTTTAATATCACACACTCTAGCTTACACGATTTTCGCTATGTTTGTGTGAATGAGGTTGGTCGAAGCAACTTTTAGCTGCTTTTTAGATGATCTAATGTCGACACATTACATAGGTTTTTATTCTGTTTTAAACCAATAAGAATGACGATAATTTTGTGCGAAACATTGTTAGCTATATACATGCAATATATTTTATGTTAAATGATATGGACATTTTTTAATAGCTTCTGTTGATTAATAGCAGATTTGGTCTACCTACATATGGTAGACAATTCTTTCTTTGTGCTATAACCACTGGATTCCTTATTATTATATTAATAAAGCATCATGACTTTATGAATGGCGTTTGGTTTAAACAACAAAACCACATTATAAAACCGTAAAAAAATGTCGTAAATTAAAAAAACTAGAGGTTTCAAAAGTGGAAGGGAACACGGTTCAGAATGTCATGAAATGGCTGCCAGAAAATAATTATTTGTGTGGGTGTCATGAATGACACTTGCGTTGGTCTCAGTTAAATTTTAAGGATAGACATCGGAGGCTATTGTAAATATGACAGTGAGGTCTGTCACCATTGAATATGCAAATCAAGCCTATATCAATCAGTACATGGCTTCGACCACACATATTTTTCTTTGCATATTCAATATTGGTTTTGGGGACGCAATTCCTGTAAAATTGCTAAATATACTCACTGTATGAATTAACATACATTAACATTTGCATCGATTTCACACATTGTGACATTAAATTTATAATATGTATATCTAGTTCGCACACTAGACTGATTTACTATAATAATCGATGCGCAGTGCAAAGCCGCAAACCGGTCAACCCGATTATAGCGGCCAACCCGTATTTACAACCACTACGCACATGGTTTAGTCCCAAATGTGTCTATATGCACCCCTAATTGATTAGGTTCATAGATAGTTGGTATAGAGGGAGTGCACGTGACGTCATTACTTGGCAATCAGCGCTCAGCAGGCTGCAATCTTGGATTATGAGCACCCTCCCTAGCCATGTTGTGAATGCATGCAGATGCAGTAAAAGAGAGTTTTCTTGTGTTATGGGAGGTTCTGGGCAGTTTACATCCAATGTGTTTACTTACAACACTTTAGCAACAACATCTGAGTCCAAACTGCTCAAAACAGTGACAAATAAACCAACAAATTAGTAAATAAGCACAGTGTAGGCAGTTAGAAGCCTTCTGTATGTCATCCAATATGGCCACCGAAAGTTGTCTTGTGACGTCATTACACCCCCTCTATAATAAAGCCTTTAAAGCGCGGCGTAACTATACTATAGTTGTATGAAAACACAATGTCAACTGGTTGCAACTTGCATACACTGATAGTGATACATCATGCAGTCACTGTCAGTGTTTGATAGACTGGAACTAGTTATCTTGCCACTGCAATGATAGCATATGATTCTTAATATAATGTCCATGTTCAATGATGTTGGAACACATCCACTGCCAACAATGTTGAATGTATTGTGTTGGCTCTAGCAGTCTAGTCTCGGCGATTCAGACGATAACGATTGTCGTAATGTCGAGTTTCAAGTGACACATGATCCTCTCACTAGTCTAGTCTCAGCAAAGCATGTCCATGAATGGCATCAGTAATGCGCCAACCATCTATTATAATGTTCCTAATATAAACTATAAGCTTAATCATCATCCTCATCGTCCTCTATTCCAAGTTTTTGCCGTATTTTCTCGATTTCATCACCTTTCGTGGTTGCGTAGTGGTGGTACATCATTTTCACCCCTGTCACAACTGACAGCTTCAGTCTCAGGTTATACCTAAACGAGTTCTTTTTGTTTTTCACAGCGCGCTTGTAGCGCACTTCCAAGTCCCGAATCTGCTGATCAAGAAGTATTATCTGTTGACAAGCCTTCCTAAATTTCAGCTGTGCGTCGATCAACTTATCTTGCATGACTTCGACTTCACACTCCATTTCAGTATAGCTAATTTTCCCGCTTGTATCAACAACTGCAGATGAGTTTTCTGGAAAAAGACCCGAGTATTCCGGAAGTGACACGGCACCGTAGCTGGTTCTCGACGTTCCCCTTACTTCCTTTCTTTTCGTTGTGCGTACACTCAGTTGTCGCGATGTGTTGTCCGTGCTGTGATACTAGATAATATAGTATTATTTAAAATACCTATATAAACCATGACTTTTTAAGAATACGGATATATAACTATAATGAAACATGATATAGTGAAAAGAAATGAGATAGAATAACCGAAAGACTAGCACTAATCAATCAATCAATAGTTCCGTCCTCTAGTTGAGGGTTGGATGCAATGGTTCTCCACTTGTCCCAATGGTGTGCTGTTCTGATAGACTGTGAATAATTCAAGCCTCTCCACTGTGAAATATTTGTAAACCATGATGTTCTTGGTCTCCCTCTCCCTCTGCTGCCATTCACCTTCCCTTCCAACAATGTACGGTATATTGAACTCTGACGAATGATGTGGCCAAAATAAATGTTTCTTTGTCTGTATAGTGGCAAACAAGCTTTTCTTATTTTTAATTTTTCTGAGAACTTCTTTGTTGGTGATCTTTGTCCATAATATTTTCATCAGCAATAAACCTTATAGAATTTATTGACAAAATAATCAAATATGGAAATATGGTTTATTAGTGGCCAATATTAACATAAGGAACCTTTTTGGATTATATGGTATGGGTAGTAATAGACGAATTGTATTTGAGAACAAAGATTTGGCAGGGCTTCTGACTATATGATCTTATATAGGAGAAATATTGATTCTGTGGGTGAGTTTATCTTACTGTTTGCATCTCTAAATGATTTTCTCACAGGTTCGGTAGCGACAAGTATGCATTTTCAAGTCATTAGTTTGACTTGGAAAGGGTTCGAATCCCACAACATGCCACACGGAAAGCGGACACTCTACTCATTCGGCCATCCTGTTAACCGGAATGGCCGTGCTGGACTTAGATAACTCTGGTTGTTGGAACAGGTGTAGCTATGGCCCATATTTCTTTTATCAGCAATGGAACGCTGGGGCGTGGTCACACTCTGCTTTACGTATTTGCTTCGTACATATTTATCCTTCATGTTTATACAAACAGATCAAATAAATCTTTGCACTGTTGGGTAAAGTTTATTAATAGTTTATTTTTTACATAACACATGTGCTTCGATCAAGAGTATGCAATTTCACCCGACCAAATAGATCCAATATGTACATCGTATTCCATTATATATACATTGTCCTTTGCAAATTCAACAGGCTTACAACTATATTTTATTATATATACGTTTGATATAACTTTTGTAACATACTCCATGTAATATTCCATACCGCAATGAAATAGTTTAATATGAATGTGTCAAGATTAACACCTTTTCACTTGATTAGCTACGGAAACATTGTGAGTATAATTCTTTTAATGTTATGAATACAGAGTATTTACACCAGTTTGTATTCTTTCACTGGGTCCCCCCCCCCCCCCCCCCACTGGGTTCTCGAGTCATCTTTAGTCCCGACACAAACTATAAATATAGCCAATATCACAAGGGAAACATCAGTTCTCATTCCCCTCCAATCCTGACATCCTGTCCGTACCTAAATGAGTGACCACCTGAAATTTGAGATGGCGCAAACATCTCAATACACGTTTTCAGCCTACCAAATCAGCAGTGGATAAGAGGCCCTCCAACGTTTTCAACATTTTCAGTCTTACAAAACCCACTACTTTTCCAGAACCCCCCCCCCCCCCAATTAGTACAAATAAAACATTTTACTACAGAGCATAATTTATACAATAATGTTTTAAATATCAGTATTCTATTAAACGATTAAAGTCAACATTTTATTAAATGATTGAGGTCGAATGTTGAAAAAGTTGGATGGCTCCATAAGTATCTAACAACTGTAATTTTACCTGGCATTCTATCAATGAACCGCGCTGGGCGACAACAGCACAAAGTAAAGCGAGACACAAGTCTGCAGCGCCATCTACAGTCATAATCTCCGTCTCATCGGATATTGAAACTTCACTCAAGTTACACTTCGTCTTTATTCACACCATCTTTAATCGCACCATCTTTAATTGCACCATCTTTAATCTCGTCTCCCACATCTTTCAAACCCAAACCTAATAGTTCCTCCTCCAAGCCTGGAACTTCCACAGTGACGAGATCTTCAGTACTTTGTATCGATGTTCTTGATTGGCTATCGTCTTTGGAAGGATTCAATTCAACCTCGGTTTCAATAGGTATGATGTCAGCAGTCGTTGGCATGGCCCCGGCAGTGGTTTCCACGTCATCGGTTGGTTGTGGTGAGACACTATGGTCATCGGTTTGTTGTGGTGACGCCTCTAAGTCATCTGTTGGTTGTGGTGAGGCGTCTGTGACATCACAAATGTTGCTGCGAGGATGTGCTTGTTGGTGCGTGACAGTGCCGACATACCTTACAGGTGGGGCTGGATCTACAATCTTCTCTGGTATGAGGTGTTCGATTGGGGAAATGATCAGCTTGGCATCGACAAGCCCCAAGTTACCCTGAAAGAAATGAATCGCATCTGGTTAGAACCCATCTGAACAGGCGACCACATTTAAGGACGAGTCATTGTGATTCAAACAGGGGTTCCTCATATGCCTAGCAATTATAGGGTCCATACACATGTGAAGATATGGAATTTAAAGCTATTTCAAGACTGTTTATGATAGGAATTTAAGACTATTTTCATTTGGATTTCAGGAAAAAAACAACAATGGAGATGGGCGATTTCAGACTAATTTAGATGAATGGACACAGTTTAATGGAATTCAAGGCTTTTCAAGACTAATTACCGAAAATAGGTTAAATTCAAGGCTTTTAAAGGTCTTCAAATGGGGCAAATAAAGTACGGACTCTGTAAATGTATAGAGAGTATACAGAAGGATGCATGTAACCATAATCCTAAGCACTCAGTAACTGAATTATCTAATCAATATACATACACACAGATTGCACCCCCACCCATACACCTCCTGCAACCCAACCCAGCATGCTGAACCTCAAACTACACTTGCACACATGCCCATAACAGATTCTGTCGTTTGTACACCTCAATCATATCAAATGTTAGCTACTGTTAATATATAATATATACTACAGCATATAATTAGGCGTACTATATCATATGTAAGTTTTCAAACTATACCATGTGTAATTCTTTAAATGGATAATATTGTCGTTTCAACCTACATGTACTACCTGCTGATGACAAAATCAAACTACATATACATATAGTGTAAATAACTGTATTGGCACTTTGGCCAATATTATCACCTTGTGATAATAAATTTTCGAAATCCCTGATGCAAAACCAACCAAACACGCTCTACCGATTCGGCCACCGCGTCAACACCACGATGAATTCTGCATTAGGCATTATAAGGAATCATCATGAGCTTCAGTTGCTTTAATAGCCTAAAAACAAAGAAGGGGGGCAAGCTTTTAATCACCGGTTTATCTTTAAACCCTAACTATACACGATTTAAATATTAAAAGCTGAAGAGTGGAGATGCTGATGATTTTTACTTACCATCTTCATGAGGTCCACAACGGAGATTCCGAGAATCTGCGCGAGCTGTGAGGGTGGGAAGAGGGCCTGGAGGCAGCGGTTGAGGTGAGGTACAAGATCCTCACAGAAGGTGGCGCTGAGCGCGCCAAACCGATCCCGGTCCTGGGCATTGAACGTCGCCTCCTCAGCGCTACAACAAGCCGGCACCAGCACAGTCAGCAATCAACCATGTACCCATGTATCTAAGACAGACCTGCCACATGATATGGGTTACCAGTATCCGATACGGATTTTGGTGTTATTTTTAGTGATATGGCCATACTCTATTTTGATACGGCTTTTAGTTAAATTTATGGAAATAAAAATGTCTAACCACATTATTCCCTTTTATGCATTCCACAACAGTACAGTATAATGTTGATTGTTATTGCCTAACTAAATCGATTATAAAAATACAAACTAAATCACAAACTAAATCATTGTTTCGCGCTATAGATGGCGTGCTCATAAATTGTAGTTCTGATAAGTCCGGCAGGTGGCGAAATGGGTGAGAACTGAACCAACAAGTCATTGTCCTACCATAGTTAGTAATGCTTAATACCAGGTAAGGTGGCGACAAGTATACATTTTTGTAAGCCTTTTTCTTTGACTTGGTAAGGATTGATCCTACGTCCTCCCTCATGAGAAGCGGTTTCCCTACTCATTCAGATACTCAGATATTGTGTACAGTCAAAAAGAGAGTTGTTAAATAGAAAACAAAAGCATTCAAGACTTGACTTACCGGTGGTAGGCAATCAGGACCTGGACGGCAGCGAGCAGTGAGTCCTGGATGTCACTTGCAATGTCACTGGCTAGGGAGAGCGGTGCACAGAGGCGCAGGTCGTTAAGGGCGGTCAGCACCTGGTTACAATAGACGGCTAGCGGCTGGTACTCCAACAGCGACACCGGTGGCTGCAGCGAACCGCTACCCTGAAACACCGCAAGACAAGTTTTAAATGGGTGGGGGATTTTTCAGCACTGAGGTACAAATTATCACTTTAAATAGAAATATTCCATTAACCATATTGGTGAGGCTAACATGGATAATTTGTGAACGAGGCTATGTCTATTCTTGTCCTTTCCTCGCTCACCACTCCACCGCTCTCAGTCACTTCTCGTCTGAGCACTGTACTGTTCACATCGCTTCCCCACCCACCATTTAACTGGGGGTGAGTGCTGATCTCTCCTCTACCTGACTGCTCGCCTCTCTCCTGCTCCATGAACTACTGAAGTACTGCTCACTGGTCATCCACTGACTAGCTCGTGATTACGCCTGCTGCCATCCAGAACATTTGGGTCTCCGCCACCCACTTGAACTAGTACAGCTCAATGATTATTTTGTCAATAAATTCTATTTAACCAGGCTCTTCTTCCGCCTTGGTCTTTCCGAGTGAAGTGAATTACTGAATAACTACAATGGCAGTATCCAAACCTGCTGATGACAACAATATTCAAAGCATTAAAAGAGGAAATCTCTAGTTGTTACTAACTTGCGTGGCGAGTGTGAAAGCGCTGCTCGGCAACATGGACGGCGTGTTCAGCAGGGTGTAAGACTGCATCGCCTCATCGAACCTGCAGGAAGCGAGAAGAAACATCATTATACTAGCATAGGGCTACAAAGGCTACAATAATTACAAGGAAACTAAATCTTTACAGTTGCATAATCCGACGGTTTTGAGTTTCTGCCATTTTCTGAGATAAATACATTAAATTAATCGCTATAATCTATGTTACTTCCTGAGGTAAATACATTAGATTGATTGTTGTAATCTATGTTAGTTGTTACTATATTTTAAGTAACTTTTATTTTAATTGCCTAACTTTTGACATATTTGAAGTTGAAAACATGCCAAATTAATTTTGGCAAGCATGCCAAACCTCCATAGGCTTCTGCAGAAACTGGTTCTATTAAATTGCCTCAGTGTTCTCTTCTATGTGACAACAAATATTTAATAACTGCACCAGTATCTAAGTTAGATATGTACAATCAAATCTAGATAATTGGTTTGATTTAGAAAATTTGATACTCCATCGGACTATGCAGCTTTAACAATCACATTTGATCATGCTACTTATGAACATGCAAATTTGACGTCTGTCATGTTGGTACACCTTTTAAGTTTAAACCACAATCTCACCTCTCGTTTGCGATTCTAATGCTGGCAGTGAAGTTTGTCAGCGCCGCCTCTTGGAAGATGGGTACGAGGAGCCCCCGGAAGTCTGCACCGACGCGGCTAAAGGACAGCCCGAAGTACATGCACTGCCCGAGCACCGAGTCGAGCCGGGTACCCACCCCGCGTGACAAGTCCACCCGCAGGGTCGCCATGAACTGAGAGATCTGCGCACGGGACAAGACATAATTTACATACACTTCACCTTCACTACTGTCATGGAGGTGATGGAAATGGGATATATTGTGCCTAGAGCGGGATTTGAACCCACATTTCTTGCAACATAATCATATTCATAACATTCTGTCATTGATGTAGCTGTAATTGCCAGTTCAGCAGCTGAAGTTGATGCCTGCACTGCCTCGTGCAGGCATCCATGATGTGCACCCTCTGAGAGTCAGGCACAAAGTGATGCATGAAGTGGATTTGTGACTGCTATATATATATACTAAACGCCGCTGATCCGGGAGTGATCCGGGAATGATCCGGGGTAAACTGGGCAGTCCGGGGCGATCCATGGCTGATCCCGATCTTATCCTGGAGTGGTCCATGGCTATGACGGGAAAGTCTGGGGGTGGTCCAGGTTAAACCGTGGCTCATCAAGGGCGAAACAGCCCCGGACGAGCCCCGGACCTGCCCCGGTCCACCCCCGGATCGAGCCCGGATCGCAAAATGCCCCGGACCGCCCCGGATGTTTTAGACATCTTAAAACATCCGGGTTGGACCCCGGACGAGCCACGGATCAGGCCGGATCACCACGGATCACCCCGGATGACGGTCCGGGGCTTGTCCGGCCCCTGATCCGGGTAGGTGTGACTGCAGCTTATGCAGCTTTAAACTTAGAAAAAAAAGGTGTAAAAAAGCAGATCAAATTAATTAGAGGAGCAGCTTCTAATGCTATATAAAGCCACTACCTTAAGTACGACCCATCCGTGGAACAGGGCACTCTCGTTAATGACGTCATCCCGGGGAGTCATGGCGATGAGGGGATCATCGTCGGAGAAGATGGCGCGGTACTGCGTGATGACGTCAAACAGGTGGACGCGACTCGTCTCGATCGTCTTGTTAATGTGGTAGTAAGCTGTCAAAGGGGTTATTTAATTGTGTTAATTAGAACCACTAGGAACGATGCAGTTCAGTTGTCAACTAATTATGCTAAATCGCACACACACGCACTACAAATGTTGGTTGTTAGAGTTTTACGTCATAGCAACATCTAAGTTCATATCAGGACAAGTACCGACTTGTGACAGTGCACTCACGGTGATTTTATAGTGCTGCCCTACTGGGAAATCAGACTGCCAGCACCATGACCCGATATCCCACTCAGTCACATAATCCTGACATTGAGGTAACCAGTCCTTGCCCTATCCTATTAATGCTGAGCGCTAACCTAGGAGGTGACAAGTATCAATTTTGTAAGTCAATGGTTTGATGCGACTGGGAATCGAACTCTAGATCTCCCGCACGGAAGGCCTGCTCTCTACCGATTCAGCCACCGCGCCCGGTACCCGACAAATGTGATTGATTTATTCTGGTTTTACGTCCTAGCAACATCTCATATCATATCAAGACTGGTATCGACCTGAGGCAGTGCGCACAGTTTCTGTCATTTTTTAAAAGATAAATATATTCACGCTATAATCTACTTTGCTTAATTAAAAGTAATATTTACTTTAAAGGTCATAAATACGTTAAGTGAAAACATATCAAAGTAATTTTGGTGTACACACCAAAATGCTAGACATAGGCTTTGTTGACCTATTTTTAAGCATAGCATGGTTATTGAACACAACGGTATATGGATATGGAGGATCAAAATTAGGTTAGTGTTTTAGTTTAGGAAAGTCTAAAGCCCCGTTCACACTGGCGCGTTAAAACGATTCATTTAAATCGACTTTCCTAGTTTGACTCACATTCGCCGTGTGGACGCTACCCTAAAGCGATTTAGGGCTGAATCGATTCATCTAATTCGCTTCAAGTAAACCACATCCCCAAGGTAGTATAGATGAAGCGATTTAGCTTGTTCCTGGGTGGTGATAGTGTAAAATAGCACTGCTCACCAGATAGAGGCTCAGGTGTAACAATTGCTGGTGCCCGGCAGTGTTAGGGCCCGATTAGGCCGAAATCTATTGAATGCGATCATATTTAACAGAATTACATCCTCAAATAATGAAATTTAATTAAATTAACCCTAAATTCCAAGCGATATTAACGTAGCAGCTTCATCGGCGTCGTTATTCATATTGTCGAATCGACTAGTGAAAACTAAACAGATAGCAGTGCTCGCCAGATCCAGGTGGAGGGACTTGGTCATGCGCAGATATCGATTTCCGCCTTAAACAGCTCAGTGTGTGGACACGACACTAAATCGATTCATATAAATCAACTTGTCTAAGTCGACATAAACTTTGCCCGTGTGAACAGGGCTATAGCTTTCATCGGAATACGCAGGATTAAATTATAGTACTTCCCCAGTGATTACCGATTAAATTGTATATTTATGGGGACGGGAAGTGAAAAAAGGACTTAGTGATGTGGTTTTATATATTTTAGTCAGAAATAAGAGAAAATTGACAAGGATACTGACATCGAGGAAAGGGAGCCGGGGGATGTTCTACACCCCGGCCCCTACCACCACGCACCCACGCCTAACTATAGAAACCCACACGACGTGGAAACCAGCCAACAATTAGCAATAGACTATCTACTTGTACCCATTAGGCTAATAACACATCATTTATATATATGAGTCAGCCTCACGAAAATGGGCCAATTGGTGGCTTATTTAAGATGTCGGCATCGCAATCCTTAAAGTGTAGTGCATTTCTTTGTTTTATATTAAATTATCCTAGAAACAAATAAGGTTGTTGTATTTTCTCTACCTTTACATTCAGGATAAATTTACGGACTTTGCAACACCTCTGTCAATGCTAAACGAAGTATGCCGATCGACGCCGACATCCAATGCTCGACGCCGACAACTTTAACAGATGTTGGCGTCGCAATTCTTAAAGTGTTGTGTATTTCTTTGTTTTATATTAAATTATCCTATAAACAAATAAGATTGTTGTGTTTTCTCTACCTTTACATTCAGGATAAATTTAAGGACTTTCCCAATACCTCTGTCAATGCTAAACTATATTTATACTGTTCGATGCCGACATCCAATTATCGACGCCGATAACTTCCCGCAATTGGCCTCTTTTCGTGATCCTGACTCATATACACACACACAGGCACGCACGCACGCACACACACACACAATGAACATAGTACAATTTAGGTCAGTTATATATTACATTATGGGAGCATTGCATAATAATAGTTGGGAAAGACTCGAAAACACATACGGTCATCTGTTGGAATTCCACGAAGTAGACTTTGGAACCAGATATCTCGAGCCTGAAAACAGAAATGTTATTGAAATTAATACGAACCAACTTTTTGTATACATGTATTGTTTTTTTAAATGCATGAGCTTCTTTATGGTACACATCTATATTAGAAGGAGTAAAACTGCTTAAAGGCGTTCTCTGTGGCGCAGTGGTTAGAGTGTATTTTTTCTAGGTCAGACTCCTAATCTGAGGGTCGGCGGTTCGATTCCCCGTGCCCCCAGCTCTGCCAATTTGGATTTCCACCGCTGTGTATAACTTACAGCGTCATCAAAGACCGATTGCTCTCATACCATGTCTATGTGGTGTGGGAGGTTAAAAATCCCTTGGGTCGGTAAAAGTGTAGGCTCGGGCTTTCTATTGACCAGCAGTGGAATGAGGAAGACCAGTCGTCTATGACTGAAATTTCCCCTGCTTAAACAACTAATGGACCAAAAAAAAAAAAAGGCAGCATACACAATTCTCATTAAAGTTGCTTAGTGTTTGTTTGTTGTTGTTTTACGTCCCAGCAACATCCAAGGTCATATCAGGACGGGGGTTGCTTAGTGTGATTGCTTAGTTTTTTTGTGTCATATATGTTAGATAAATATACTAGGTTTATTAATATAATCTAATTTCCCTTGTTTGAAGTAATTTTATTTATAAGGGCCAACTTTGGAGGTATTAATTGTACATGTTTTCAATTAAAATCAGTTTCTAACAGGCAAAATAAATAAGTTTATAATAATAACATAAAAAGTTAAGGTCTTGTCGATTTCATTAATAATGAACACTTTGCTGATTTGGGCTAGAATGCTCTTTACAAGCTCTAGAATATAATGTGTGTCTGAAAACACTCATACGGGGGGAATACTCCACGGGGCAGTGGTGGCACCATCTAATGGTAAAATATGAGATATATAAGCTCACATTACCGCCACCTAGTGACGAACAGTTGAATCAAACGCATGTTAGTTCACAGTGTCACCACCAGAGGGCAGGAGCGTTCTACTGTTACACATTCCATGGTGGCACTCAATCGTTCCCTCCCAAAACACACGGTCCAAAAGTACACTCAATCAATATCGCGTTAGAAATATAAATCACGACTATTATGCATATTCTGAACACTAATGAAAGAACATGAAGCTTATTTCACATTATTTCAACTGCCCACCAGCAACAGAGACACCCTTTCTGTAGCTAACTACTGCATCACGGGCATATAAATCAAAAGGGAGGAAACAGGGAATGGGAGATACAAAGAAGACCTGCTATGCAGTCACACACGGGGTCCCTAGTGACTCGCCCTGACTGTAGGGAAAGTCCCCGGACCTGTCGCCGAAAGTGCGGGCCCTTAACGGGTTAAAGTCTGACCAATGCCGGCCCAACACGGCTGTGACCATCGGGAGCCGGCCGGCCGGTCGGGTTGTCGTCGTAGCACAGTAATGCAGGTGGGTGCGTACACCTATCTCGACGGGGCTTCCTCATCTCAATCTTCCCTCTTTTTTCCCCATCCCATCGTCAAATTTACAACTTTTAATAATATATTTTTTTTAATTTACTTAAAAAGTACAGTGCAGTCGCAGTTCCATCCCTGCCCCCATCACTCCCCAGCCCAGTCCCCCCCCCCTCCACTCCCCAGCCCCCTCCCCTCCCCACCCCACCCCTTGCCCCTCCCCTCTCCCCAAATCTCCTCCTGGGGCCAAATGTATGAGCCACAATTTATCGGCTGCGGAGTTAAGGGCGGCCGGCGGGGTAGCTACTGTCGGCGTTAATATATGTGTCACGGGGGATGTATCAGTCCAAAGCGCGCGCGGGTTAGCTAATGTTTCAGTTATTTATAGATTTGGGAAATCCCTCTGCGTTTGTAAAATATTAGGCTCAAATATATTAAATGCGACCATATTTAACAGAATTACATACTCAAATCGTGAAATTTCATTAAATTAACCCTACATTCGAAGCGTTATTAAGGCTACCGCCGCATTGGCGGCGATATTAATAGTTATATTTTCGAATCGACGAAGGTACAGTAAACAAACCGCCGACGCCGCCAGTATGGAACGCGACGTCGATGCGGCGATTTGTTTACATTACATTCGTTGATTCGAAAATATAACTATTAATATCGCCGCCAGTCCTTGCCCTATCCTATTAATGTTGAGCGCCAGGCTAGGAAGTGACAAGTATCAATTTTATAAGTCATTGCTTTGACTCGACTGGGAACGGAACTCCAAATCTCCTGCACGCGAGGCCCGCGCTCTAGGGATTCGGCCACTGCGCCCGCCATCCATGGGTGTAGATTGTGGTCGAGTGGGTGAACACACAAATCAAATTATGCAGTTATAAAGTAATTTTGTTTTAATGTAAACAAAAATTATATATACAATATAATTATAAATAAGTATATCTTAAAAACATACTTTTGATAATATATATCAAGAAAAACACCTGAGATATATACACTTAAATCGGTATATACACAAATATGCATATATATACACAATTTTTTTAATGAAATATATAGAAGGCATAAATACTATGAACATAACAATTGCAACAATTTATCAATTACACAATGTTGTTTGGATGGAATATAGCTGCCCGCTTCCTGTTTTTAAATAGACACAACCCGAGACAAAGTGTTTCTCTCTCACCTGTAAGAACTTGATGCGGAGTTCTGGCTCGGTGAAGACGTCCATGCGGCGCAGGAAGCCGATAACACGCAGGCAGGCGGGTAGTTGGACATTGGTTCGCAGCTGGTGAATCAGCTGGTTCAGCATCAACTGCAGCGACCCCTTCACCTCACTCACTATGTTCTGAGCGACAACATCATTAAACACTCACAACTGACTCTTTCTTTGTGTAGTATAAAGTATTTATACAAATATTATTATTATGGAACCCCTCTATTGATTTATGTGTCGGACTTGAACCCGCAACCCCCAAGTTTGCGCGATGGGTGGTCGTGGCGAATACAAACGGGTGCAAATTCATTGATATCGATATCCAGTCGAAATATCCATATTGGTCAATGCCATAGACAGAAAAACATTTTAATTACGGCAATTTTAGCTCACTCCCAAATATTTCCTTTGATTTATGTTAACAAGGCCAAACTTCTATGCCTTGATTTACAGATGACTGTAGGAATATACTGAATCACAACAGCAGCAAGAATAACAATGCATACATATTTTGTCTTATCCTTTTTCTTAAACAAAATATTTAATTATCTTCAGCTTCAACAAAAGTTTGCCTGTGAAACAAGACTACATCTGGACCTATAACATTTCAGCACACAGTGAGTTGATCTGCCCAATGTGGATAATAAAATCAGTTAGTTCCAGTGAGTACATATAGTGCTGCAGTCAAACTGATGATCTGCGCAGTGTGGATAAGGAAACCAGATAGTTCCAGTGATTACATATAGTGCTGCAGTCAAACTGATGTTGATCTGCGCAGTGTGGATAATAAAATCAGTTAGTTCCAGTGAGTACATATAGTGCTGCAGTCAAACTGATGATCTGCGCAGTGTGGATAAGGAAACCAGATAGTTCCAGTGATTACATATAGTGCTGCAGTCAAACTGATGTTGATCTGCGCAGTGTGGATAATAAAATCAGTTAGTTCCAGTGAGTACATATAGTGCTGCAGTCAAACTGATGATCTGCGCAGTGTGGATAAGGAAATCAGTTAGTTCCAGTGAGTACATATAGTGCTGCAGTCAAACTGATGTTGATCTGCTCAATGTGGATAACAAAACCAGATAGTTCCAGTGAGTACAGATAGTGCTGCAGTGAAACTGACCATGATGACAGGAATGTTGGTGTGCTTCTTCTCCATGCGCCTGACGTGTGCCGACAGCTCAAGGGCTTCCTCGTAGTACTCGTTCCGCACGCACGTGTCCATCAGCTGAGGGATCTCCAGGATCTCCAGTAACTGGGTATGCCGCTGCAGCGTCAGATTGTTCATCCGGCGACTATTTTAAACAAAATTAAACAAAATATCAATGTTACCCCTCCCCGGTATTTTCCCTTCAATACGGTCACACAGAGGTTGCAGCTACTGCATTAAGAACCATGTGACCAAAATGGTCACAATGAGGTCGCTGGTGACTGTGGGTTCATTGGTCCAAAGTGGTTGCAAGACGTAGCGTGACTAGGGCTTTACACTAATTACAGCGACTGGCTGTCCAGGTACATGGACCTGGGAGGGCGAACGAGCGGGGCGAGGATGTTCACTTTCTGTACAGGTCGTGGTTTTGCTCCTTGGTCAAATCAAACCAATTTGGATACTTCTCAGAACAAGGCATTACTACGATAGTGCAATGAATGAAGAAACCTTACCAGGCACAAGGCATTACTACGATAGAGCAATGAATGAAGAAACCTTACCAGGCACAAGGCATTACTACAATAGGGAAATGAATGAAGAAACCTTACCAGGCACAAGGCATTACTACGATAGAGCAATGAATGAAGAAACCTTACCAGGCACAAGGCATTACTACGATAGAGCAATGAATGAAGAAACCTTACCAGGCACAAGGCATTACTACAATAGGGAAATGAATGAAGAAACCTTACCAGGCACAAGGCATTACTACGATAGAGAAATGAATGAAGAAACCTTACCAGGCACAAGGCATTACTACGATAGGGAAATGAATGAAGAAACCTTACCAGGCACAAGGCATTACTACGATAGAGCAATGAATGAAGAAACCTTACCAGGCACAAGGCATTACTACGATAGGGAAATGAATGAAGAAACCTTACCAGGCACAAGGCATTACTACGATAGGGAAATGAATGAAGAAACCTTACCAGGCACAAGGCATTACTACGATAGAGCAATGAATGAAGAAACCTTACCAGGCACAAGGCATTACTACGATAGAGCAATGAATGAAGAAACCTTACCAGGCACAAGGCATTACTACGATAGAGCAATGAATGAAGAAACCTTACCAGGCACAAGGCATTACTACGATAGAGCAATGAATGAAGAAACCTTACCAGGCACAAGGCATTACTACGATAGGGAAATGAATGAAGAAAGCTTACCAGGCACAAGGCATTACTGCGATAGAGCAATTAATGAAGAAACCTTACCAGGCACAAGGCATTACTACGATAGAGCAATGAATGAAGAAACCTTACCAGGCACAAGGCATTACTATGATAGGGAAAGCAATGAAGAAACCTTACCAGGCACAAGGCATTACTAGCATAGGGAAACGAATGAAGGACACCATTTTCCCGCAATTGAAATTTCAATGGATTTAAAAAGTTAAATAAAAAGCTGTTAACTAATATCAAATTAAAAGGTGCGTGCCTGGTGTTGATCTCCTGTGCCCGTGAGATGAATGTGGCGCACGTGTCGCACAGGTCGGGAAGTTTCTCCAGCACAGAGGCCACGTGCTGCTCGATGATCTGGAACTGCAACAACCAAACACACAGCTCTTCTTAAAGATTGCTGTTTGTTTGTAAAACAGTTTATTCATCACAAGAAAAAAAATGTTGGTGCCGAGGCACTGGTCTTCCGGCCAGTTACATTACATTGTAAATAGGTAGTTCAGCGTGTACTTAGGCAGGACATATTAATAGATTAAGAAGGACATTAGTGTGTTAGATATAGTAAGTTCATTAGGGGCTCCGGTGGTGGGTTGATGCATAAACTGCGCTGCTATTATGGGTGCGATGCATGTGATGGGGGTGGCTGTGAGAATGGAGCGTAACTTCACCATGTGCCAACCACAACCAGTAAACACCACTTTTGAACTAACGAGACATACAGGGGGAACGCAATAATATACAGAAAGTGATTGATTTTAGTGAAGCATTAGTTCTTACTAAAAGGTGTGTTACATTCCTTGGCCATACCGACAAATGGTGAAGATTATTTCTGGACAATCTCCTTTCTTTATCGAAAGAGAAAGTAAAAAAAGAGCCCCAAAAAACCCACACTTGTATTAAGCTGTAGAAATCTGGAATTAAAATCATTATAAAGGAAACAGGAGGATACCTGATTTGCGGTAAATGGTCCACAACTCTCTTGCGGATAATCCTAAGAGGGGCTGTCAGCTTTTCCTGTTAAATTCCGCGGAAATCAAAATAAACGCGGCGATCGTTCATACATGCCGAATAAAGCCGACAGCTTAGTACTAGTAATTCACGGAGTGCTTCACACCTGCCCTTCAACCCCGGGACTCTTTCCCCGCCCACCTACAGTATACACTCGTATTTTTAGTTGCACCACATAATGACAACAATTTTGACATTTTATCTATGTATTGTGCACAGCAACTGACATCTTGGAATATCTCCTTGGAGCATTCTGCTGTCTGGATGAAGGTCTTGTAGTTGTGGAAGGCCAAGTCCTGCGTCTGGTCTAGCACTTGAGACCGTTCTTCCGCCAACCGATCCGGCTCCCGATCTGTGTCAAGGTGCGAGTTGTAATCAGCATCCACTGCACAGACGCCACATTCAAAGTGAAATAGTCAACTGAAACTAACACTGCGCCAGCACTGCGTGACAGCTTCAGATTTAAATTCTCATTGTCAAACTAGAAGCCGCTTAATTAAGAGTCAAATTAAATTATGAAGGCACTTTATAATCACTTTAAAAAATGAATTTACTTTGTTTTCCAAAGTATCTTTTTTCTGTTCACCCATTTTGAGATTGATCGATTGGAAAGTTCTAAAGTAGCTAAACAGAACGTCAGTTGGTTAATTACAACCCTGTTCTTGTATTCTTTGAGATCTTAGATGAGTTATTTCTATGAGATATAGGCTACTGCATTGAATATGGAACTGATTTTCTACAGATGACATAAGTCGACTTAGTTAAGTATTTTTTAAACGAATTCCCTAGGGTAGCCTTAGAGTTAGACCGAAACTAGCCAAAGGAAAAAAGCCGACTTATTTCGGTGAATAGCTTGTTCTTTAAATAAAAGCATGGTCGCTAGCGCAAACAGTTATGTTGAGATTTACTTACTTAGTTGGCTGACTCCAAATGAACTGAGCTCTGACAAGTACTGCGCGAAGTCAGGGTTCTCTCGCCACGAATCTATTTAATAACACAGAAGAAAACCAATAACTATTTCGAATGTTAGTTCACTTGTATTTAGTATTAAGAGCTTAAACTGTTAACGCTTAATAGAAATTGAAGTGATAATTTCTTAGACAGTTACTTAGTTTTAGATAAGGTTATATGTGTGTGTATGGGGGAGGGGGGGTTCTTAACTATAGGAAACTTCTTAACACTTCCACAAAGGCTTAGTCAATCATAATAACGGTGGTTTCAACAATAAATTAGGTAAAGTGTCTCAAGTATATTTTATTTATTTTTTAACAAACTAACAGTAACACTAAGACTTGTACACAATGTGTCAATGACTCCTGAGCCATGTCCATTTTCTATGCTTGCATATATAATGAAAACATTAATAGGATTTTATTTACTGTTCTGGGGCGATACAAAAAAGGGCATAGAGTAAGATTTGAACCCACATTTCTTGCCATTAAGAATATAATATACGAAGTTATTATTCACCCGACCGTCCTGTCTGCAGTGATAGTTTCGAGCACTGGAGACACCACCGTGATGTCATCACTTTGCCAGCCACTATCACTTCATATTTCAATTACAAGCAGTCACATATATATATATCCTTGGTGGTCTAGTGGTTATGGTGTAGCACTCTCACCGGTGCGGCCGGGGTTTGATTCCCGGTCAAATCCATTTTACTTTTCTTTACTCTGTGTATGGGTCTTTTCGTGGTAAATGGAGCCAATGTAGTTTCTTGCATGTAATGGTCAATAACAATTACTAAAATAATAGAGGAGTTATTTTCTTTATAGAACTGTTATTCTTACACATTGGAGAGATAGATAGATAGATAGATAAGATCAAATTAGGGCATAAACTGGCATAGTAACAAAAAACTCAGCATGTTCCTTAAAAAAATAGTGTCCCAAGCGGCATGAATATGTGAAATGGAAAATGTGGACTCTTCAACAGCCCACTAGTTTTTTATTTTCCACAGAATAGTACTTTTTATTTAATGAAGTTCTAAAAGGACACTCTCACTTGAAATAAATATCCATCGTGCATGCACATTTTAGATGTTGCCAGGATGTGACACTCCAACAACCAACCATTCTTCAGTCGAGACCCGACGGGTAAACAGCAGCGAATTTCTTCACTCGAGACCCGACCGTCGATACAACACCAATTTCTTCACTCGAGACCCGATGGTCGGGTCAGCAGTACCAAATTTCTTCACTCGAGGCCCGACCGTCGGGCAAATAATATCAGCCATATATATATATAACTATAGTACCGTACTACTAGTTACTAGAGTCGAGTCTTACTGTTACTAAGTCTTAGACTTCGCGAGTTAGTCTAGCTTCTGGTCCGGTCCCACCTACTTTCAACATTAGATTCTTGATAGATAATACCCCAGTCACATGAGGCCTGCGTTTGCTTACATTCGATTCGCGACGTCAAAACATCCTACTAACGTCCTCCGTACGCGCTGGCGCGGCGAGGTTGCCAACAGCCCGGCGTCCATTTCGGAAATTTTGGACGCAAGGAGGTTGCAGCTGCTGCACTTGCAACCAACCTCCTTGCGACCAGTCCGGTCGGCGCCATTAAAAAATGGTTGCGACCTGCCTGGCGCCGTGCTTGCGACACCAACTCATGCAATACCGTGCTTGCTGTGTGATTGGGGCCCTGACGCCGATCCGGTGACACCTCGATGCCAACCCAGTGCCGCCTTGGCAACGACCCGGCGCCGTGGGGCCGACCCGTGGCCGCCTTGGTGCCGCCACCTGAGCGCCGACCCCGATTTTAAATCAATGTATCGAGTGGGACGCTGGGTGGTTGGCAACCTTTTGGGCGTAAGGAGGTTGGCGGCGAACGCAGGCTCTCGTATGACTGGGGTATAAAGGATTCACCCCGTACATCCAATCCAGTACAGGGGTGAAAACCAACATATTAGAAAAACGGGCGAAGAATTTCGACATGGCGGGGAAATTAATTGAGCTGGTAAATTCTTAATTTAAGAAGCAAAATATATTCTTCACATAAATCTTCATATTTACTTACCTGCTACCTTTCATTTGAAATATATAAAAAAAACATGTAGTTTAAGGAATTTTAACAATAAAACCGACTGCATTTTATCGCTGTCATCTTGTCTTTTTGCATTCTCTCCCATTTCACCAACTCTGTGCGATATATGTAGCCATAGAGGTACACGTGACATCATCACTCAGCAGTCAGCCATCTTGGATTACAAGCACCCTCCCTAGCCATGTTGTGAATGCATGCAGATGCAGTAAAACAGAGTTTTCTTGTGTTCTGGGAGGTTTTGGGCAGTTTACATCCAATGTGTTTACTTACAGCACTTTAACAACTTCTGAGGCCAAACTGCTCAAAACAGTGACAAATAAACCAACAAATCAGTAAATAAGCACAGTGTAGGCAGTTGCAAGCCTTCTGTATACATGTAATCCAATATAGCCACCGAAAGTTGTCTTGTGACTTCATTACACCCTCTATTTGATCCTGGAACCAGTTTCTAGTTCCTGTTCCATACTAAAACTATTTTCGCTCGTATTTAGTCTTTTTAGACTACGCTAGGGTTCACCCCTGTACTATAAGTATGGGGTGAATCTTTTATATAAGATGAGGCTGTCTCAAAAGGTGCTAAGTAATTTGGGACAAAACTTTGTCCATTGGCATTGTAACGATCAACATAATATCTGCTTATGCATTTTGCTCAGGATAAACTGATTGGTGTTTCATAATCCCAATAGAATACATATTGATTTGAAGCAAATGTCCTTGTGTTTTCAGTGTAACCGTTTCTGTGTTATTTTGTGTCAATCGTTAAGACTTAAAGGGACCAGCTATAGCTCGCTGGGACACTGCGCGTACTCCGACAAATGCTCTCCAAGCACAACTTTGTTTAGCGTTTATGTTTAAATGAACCAAGTATGTGTGGGGAGAGTAGGGGATCCACTTCACCACCAGAAGTGGGTCAGTTCTGAGGCTGGGAATAGCTGGCAGCTGTTGTTTTAAAAATGGCTGGGTGAGTGGAGATAAGCATAAGGGAGAGTAAAACTGGGGTATTTTCAATCTTCTTTAGAGTAGTTCAATCAGGAAATATATTTGTGTAATGTAAAATATATGTTAGTACAATTACATTGCATAATTCAATGAGAAACAGATATAGATGAAAATTTTGTTGTTGTTGATGAATGTAAAAAAGGTTCTGCTGTGGATGGGGTTTGAACCCACATCACCAAACAACTTCAGATTACAAGTCCAACACTCTAACCACTAGGCCACAGAGACCACACATAATTAGTAGTCTCACTTCAGGCTATTTGTGTATAGGACGTCACATATAAAAGGTATGTATGTATGTATGTATGTATGTATGTATGTATGTATGTATGTATGTATGTATGTATGTATGTATGTATGTATGTATGTATGTATGTATGTATGTATGTATGTATGTATGTATGTATGTATGTATGTATGTATGTATGTACGTATGTATGTATGTATGTACGTATGTACGTATGTACGCATGTACGTATATACGTACGTACATATGTATGTATGTAAGTACGTATGTACATACGTTTTTTTGTTGTTGTTTTACATCCTAGCAACATCTAAGGTCATATCAGGATGGGTACCGACTTGTGACAGTGCGCGCGCATGCCAGCTCTATAGTGCTGCCCCACTGGAATACCATGCCACCAGTACCATGACCTGATATCCCACTCAGTCACATTATCATGACACTGAGCCAACCAGTCCTTGTCCTATCCTAATAATGCCAAGCGCCAGACTAGGAAGCAACAAGTATCAATTTTAAAGTCATTGGTTTGACTCGACCAGGATTCGAGTTAGAGCGTCCGTCTCCCGTGTTGGTAGATCGTGGGGTTGTGAGTTTTAATCCTGGTTGAGTCAAACCAATGACTTTAAAATTGATACTTGTTGCTTCCTAGTCTGGCGCTTGGCATTATTAGGATAGGACTGGTTGGATCAGTGTCAGGATAATGTGACTGAGTGGGATATCAGGTCATGGTGCTGGTGGCCTGGTATTCCAGTGGGGCAGCACGATAAAGTTGCCATGAGTGCGCACTGTCACAAGTCGGTACCTGTCCTGATATGACCTTAGATGTTGCTAGCACGTAAAACAAAACAAACACATACACGTTTTATATGTGATGTCCTATACACAAATAGCCTGAACTGAGAGTAGTAATTATGTGTGGTCTCTGTGGCCTAGTGGTTAGAGTGTAGGAATTGTGATTAGAAGTTGTTTGGTTGTGTGGGTTCAAGCCCCATCCACAGCAGAACTTTTTTTATATTCAACAATAAAAAAACGTTTTTCATCTATATCTGTTTCTCATTGAATTATGCAATGTAATTGTACTAACATATATTTCACATTACACAAATATATTTCCTCATTGCACTTCTCTAACGAAGATTGAAAATACCTCAGTATTACCCCCAACTACTAACTAGGTCACTCTCCTGTACACCACCAAGTGGAACAGTTCAGTACTAAGCATGCACCACCCCTGTGGCACACATCTGAACTATTTCCGAGTTTGTTTGTTTTCCACGCGGCGGATATCTGGTCACTTTAAGTGGACAACAACAACAAAATTAATTCTCTGTGGCAGAGTGGTTAGAGTGTCTGACTTTTTTCTAGGTGAGACTCCTAATCTGAGGGTCGGCGGTTCGATTCCCCGTGCCCCCAGCTCTGCCAATTTGGATTTCCACCGCTGTGTATAACTTACAGCGTCATCAAAGGCCGGTTGCTCTCATACCATGTCTATGTGGTGTGGGAGGTTAAAAATCCCTTGGGTCGGTAAAAGTGTAGGCTCGGGCTTTCTATCGACCAGCAGTGGAATGAGGAAGACCAGTCGTCTATGACTGAAATTTCCCCTGCTTAAACAACTAATGGACCAAAAAACAAAAACAAACAAAAATCACCTTTTGAGACAGGCTCATCTACTAGATCTAGAACTTAGTAGAAGACTAGATTCTTGACAGTTCAGTTTGATATAACTTTATTACGCCTCTTTTAATTCGCTTGGGTATTGACAATTATTGTGTTAAATCAGACTGTCCACATATATCGTGTGCCTATATAAAGATAACAGTGAAATTGCCTCACCAGGGAATGAATCTTTGAAAATTGTTGAGAGGATACTCTCATCTTCCACGTCAATCATCGCCATCTTGCATTCGCGATTGTCCGTAATATCGGGTATTCAAGAGTTCGGAGAATCCAGCAAAAATATTAGTCCGGTTCTTTAATAACACTCACTTTTCACTGTGGACAACTTAGCCCCCCGTTTGGCATTTTGCTAAGCGATGTTCATGTAAATGTATGAATAATTTAAAAGTTTCTATTTCGAAAGCACTAGACAAATATTGGTGATATAATACAAATCTACAGTAGTTATAGCCGGTTTCAACTTATTCACTTCAGTATTTTGAAACAGCACTTCCGGTAAATTGCCGGCGCGTAAATCGATCGGTAATACGACTTTTGCGTTCAAACGAGTCACTCGTTCATGCATAGGGATCTGTGGTGACGAACGGGGAAAAAACCAATGTTGTGTAGGTATTTAAAAACCATTGTTGGGTAGCGAACTCATGCCACAACGACAAAATTATAGATACATATATCCTGCAAGTCAAGCCTTGCCCAAGCCCAAGGCAGTCGACTTCGTCTTACCACTACTGGCACTAGTAGACTAGTCTAGTCACTAGACTAGAGGCGTAGGAGTAGACTAGGATATAGGCATGTGAGACATAGTGATAGTGCAATGCAATAGCAATGACAATGAGTTCATGTGTCACTCTGTTGTGTATACATGTACATACAAATCGTAACAATGTAGTCTGATACCTCAATTCTCGATGTCGGCGTGACGTCACAACCCCGGTGTCGCAGTTTGAGCGCCCTGCCAGTTTCAGCTGACTGTCAGTTTCATGCGCATGCATCAAAATCTAACAGCATCGTCACTAACCTTATGAATTTAATATAATGTTTTTGGTAAAGATGTTTTCTATATGTGTACCAAGCGATTTGTTTCTAGGTGGTGTGCTTTTAGAGATATTTCACATTTTCTGTATGAAGATTGCTCACAACCATTGACAATGCCTTGAGTTTGACGGTATGCGCAGTGCAAAACATTAGTTTTATTCAAAATAAATAGAAATCAAGAACCCTAACCTTATAAATTAAAGATAATATTTTTGGTAAAGATGTTTTCTATATGTGTACTAAGCGATTTGTTAATAGGTGGTGTGGTTTTAGAGATATTTCACTTCTGTATTTTCTGTATGAAGATTGCTCACGACCATTGACAATGCCTTGAGTTTGAGTGTATGCAGTCAACTCAAACTGGCAGGGCGCTCAAACTGCGACACCGGAAACTAGCCCGCGAAGGGTAAAACATCGCAGTGATCTGTGCCGCAGCAATGCTATGTCTATGCGGAGCATTTATTTTTGCCAAATAAATTTTTTAACTTTCATTGGATCGATTAAAAATATCTTAATGCGCGATTGAAGAGGAAGATCTGAGGTATTTAATTTAACCTAAGAGCAATTTTCTCTGAAAGTATTAAAAACAGAGATAATAGTGAAAGTTGAGATATTCTCAGTGTCAATGCCAGTGTTAGCCTTACCAGATCATGGCCTCAAAAACTATTTTTGCCAAATAAATTCAAGAACTTCCAATTGGCTGATAATGTGAAATTATAGAGAAAGATCTGAACTATTTAATAGAAACAAGAGAAATTTGCTTTCAATGCACCAAAAAGCACAAATTACTGTGATAGTTAGGGTAGTTTTAATGTTGTTTCTATGAGAGTGGCATTTGTTTTGCCCTTCGCGCGCTGTGAACCCCAAAAGTGCCCGGATGTCCGACATCGAGAATACCATATACAGACAGAAAGTAGTCACTCCCAGTCCTGTTTCGTGTACTGGAGGTGAATATATTTTATATAATGTGTGAAAGTCAGAAAGAGTTGTTTCTACTATATATATAAAGTATACTATAGACATATAGTACTAGACATTTAAGATTGACATGTTGAGTGTTATGTATTTTTCTTGAAAGTGACCTCACACGGCTTAACACATACGACTAACTTACGATCAGTATCCGCATGGGCATGGCTTAGCCTTACCTTTAGAGAAGTTTAGTCTTGACTCTTACTCCTCTTAGATAAAAGATTTACCTCATACTAATTGATCACAGTCAGTAGGGGTGAACATCAACCCTATAGAAAATGTGGGTAAATGAAATGAGCACATACATTCTTAATATAAAAATCAAAGAGTCAATGGTGAATCTTGTATCTAGGCTTAACTAAGCAGACTACCAACCTCAATCCTAGATAAAAGATTCAGCCATTACTTGCAATAGGGGTGAATGAGAACGTAGTCAAATACGGGCGAAAATAGCTTTAGTGTGGAACAGGAAGTAGAATCCCTAGTTCCAGTATCAAATGGCTACTTATATTCGCACAAAGTTGGTGAAATGGGAGAGAATGCAAAATTGTGGCGAGCATAGAATGCCATCGATTTTACTTTTAAAACTACATATTTTATTATATTTTTCAAATCCAAAGTAGCAGGTAAATATTAAGATATATGTGAAGAATATATTTTGCTTCTTAAATTAAGAATTTATCTGCTCATGTAGGGTTGTTCTTCACCCCTACTCAGGCTACTGCAGTATGGGGTGAATCTTTTATCTACCTCAATGCCTGCCCCCTCCACTGTCCGCTCGCTCCCTCTCCCGCCCTCTCACTAGCTCTCCCGCTTTCTTTCCCGCTGATTCTCCCGCTCGCTCTACCGACTCCCTTCATCATACATAAATCTCCACGACTGCTGTGCGAATAGCCAATCGTCAGTTAGTCGCACGGTCACCGTGCGAAGAGCTTTGACCATTTTATATGCCCCTATCCCCTCCTGATCAATATAAGATATATGTGGCAACTTCTTTCTTACCCCCAGACTGATCTCCCGGTCTTCACCATGTCGGACGGCCCACCAGAACGGGAGGTGAAGGTATGGAAAACCGTGTTAGTCTTAATAATTACAGTACAGTTACATGTGTATATATCGAAATATTGACTATAGCCTATAGTAGGTATGTTGACATCGACGCGCTGCGCGGCCGCCGTGTTGTCCCCGATCGCTGTGATCGGGAGTGCGCGAACGGTTCTCAACATCTGTACCCAAATTGCTTTTCATAAGCTAACGGGTGGGGGGATCGGGGAATCATTATCAGCACTTATAAAGGAAACCTTTCTGAATCTCATAGTTTTCGAATTTTGCATTTCTGCTGATTCGTTCGTTTGTGACACAATTTTAAACATTTGCACTCATTTGTGGATGCTCAAATCAGTTCAAAATCACTTTGGCCATGAATAAAAAATATATGGCCCAGATTATTAAAGTCTTTTCTCACATTATACCAAATATTATCAAGGTCCTATACTTCGAAAGTGGTTAATTTTGAAACGGAAAGTGTCATGACTTTGGCACTATAGTGACAGGCTCACCTCTGCCTTGCACTCATTTTCGGTTCAGAATCAGTTCAAAATCACTATGGGGATAAATAAAAAATATGTAGCCCAAATTATTAAGGTCTTTTCTCACATTATACCAAATATTATCCTGATCCTATACATCGAAACTGGTTAATTTTGAATCGGAAAGTGACATGGTTGTGTTTCACGCACACCAACATGCTCACCAACACGCACACGTGATTAAGCAGGTTAAGGTCACAACCATTGCCTTTGTTTCAGTTTAATTACAGGACAAAAAAACATGCGATTTTAAATATTAAAAAAATCATAACTTTCTTAATACTAGACCAATATGCATGATCTTTGTGTCATTTAAAAGCATTTGTTTGGCTCTTTTCAATGGTATGAGTATCATTTCTATATGATAAATTAAAAAAAAATTCCAACATACCTACCTATAGGAAGACAAAGTCCTTGAGAATAATAGGACAAGCTTTACTGCCGCTAATAGTACATTTGACTATACATTATAACCTAATTAATTCCACCTTACCCTTCATTGTCTAACATTACAGAATCCCTAGGAATAGTCATGGAGTACTTACTCCGTCTAACGATGCTAGACCGTCCATGTCAGCCATACTGAGTTTGAAGTCGAATAGTCAATTTAAAAAAAACTCAATTTGATTGATATTTTTGGGAAATTAAAGTTGCATGGTCCGATGAAATATAATTTTGTCAAAATTAAAACAACTACTTACATTTGATCCTATATATCCAACTTAGATACTGGTGTATTAGCTAATGATTTGGGACAGAATATACAGAATAACCAGTGAATTTATAAGCTCACCCCTTAGGACACTCACTTTGAAACACCCATTATGCAGGGAGGCCATTAACCAACTAGGCCAATCTCATGACCTCATTAACCTCCCCCCCCCCCCAACCAAGTAGGCCTACTGTCCAGGGCCAGAGAGGGGAAGGGGATATGAGGTGGATGTGTGTGTATGTGTCTGTGTGTTTCCTGACCTGACTTTACAGAGACACACAGACAGACATACACACAGACATACACACACAGACAGACACACATACATACATACATACACAGACACCCATAGATAGGCACACACAGACAGACATGCACAGACAGCACACACAAACACACAGACATGCACACACCTGACATACACATACACACATACACCCAACCTGAATTTGCACAGAGAGAGAGAGAGCCACACACACAGACACCCACAGACAGACACACACACACAGACATACACACAGACATACACACACATACACACACACATACACACATAGGTAGACACACACACAGACACATAGACAGACGCACACAGATAGAGGCAGACACACACACATACATGCACACACATACATACACACACACACACAGACACCCACATACATACACACACACCCACACATACACAGATAGACACACACAGACAGACACACACACACGGAGACATACATAGACAGACACAAGCAGACAACAGACATACATTATATTTTGTTAAAAACCCTAGTGCCATGGGCCTATGGCAGTAATCCATTCCCAGAATGTTCCAGATTGTTCCTGTAAGGTTCCAGGTCATCTCATATCACGTGGTCACCGCGAGATGACCATCTGGGTCATAGCCACAGGACTTTTGACAAGCTTGTCGAAATTATTTTTGGTTCTTTCAGCTCATATTACTTCAAAACTAATCATCTTTAATCAAAATCACTCCGGACTAATGATTAGTAGATTGTAACGATCAATTTGATATATTTATCTAAAAAAATAAGACAAAAATTCAAATGCCATCGGACCATGCAACTTTAATTTTTGGGGTAAAATATGTCGAATATTCGTGTAAGGATTTCGTAGTAAATTCGGCCCATAAACAGCGATAAATTAAACCCTTAAACTAAAGGACCGAATGCAGTGGTTGAATAGGAAAGAACGCAAGCTTCCTGTGCAGAAGGTCAGCAG
Organism: Branchipolynoe longqiensis; assembly: GCA_030323885.1. Lineage (NCBI taxonomy): Eukaryota > Metazoa > Annelida > Polychaeta > Phyllodocida > Polynoidae > Branchipolynoe > Branchipolynoe longqiensis. The sequence continues at coordinate 7,658,421 of CM059201.1, forward strand.
TTTGAATCTCAGCCGAGTCAAACCAATGACTTACAAAATTGATACTTGTTCCTATCAGGCCTGGCACCCAACATTAGTCATTACGAGATAGGGTAAGAACTGGTTTTACCAGTATCAGGATAATGTGACTGTGTGGGAAATTGGGCCATGGTGCCGGCGGCCTGGTCTGATTGTGGGGCAGTACTATAAAGTCGACATGAGTGTGTACTGTCACAAGTTGGTACGCGACCTGATATGACCTTAGATGTTGCCTGGACATGAAACCCCTAACTAACAACTTAGGCTAAGGGTATCCAACATTAATGTGTCTAGAACAGCAGAACTCCGTTCTTTTCTTTCACTGAGTAATTTTAATTTAGAAAAGATAGCACCACAAATGGCTCATTTAGTAATCATTACTTAATGCAAAACCAAATATAGATGACCTTAACTTTGAATTTTATTATATTGACAGGAATTTTACTTCAAGACACAAGGCAAAGTTCGAGTACATTCATCCCCTGCGAGTGCCCAAGCTGCTCGCTGCAGTCTACTTGCCGTCTCAAATAAACATGGCCTCATCTTTGCTGGCACTCCTCAAGGTATACTGATAGCCACATGAGTTAAAGAAATTTTATTCAGTAATTCTTTTTTATTAATAATATCATGGGGTGTGTTTCCAAACCAATGACATATATAATTGAATTAATTGATACGTGTCGCTTCATAGCCTGACGCTTGGCATTAATATGATATGGCAAGGACTGGTTAGCTCAGTGTCAGGATAATGTGACTGAGTGGAATATTGGGTCATGGTGGTGGTGGCCTGATTTCCCCGTCGGGCAGTATTATATAAGTCGCCATGAGTGTGCACTGTCACAAGTCGGTGCCCGTCCTGATATGACCATAGATGTTGCCAGACGTAAAATTCCAACAACCAACCAATCATGGTGGGGAAGAGCATTGTGCCTAGGTTGGGATTCGAACCCAAACTTCTGACCACAAAGCTGTTAGAAGTTGATCAGTTTGCATAGCAATTTATCTACAGCCGTATAGTTAAATATAGTTTGCTTTTTATGCGATGCATTGTAAGCTTCCATTGTAATCCACGTAATTTGTGTTGCGATTCCATAGGTCATCCAAAATGAAGTCAACATTGGGTCTAATGTTATTGTGGGTGTTTTTCACTTCGTGATTGACTAATTACAAGTGTGGTAATTATATATGAAAGGAAATGACTAATGGAAGGTCTCTCTAAGTTAACCGGTAATGTCTGTTAAATCTTTGCAATATATATATATATTTTACCTCGGTATATAGCCTCAGGCTAGCCGCAGGCTAGGGAGAGGTAAGCACATCCTGCGTCCAGCAATTAGCATAAGCAGCTCACTGGGGGAGGACGTTCGTGAGCTGCTCCAGCAGGATTTAACTACTACAACACTTTAATCAAACACTGTAAGTATGAGAAATTGCGTTAATCTTGTAAGGATGGTTTTATAGCATCCCATTGATGAAAGCATTAGAACTTTTCCAGGTCAGATTTGGACATGTTTTGGTGTATAAAAAATCACATGGATAGAACGCTTTGTACAGAACGAAACCGATCCGCTTGATATAGCGAAAACTGTATTACAGACAGGCAGAGATGTTAACCCCGAGAGTTTGCATCTCTAAGGAAATTCCTCCGAACCCTAAAGGGGGGTTTTGTTGGGGATGATCCTGGGTTTCTTTTATAGACTCCCCAGACCGGGTTTTTGAGGCGAGCCTCCGAGTTTCGTAACATTTTTCTTCACTTGCTGGCGCAGAATGCGCGGGAGTGGGAGAATGTGTACGGAAACAGAGAGAGGGGCGGCCAATGGCCGCCCCTCCGTATGGTTGGTTTCACTTACCGATAAAACAGACGGCATTACATTAGCTTAACGCCTGTATACAGACGGTATGTAAACACGTTACTCTACTTATACCATAAGAATAATACCTCAACCCAGTTCTGGGCGCTCACTTTGTGACCATGTTAGGATGATACCGGTTATTAAGTAAATTTTTTGTTACAGGAAAAGGAAACCGGAATGTCACCAAGCGAAAACAATTGGTTCGCCGGCGCGGCAGAAGGCCGCGTGCCCTCAGGGTACGATTCGTCGCCGCCACAGACGCGTCCACCGTTCCCCACAGCAGGAGCTGGTCCTTCGGATAAGGATAGCGGAGGAGAGGAAGGCCTAGAAGAATAAGATCCCCGTCAGACTTATGGAGAAATACAAAAACGCAGCCCATTTTTTTTAAAACAGGGTTTCCTTTCCTCCAATCCAAGAAGACACGACTGGAAGGACTTTTCGGTGATGAACGGAATCAGCATTTGAGGTTCCGAAAACGAAAGTCAAAGGCGCAAAAGGACCCGTGACTAGCTCAGGTGATGAATTCACCAAAGTCAACAAGAAACCGGGTTAAAAAAGGACCAGAAAAACAAAAAGAAAGAAGGAATCATCATATTGATATTCAGATAATCGTCCTCCTCAAACTGAGTCTGTCTCAGGAGACCGAATAAGAGCGGGTGTTTATGCAAGGATTGGGGGGAAAAATTAAAAGTAAATGCCCGTTGGCCGAAAGCAACAAAGAGGTGCGTACCACAAACCATGATGAGGGGGAAACGTTAAAAGGACATTTCCACACGTTTAAAACCCGCTGAGGTGATCATAACAAGTTAACCGAAACAATAATATAGGGAATCAAAGGGGTTCCCGAAGTTCTCAGCAAAGAAATGGATGCAGAGTATCCATCTCTCGGATTGACAAGACGGCGTTACGAGAACGCGTGTGTACGATCACAAAAAGCATAGTGCTCGGAAGGCTCTGACTTCTATAACTCCGGTAGCAAATAGGAATGCAAGACGAGAATAATATTCGTCGAAACTTTATGACTTTTCGGACGTTTGCGAGAATGTCTATAAGTTCGTGTGACACAGATGCAGGCAAAGAAGTAGCCAGGTCTAAGAAAGTAACGGGACAATGACAGTAAAGGGGGGAAAATATACTCGTTACCTCCCACAAAGTCAGTTGCTAGGTATAGCCGCCTGGGACAAAACCAAAATGTTGGGGGGACAGCTAGCGCACATCTTCAAAGCAGTGGAAGTAGACACTAAAAGCGCCTAAGAACACTGACAGGAGTAAAAAGGTTTGTCAAACCCCAGAAATTCCGACGACCCCGCTGTGGATTTTCGCTTCCGCGAGGAGGGCAGGCCGGACAGGAGGTCATCCTTGGGTCAATCCCAGAAGGACGAGGCATAGGGAGAACGACTGACACGGGGTGGAACGACAACCACGGGTACAAAAGGGAGTTTACAACCCAGACCCCATTCCCCACGGCCAGGAGCCAAGTAGAGACGACGACACAGACTTCTTTACCCTCAACATGGTGTCTGAAGAGACACAAACTATGATAAGCAAGTTTAGGCAGGCAATATCCTGAATGTTTACAAAATACTGGTGATAATATTACCACAACTGATAGCGAAATTTTTGGGAATTTGTTAAAGGGGTTCAAATTCCGTTCACAGACATACAAAACAGAAAAGTGTACCGTTCCATATAAATTTAACACAGAAGAAAAACTACAAATTGATTTTCAGGTTTCTCTTTTTGAGACAAAGAGAAAATTTTGAAGTGTACAAAACAAGATGGACAGTTTATTTCTAATGTTTTTTCTAGGCGAAAACCCAAATGGGAAATCGCAGATTTTTGGATTTAACAAATTAAATGAATCGGTTTTACATACAAACATTTTAAAATGTTTCATTAGAAACGGCGAGGGATTTAATTTACGCGGAAGCTGGCCCGCAGTGGGACTTAAAGAGATTGCGTATTAACACGTCTCAATTTGCAAAAGTACACGACAAATTCTGAGATTTTTGGAACGGTTACCTCTTCCAATTTACATGCATGCCTAATGGTTCTAGCTTGCACACCTCGACTGTTTACAAAGTTATTAATACCTCTTGTTGCAGTCATGGGTAGAATAGGGACCACACAATGTTCCCATACATAGTGATTCATTTGTTATGGCAGAATCCTTTGACAAATGCCTAACTGCAGTTAATGATTTGTTGTGATTTATTAACAGATTTAGGTTTTTTAAATTCATGACAAGAAATCTGTTTTCGTCCCGAATAGGGAATTAAAATGCTTAGGTTTTCTGATTTAACACCAAAGCCATGACCGTATCTCTAACTGGAACAGAACTACAGAAGTTTCATGGACACGGCCTCCGCTGTTGACATTTCAGGCCAAAGATTAGACAGGTCGCCGTCCTTTTCGGTATAATGGTCTGTATGCCACGGCGGTTCTTTATGGAAGCGGCGCATATCAAGTCTCTAGAATAGATAAGAATAGAGCGTTAGAGACGCACAAAAGGTACTTCGAAAGACCAATTGAACATTTACCAAGGAGGGGGTAAAGACATTTTTTGGTGGATCGAGAAGAATATTAATAACTCTCCCAAATCCCATTCGAATGGGTCTCAAACCCAACACGGTAGTTTACTACGATGCTTCATTACAAGGTTGGGGAGCTCATCGAAATGATTGTAGCAACAGGGGGTAGATGGATAGAAAACGAAAAATCAGACCATATTTAATGTTCTTGAAATTAAGAGCGATTTATTGGGCCTTTTGAGTTTAATTTAAAATACCCTAAAATAGGGTTCAACTTCTGACAGATAACACTACAGCTATGGCATTGTCAGTAATATGGGAGGGCCCCCCCCCCCGCCCTAGTACAAAGTCAAAAGGAATGCAATAACTTGGCACAGAGTATTGGAATGGGCGCAACAACATCAAATTTGGTTAACATATCATAATAAATCCCATGGGTCGCAAAACGTCCTGGCTGACTAAAAGAGCAGAGTCTTTCACGATCACTTAGATGAAATTAAACACAAAATTTTCAACAAAAATTTGTCAACCAATGGGGGTCACTACAGGTTGGGATTATTTGCACATCAAGAAATAATTTACAAAATTCAAATTATGTGTCAAGGCACCAGAAAACCATTTGTCTTGGCACATAGATGCTTTCTCACTGATTTTGGGGGAAAATGAATTTTATTACAGTTTCCCCCCCTTTAATTATCATTACAGAGTGGCCACGGAAAAATAAAGATGGGACCGGTCCCACCCCATCCTGATCGTCCCGAATGGGAGACACAACCGTGGCTAGCGGGCTAGTCTCGACAGCAGAGACTGCCTCTGTTTCCAAAATCCCGAGGAAATCTAAACTTCACAAGGCCTCTGGAAACATCACGGCAACGTAGCAACTACCACCATTTGTTGCATTCCTTTTCTGAAATAAAACCTAGAACAATTTGGTTTAGACAAATTACACAAGAACGGTGGTGTCGCATGCGTGGGAGAAAAGGAACAGTTCAAAATAGTATTACCACACATATTTGATGATATGGGCGTTCTACTGTTCTTATTCAAACGGGGCTAAACCTATGAATCCAACTATTGCCCAAGTATGCAGTTTTTTTCTGGATGTTCGAACAAGATGGGCTAGGTTACGGCGCAATTATTGCTGCCAGGTGTTGGCTCTCTCGAACATTCTTCCCAGGTTAGGGGGAGAAACAAATGGGTAAAACAAGACGTAATACATCTGGGGTACCTAAGGGGGGATTTATGAACGAAACCCACCTAAACCAAAATACGACCGATTTTGGGATGTGTCACTGGTGTTCAAATGTTTTAGGATTGGCCAACATAATAGATTCTAGATATAAAACAATTAGGGTTTAAGTTAAACTTTTTTTTTACTGTTAGTCACAGGTCATCGAGGCCAAACTATAGTGGCATTTTCACTCGATATGGACTGGAAATAGATAGAAGGGCAAGCACCTTCGATTTAACACATTTGTTGAAATCTAATCGCATAGGCGACCCTTGTCATCAATTGATGTAACGCAATTCCAGGGACAATCCAAAACTGTTTGTTAGTATCTGCGTTTAAGAACATTATATCCAAGACACAAGGAGTTAGAAACTCAAGACAATTATTGATAAGCTTTATTAAGCCACACATGGGCATTGCCAAGGGGACACACACGCCCGTTGGACAATTAAGGTGCCGAAAGAGGGCAGGAGTGAATGTACGGACAAATATGCGTCATCAGACTCAAGAGGAGGAGCCATAGGTGTCAAAGGCACGTCCTCCTAGGAATTTCGGTCATGCACATACTAGCGCATGCAGGATGTAAGAACCGAACATCGTTTGCTAGAACATTTAACAAGCGTTTTTGGAGAAGCCAGTGGTGTCGCAAAACGACCTGCTACAGCATTAAAAGGTCAAATAGGTGAGAACATAAGCCTAGTCACAAAACAGTGATTTTAACCAATGTTCCATACCACAAATTAAACAGGAAAATAACATAACCAATAACAATTAAAATATCAGGATTAAAATGAGTTATTACGTAAGGTCTCCCTAGCCCTGCGGCCCTAGCATGAGGCTATATACCGAGGTAAATAGATTAGTTAGACGAATCTTACCTTGGTTTAGATGATGGATTAACTATTGTTTTCCGAGGGTATAAGCTCGGCTTTAGAGCGTGGGATGAGGGCCACCCTACACACCCTACCACGTCTAGGGGGCTGTTGTGCTTGTTCCATAGGAGGAAAACATTAGTTTTTAGAATTTTTTATTAGAGATCATTTTATCCTGAATTAGTAGGTACAGATTGCTGGACCCGGATGTGCTTACCTCTCCCTCACCCACGTCTAGCCGTCTAGCTAAACAATAGTTATCCATCATCTATACCAAGGTAAGATTCGTCTAACTAATCTATATATATAAATTTCTTTTTTATCAAATTTGAAATTCTATAAATATACTGTGATTGCTTTGTATGTCGTGAATTGGTCGCAATGTTTGCATTGTGTTTGATATTCGCGGCGGAGGAAGAGGGCCGCGCCTCTCCTTTCCCGGTGTCGCAGTTTGAGCGCCCTGCTAGTTTCAGCTGACTGCATAGACTCAAACTCAAGGCATTGTCAATGGTCGTGAGCAATCTTCATACAGAAAATACAGAAGAAGTGAAATATCTCTAGAACCACACCACCTATTAACAAATCGCTTAGTACACATATAGAAAACATCTTTACCAAAAAGATTATATTAAATTTACACGGTTATGGTTCTTGATTTCTATTTATTTTGAATAAAACTAATGTTTTGCACTGCGCGTACTGTCAAACTCAAGGCATTGTCAATGGTCGTGAGCAATCTTCATACAGAAAATACAGGAAAAGTGAAATATCTCTAAAAGCACACCACCTAGAAACAAATCGCTTGGTACACATATAGAAAACATCTTTACCAAAAACATTATATTAAATTCATAAGGTTAGTGACGATGCTGTCAGATTTTGACGCATGCGCATGAAACTGACAGCTCAAACTGGCAGGGCGCTCAAATTGCGACACCGGCGCCGACCATTGACTGTTGCACCCCCCACACACACACACAATCTCCAGCCACTCCACCTCCAGCCGCCTCCATTTTTCTTGATACTAGTATGCTACTTGAGTTTATAGCTCATTGATACTGTAATGGCCCATGGCCCTCCGACTCTCTCACTGCCACGCACACACGGAAGAACCCCGAGATCCAATATGAGTACGCTTCACCTTGGTTTATTGAACCAATCTGCTCTCCGTGTCGTCCACAGTCATCTGACCTGCCCCCTGACTCGCCAGGTCCCACATCGACTCTATAGGTGTTTTGGGGGGTGAGCTAGCCACACGCAGTAGAGGGCAGCCCAGTCGGGGTCTGCCTGGTGGCTAGCCTGCCGCCACCTAGCGCAGTTCAGTGTAACTGCGTAGGTGTGCGGCGTAGTCTCCGCCGCTACCGTGTGGTAGTAAAGCTCATGTACAGACTACTACAATACCATTTGACATTTCCTAGACATTGCTACCTCTTGATATTTCACATTTGTTGATTATTGATACTGGCATTTTGTTCCTCATGCAAATAAAATGTTTTATTTCCCACCCCTGCCTTGCCTCTCTTCCATCGTCGTGTATCATTTATGAAAGGAGGGTCTAATTTCTTCTAATTCATTTAAAATGAATTAAGAAACTGAATCTTCACGTAGTTCCAACCATTAGTATATTGCCTCCTCCTCTAGGCTTCCGAGTGTTGCACCAGACAGATGTGTCTGCCTGCCTCACCGAGCTGGATAAGACTGTCATGGAAGACTTCGACTTCAGCGCAGATGTGAACACTGGCGCTACACCGACCCACCTGGCGCTCAGTGCCGACCACCTCACACTTGCTGCCTGCGTCCGTAAGGATGACACGCCCTTCGCACTCATGTATGACATCAGGGCATTCGCCAACAAGGTGAGGTTCACATGATGATAGCTAGGACCATTACATATACAATGATAGAAATAAGCACAAAAAACATCCCTTGTCCATCGGACAAGTCTGGATTGATGTTCACTTGTCTATCTGAATTTTCACTTGTCCCAGTCAAGCTCTTATTTTGAATCCTGTCAGTCGCTCTCAGAAACTGCGTACCACTTCTGTGATGTGGAAACTGAAAGTGAAAACATTCTAAAGAATAGCAAAATACATATTCATATGAAGGTTTGTTGTGCATATGTCAGAGTTGAAATTTTTTTCACTTTTTGATTTTGATCTTATACACATTGAGAAAGCTGTTTAAAATTGAACGCATAGCATCCTTCCATAACATCACCTTAACACACAACCATAGCATTATTTTAACACATACACTAAATTCAAACAACATTTGATTGATTACAGTTAAGCAAAAAAAATTCATACAGGAAAAAAAGTTTAAAACCATTTGGGTAGATGCATGGTGTCGATATGAAAATTTTCACCGTAGCACAACATCATATAAGCATATTTTTTATACATTTTGTGGGATAGATTAAATACGTTTAATATTGCTAACATACCTAATACACACAGTCAACAATATTTATTTAATTTAACTACTTCCTCTTAAAAAAAGAAAGAAAAAAGAGCAAAATCATTAACAATATAAGATGGAAACCAAATATGTGACACATACAATATTTTACAGTGACCACACTGACTATAGCAATCAGCTAGAATCTCCTAGAGGACAACTTAAAAATGTATCTGCTCACTCTGAAACAAGTGTCTGTTGACACATTTGTCATTTTAATATTTAGAACTAGAATTAATAATGGTGATGTGGATATCAGCCTTAAAGTGACTGATTGTTTTGTGTGGAATTGTATGTTTCTGACCTCAAACTGTTTAACTATGGCTAGTTTTGTCTTCGATATATTCATCAGATCATTCATTATATTGGATGTGTGCATACATGTTTATGCAAATTGTTATGTATTTCTATTAATTTTGAATAAAATCAAAGTTTTGGCAAACTCAATGGCCGTATGCATTTGCTTTGCTGCCAACGCCGTTTTCAGCTCATGCACAGTCGGAATGGTGATCTCGTCTATTAGGATATGACAAGAACTTGTTAGCTCAGTGCCAGGATATTGGGTCATGGTGCCGGCAGCCTGATTTCCCAGTGGGGCAGCACTATGAAGCCACCGTGAGTGTGCACTGTCACAAGTCGGTACCCGTCCTGATATGACCTTAAATGTTGCAAGGACGTAAATCTCAACCAACCAACCTATCAACAAAGCTTATAATAGTGGAATCACATTGAGTTTTTAACGGCTTGTTTTCAGGGCGCCACTGTGGCACCGTTCCTGGAGGTGCGCCTTTCCTCCAGTTGCGGCACCGAACTGCTCGACCTGGCGTGGAACCCCGGTGCCGAGTTTGTGACCATGCTGGCTGCGTGCACCTCTGATGGCGCACTGAGTCTGTACACCATGGGCGACTCCGTCACCATCCTGGCTTCATTGCCAGCAACAACAAATGCACAAGCATGTATGTTTTACAGTTACTTTGTCTTTTAAAATTCACATGATAGATTTGTTTGTTAAATCTGCATAATCCGATGGTTTTGAGTTTCTTCCAAATATTTTAAATGTAATAGGTATATTATTTATTATTATCATAATTATTATTATTAATATCTACTTTATATAGAATGGAATTAAATTGCTTTAAAGGGTTAATTTAAGGGATATTCAAAGAGATTATGCTATGTTTATTTTGGGGTATGCATCGAAATGGTGGACATTACAGGTTTAAAGACTGATACTGATAGGTTCTATTGAATTGACGTAGTATTCCCTTTATGCAGCAATACATGTTTAATGATTGAACCAATACCTAAGATGGCGTATGGTCAAATCTAGGTCATGGTTTTGCTTTAGAAAATGTAATACTTTCATCTGACTCCGCAGCTTTAACGAACTAGTCGAGTAACTGCAGGTTCACCCACGTGGAATTTTGTTATGGGGTGGTTTAATTTGGAAATATGTTGGGTCACGGCAAGAATGTCATGCTGCAAGTGATGTTCTTGCCTTGTTCCCAACATAGGCCGAGTCTGACCCACATAAAGAGCCCATGGCAGCAGTGTGGTACTCCATCTAAGCTTTCAAGCTGTGTTAATTAGCTGTCTAGTCATCTATAAATGAGCTCCATGTGTTTGTGAATGTTCCACGTTCCCATCACATAGCTATTTGTGTGTTAGTCGTTCTATGTCAGATTAACCAGATTTGGAAAATCTTCCCGGATGACCATCACCCGGACGGAGAGCAAACATTGAATAATTTGGAAACCGTGTCCTGTCCCTTTACTAATAAAAACGGGGTACGAACGGTGCCTGGTAAATCTGGAAAAATCTTTGAACTTCATTTGCCCCATTCCAAGTCCTTGAAAAGCCTAGAATTTAACCTATTTTAGGGTGATTAGTCTTGAAAAGCCTTGAATTCCATTAAACTGTCCCCATGGATCTAAATTAGTCCGAAATCGCCATTTACCATTGTTTTTTTTTTCCTGAAATCCAAATGTAAATAGTCTTGAATTCCTACCAAAAAAAACACACAAAAAAACAGCCTTGAAAAGCTTTGAAAATATCCTAGAATTCCATATCTTCACATGTGTACGGACCTTGTAAAACCCACCAACAACCAGCCCCTAATGGTATGACCGTGTGTTACAGTGTGTTGGAGTCCTAAAGGTAAGCAGCTGGTTGTCGGTAAGCGGTCCGGGAACCTCACCCAGTATGACCAGCAGCTGCGGCCGAAGAAGGAGATCCCCATGCCACCCATCTTCCAACCAGGAAGCATGTTGGGTAAGTTCCACGTCACAGCCCGTCCTCATGCACCTCTCGCTTAGTCAGTCCAGTTAGAAGCACATCTGCAATTCAGGCATTCGACAGTTAGGAAATAACTAAGATCTTTAATTTGCATTGATATTGTACAAAGACCATGCCGCTTTTTCTTCGTTCCCCACCCCCCTTGGTCTTCTTGTCTAAATGTAGATGTTCATGGTGGCCTATCTATACATTTGTCCGGAACTAGTTTTGTATTGGACTAGTCCCATATGACCAGAACTGCCCTTTTGGTGATTTGACAACAACAAAATCGCCATTCGTTAATAGTCTAGGTATTTACGCAGAGAGAAAAATAGAAGTACCTGTGTTTTACGGTACAACTACTTGTGCGTTGTTCATAGTTATTGCATCATTGCACTGTAAACCTTCACTCTTTCACTATGCAGTTCCCACGATATTGCAAATAGTTCTAGTGTAATTATGGTCAGTTGCTCTCTTTCAGTTCTTCGGCATTAGTGCGTAACTAATGTATATATTTATAGCTGGTAAAACGAATGGTCTGGTGTCCATTGGCAGAAAGTGTGACGTAGTACTGCATACTCCCGTCCGCAAGGTCGGGAGTTCAATTCCCGGTCGAGTCAAACCGATTGATATTTGTTGCTCCCTAGCCAGGCACTCGGCTTTATTAGGATAGGGCAAGGACTGTATGGCTCAGTGTCCGGATAATGTGACTGAGTGGGGTATCAGGTCATGGTGCTGGTGGCCTGGTCTCCCAATGGGGCAGCACTATAAAGTCCTCATGAGTACGCACTGTCACAAGTCAGTAACCGTCCTGATATGACCTTCGATGTTGCCAGGATGTAAAACTCCAACAACCAACCATATACCCTATCATGTGGTGGCTGCTATGGTGGTCGCCAAGTCTAGTGTGCTGCCATCTATTGGTCCTTCTGATACGATACGAGTGCAGCCGAGACTAACACATTGGGTGGTAGTGGAATTCCTCTATTTTACTACTACTATATTTCTGCGGAGAGGGGGAGGAGCCAGGGAAAAGGGGGGATAAAGAAGATTGTGCAGATTCTGTGCCTAAATGACCTGTTTTCTCGTCCCTCCCCAACAGTTATGGACCTGTTCTGGCAGAGCACCCACGTGTTCATCGCTGTGTACATACCGGCATCTGGAGACCAGGGTGAACCACCGTCTGTCATCATCATAAACGTCCCCGTAAGTAATATATGAGCCTGTCTCAAACGGTGCTAACTCTTTGATTTTTTTGTCCATAGTAACGATTGACACAAAACAGCACAGAAACGGTTACACTGAAAACACAAGGACATTTGCTTCAAATCAATATGTATTCTATTGGGATTATGAAACACCATGTAAAAAACAAATCAGATTATCCTGAGCAGATGCATAACTAGATAGTGTGCTGATCGTTACTATGGACAAAGTTTTGTCCCATATTGCTTAACACCTTTTGAGGCAGTCTCATATATGGATCATTCTCTCAAACTGGGCACCACATATTTGGTTTCAATGTTATGATGGTGATAATTAATTCTTTCTTTTTTTGGTAGCAATCAAATAATTATTGTTACCGCTGTGTGTTAAGTATCTTGGCAATACTACATGTATTTAATCTATCCCACAAAATGTATCAAAAGTATGATTTTGTGAAAATGTTAAAACTTACACCGCAACACCATACAATATTTCATTTACCTATGCATTTTTTCAACTTTTTTCTTTGAAGACAATCTTTTTTGCCTAATTATAATAAATACAAATTTGGTTGAATTTGTTGTTTTATGTTAAAATGATGTTCTGGATGTGTGTTTGATTTCCGTGTTACACAAGTGATATTAATGTATTGGTCAATTTATATCAGAGCAAAATCAAAAGGTGAAAGGTTTTTTTCAACTCTGACATATACACAACATGTAAACCTTCATATGAACACGGATTCTGCTTCTATTATTTGCATTCTCAAGCCGTCGTTTTTGTGTTGCAATTCAAACCTATCAAATGCAGGATCGAAAAGCACACGTTGTGTGATGCCATCGTGACTTGTCAACATAGAAAACCAGGTTAAATTGTGTCTGCTTTGTGTACACACACGGTCTATTCTGCAATATAGTTTGCCGCTTTGGAAGCGTTGAGCAGTGTATCCTTTTCAATTCCCATATTAGTGAGAGTTTGGCAGCCTTAATATCTTGTCTGCTCTTTATTTCAGAAAGGAGAGAGTCCAAGCTATATGAACTTTGGTGATGTGTGTTATGGGAGCGGAGAGGATCGCCAGCCTAAGTATTACATGCTGCAAATTGTGGAGTGGTGAGTGTCCGATTCCTGTTTGTAGAACAAATGGTTTTACCAGTAGGCCAGAAGCTATTTAAATTGTGTTACCCAGAACCTAGGAAACTGTTAGTAAGAGTAGACTAGGATCATAGCAAAAAGGACTGAAGCTCAAGGCCCTAACCAAAGGCGAACAGCAAAAGGCATCTGGTTATAGACCCCTTTCAATGTTTGTAAACATCTTGTATGCGTGCGCAGCTTGGCTTCAGAACAAATACACACTGCAACTGAGTTTGCCGGTACGCGCAGTGCAAAACGTTTATTTTATTCAAAATTAATAGAAATGCAGAAGCCTAACCTTATAAATTTAATATAATCTATTCATTGAATATGTTTTCTATATGAGTTCCGAGCGGTTTGTGTCTAGGTGGTGTGGTTTTCGAGATATTTCACTTTTTCTGTATGAAGATTGCTCACCACCATTGACAATGCATTGAGTTTGCCGTATGCGCAGTGCAAAATGTCTATTTTATTCAAAATTAATAGAAATGCAGAACCCTAAATGTATAAATTTAATATAATCTATTCGTTGAATATGTTTTCTGTATGTGTTCCAAGCAGTTTCTGTCTAGGTGGTGTGGTTTTAGAGGTATTTCACTTTTTCTATATGAAGATTGCTCATAGCCATTGAGTTTGCAGTGTGACAGTGTGTCATCCTGCAGCCAAAAGGTGCACGCACTGACCTAGATACCTTTGCTGACGTCAAATGAAATAGGTCTATCGAGGACAGCAATGGGAATCTGAGAGAAAGCAGCACTGGCACTGAACTAGTGAACAGAGTACTGTAGTAACTTGTACAATTATAACCTCCAGCCAGACATAACACGGGTCACACAGCACGGAAGCTGCAAGTTTAACCTGTTGATACCTGTCTTCCGGTATTTTTCTGCAATTCCCTGGCTGTTAATCCTATGAGGAAAAATCCGCATTTTCGCGGAAATTCGCCCTTGATTATGCCAGAACCCGCTAGGTAGCGCCAGGTCTCGGCCTGATTTCCGCGTTTTTTGTCGGAAACCACTTTCATCCCATATTAGTTATTTTTGTTGATTGTTGTCTCCTACTAACAGGGACCTGATTGTGATGGCGTCGGCTAACGCACTGGAGGCAGCCATCCTAGGGCGACACCCCGAACAGAAGGGCGCCTGGGAGCGGTGGAGTCTGGAGGACACCGGCCGGGCGGAACTGCCCCTCACCAAGGATTATACCGAGACGATGCCCGCAGGCATGGCCGTTTCACTCACCTCACAGGTGCAAGTCCAACTGGGTGCGTGGTTGTTTTAAGTTCATCCACAAGACATTCACAGTTTGAACATTTCTAGCGGGCCGAGGGGCGCCACCTAGTGAGGGAAGCCTTGTTCATTATTGCAGTAGTTTCGCTCAACTTGCAGACAGCTCCTACTGGTTGCCATGTTTTTAAATTCATCCATAATATGTTCAGTTTGAGAAAATTCCTGGAAGGCATTGTAGCGCCATCCAGTGGACGCAGGCTTGGTGGCGCCATCTAGTGATGGGGACACTTGTTCCTTAATATGGTTGTTTCGCATCTCGCAGTCATAGCACCACCTGGGTGCGGTGTTGTTTTAAAATTCATTCACATTTAGACAATTTCTAGCATGCTTACTCCACGTTTTAAAAAGAAACACTTTTTGTCGTGTAACTGCAAAATGGCTTGTTTTAGACTTTCTTGAAAGGAAGCAGAACCGAATTAAAAGTATTTGGTAAATTTCAGACATCCTAAGATGGATGCATGCCATGATTATGAGTTGGCAGTTCTGTGGCCGATGGTGGTGGTGGGGGGGGGGGGGGGGGGGGGGTCTGTGGCTGTCCGGGTTATCTCTACACGAGGGCTGGGTTCCAGTCAAAGCGTGCAGGCTTTTAAGAAAATCATCACAGCAATCACTATCAGCACTTGCCTTAAATAAAATAAATGGATTTACCAAATCACGATCAGTATCTGCACCAGTGTTTCTGCGCAAGTGTGGTTTATTAAACATGCAAATGGGGAGAATATTTGTGTGCAACGAAAGTACGTGTAATAGAATTGTGGGACAACAAGCTCATGGTGAAACTACGAGCCAGTGTCGGCACTCACCGCTAGTACTCACTTCCTTCCTTCCTTCCTTCCTTCCTTCCTTCCTTCCTTCCTTCCTTCCTTCCTTCCTTCCTTCCTTCCTTCCTTCCATCCTTTCTTTATTTTTATTATTTATTTACGCAATAGGGAAGTCTGTCAGATAAATATTGTCAGTGAAATGAGTAATTTAACCATCCTGCTTTGCACGTGGATTGTATTTATTTATTTTATTGTTCCAGGAGATAACAATATGATTCCAGCAGCTCCGTTGTTCATGCTGCTGTCGACAGATGGCGTGCTTGTCATCTTCCACATGATGAATATGGCGCCTGGCCTACCCGTGCTAACGCACCAACCAGAAGCACTCGAGCAAACCGGAGCCAGGAAGCCGAACCGTAAGAACCTTTGGAATAAATGAACCTTCATATAACATTTACCGTCCTGATCTGACCACAGATGTTGCTAGGACGTAAAACCCCAACAAACCATCACATTTCACATATGTGATTTTACATACGCTAAATATTCAAACCCAGGAAGCTTCGAAATCACCATTTACAATGTATTATGGTTTGGTTGGTTGTTGGAGTTTTACGTCCTGGCAACATCTAAGGTCATATCAGGACGGAGAGATGCAAGAGGAGATGGTCATAACTATGAATCTGAACGCAGGTGTAGTCACCATCGCCGACATGGATCTTTCTTTTTCGTGTCGTAATTTCACCAAAGCACAGTACACTTATCTACGCATCCCCCACTTTCATGTGAAAGGTTGGGTCCGTAGTATGCATAGCAATAGCCCTAAAATTAAGAGACATGGTATCTTTGGAATAATTAAGCAAATTGATTTCACAAAAGACATTATTTAATACTTTTAATAAGTATTTGTTAATAGTCTATCTTATTTAACCATGGTAGGGGCTTTCTGGGTGGCACCCCTCTGTGAGATGAGTTTCCTGCCTGTACACCCAAATGTAAGCTAACAAAAACATGGGGTATCTAGCTAACTAATGTATGTTTCTAAACAGCTTAACAGTCTAAGTCATACTATGGCTTGCGACCAATAGCCGATGACGTTCTTGCGACCAAAAGCAAAAAAAAAGGTGGGAAAACAATGGTTGGTGATCAGTCAGCGACATATCGGCAACTGGTCGCTAGCACTGTAAATGGTCAGCGACCTCCTTGTGACCAAAATGGGCGCATGGAGGTTTATGGTTCAGCATCTGCAACCACCTTGCAACCAAAATGGTCGCCCAAAGATCGCCAACTAATCGACGACTACTTTGGGATAGCCCCTTTTTGATGATCGCAAAGTGGTCGCAAGCATAGTGTGACTGAGGTATAACCAGTAACATCACGAGTAAATTAGACGGTTACATGGTTTGGGTACAGCTATGTTGTGGAAAGTGATGGTTTATTAAACTGTGTTGTAGCTGCCCTGGTACCCCAGGATGTCTCTACTGTCGCGGCTACCAGCATCCCTCAGTCAGTCGCCAAGACGCTCTTTCCTTCCGCCCAACCTGGTAGGTCAAACTACTTTAAATAAATATTTAACTAAATCTTTAGCATGCAGTATGCGAAACTCCATTATGTCCACTAAACTTTTTGACTTTATGATGGTTTGGCATCAAACCGGAAGTTAACATTTGTATCGCATGCACTGATTAGACGAAGAACTCATATAAATGGACATCCGTTCCTATCTTCACGTCACTCTTCACATAGGCAGATGTGACCTGGTTTGCAAACATTGCACCGACACCACATAACCTCTCCAATTAATCCTTGCTTAACGTATCTACGTGTAATATCACCGACTCATTATTGTAGCATTTAACTAATATTCATTTTCTCCAGTACCACTACCAAATTATGACACCAATAAGTGCCTCATTTAGAACTTAACCTTCCCGCTCCAACAGCAGCTCCCACTCCGGCAATGGCACCCGTGTCTAGCCCCAACATCTTCGCCTCCATCTCCCTCGGTCAGAAAACGTCGACTCCCGCCAAGGGTTTCGCCGGGTTGGGGCAGGCCTCGGCCGGCTCAACCTCCTCGGCACCCTCCCTCTTCGGCATTAAGTCCACCGGGACCGGCTCCTTCTTCAACAAGTCGCTCGACCAATCAGCTTCCGCGTCACAACCAACCAATGTGTCAGCCAATCAATTGCCGGCTTTTGGAAGCACCTCGTCGTACAGCTTCACCGGGAAGGTCGGGTCGGGTGGTGCTGGTGGTGGTGCGCAGACAGTGGCGCCCTCTGTGAGTGGTGGCGGTTCCTTGTTTGAGGCGCTCAGCACCCCGTCTCCTCAGCCAACTGCAGCAGCCACTTCGGCCTCCTCGTTCTCCTTCAAACCTGCCGGTGTGTGTAGCAACTGAACTGTAACTTTAAAGCTAAGATTCCATATACGCGGTATGCGAATCAACAAAATATGGGAAAAGCGTGTAAGCGTATGGTGGTGCTTTTATATGCCCGGATGCGAATGTGAATGAAAATGCGATAAAGTGGATCGCTCAATGGACCGATTGGTGCAAATGCGAATGGCATGCATCATACCACATATATGGAATCTTAGCTTGCGATGGCAACTGCCCGGTACCTTTAGGAATGGTGGTATTCTGTTAAGAAATTGGTTACAAATATATATAACAGATTTAAAATGCAATCCTCATATTCATCCATTTAGTACCACATACTAAGCAATATGAGATACTGTCGTAAAGCACTCAGCTAATATTTTTTAACTTCCTGTCACGTCGATAACCTTTTATCTGTTTAAATTTAACCTGCCATTGGTAATTTCTATTTAAAACACAAAATAAAAACCTTTTTTTTTTAACTGCATAGTCCGATGAAGCATCAAATTATCAAAACCAAAGCAATTATCTAGATTTCACTCGACATATATAACTTAGATACTGTTGCACTTATTAAGAATTTGTTGCCACACAGAAGGGAATAATGAGTCAATCTAACGGAATACTGAGTCAATCTAAGGGAATACTGAGTCAATCTAAGGGAATACTGAGTCAATCTAATAGAATACTGAGTCAATCTAAGGGAATACTGAGTCAATCTAACGGAATACTGAGTCAATCTAAGGGAATACTGAGTCAATCTAAGGGAATACTGAGTCAATCTAAGGGAATACTGAGTCAATCTAATAGACTACTGAGTCAATCTAAGGGAATACTGAGTCAATCTAAGGGAATACTGAGTCAATCTAAGGGAATACTGAGTCAATCTAAGGGAATACTGAGTCAATCTAAGGAAATACTGAGTCAATCTAACAGAATCTGTCACTGCAGAAGCCTATGGTGTCAAAGTAATTTCCCATTTTTGCACTTCAAACATCTCTAAGGTTAACAATTTGAAATAAGTTACTTAAAAGTAAAGTAATGTCAATTATAATAAACAACTTAATAAATTTATCTCAGAAAAGGACATGAACTCAAAGCCATCGGCCTATGCAACTTTAATTAAATGATTTTTTTTAACACGATGTTGAACTGTTTAATTGTTGCCCTGTTCCCCCGTCTCCTTCCCAGCTGCCCCGCCTGTGACCGTAGCCGTGGTGTCCGTTGTTAAACCTTCCCCGACTCCGTCTGTGGTTAGCGCGTCCCAGCCCGCCACCTCTCCGGCTGTCGTCCCGGCATCCACCATACCCCCGGCCGGACCGGGGTCAACGGGGGCCACCAAGTCGGCCAGCGCCTTCTCCGCCAGTCAGTCGACTGCTGGTACAGTCCTACTTCATGCTTCCCCATTCCATCCTACCACCTAAATTTATTTCCCTAAATTATTTGTTATTGAATTTTTTTTTCTTTTTTAGGGTGATAGTCTATTTATGATGCCCATAACGGTTAAGTCTAATGACTTGTTTTCGCCGCTACACAGTAATAGTCTTGTGGTTCCTCTTGTTTTATTACTTTCAGTTGTTGTATAGCATGCATTCTTTCTCTGTTTGTAAGTATTCTCTCGCATCTCCCTACCCTCTGTGAGTCTGTTAGTTCTACGATATATTTTTTAAGTTACTTCAAACTACAGGGATGAAAGATCTCCGTGCTTCCGCGGATTTCCGGTATTTTTCAATCCCGCAGCACCATCAGCATTAGATACAAGATTAACCCCGTACTGCTGCAGTAGGGGTGCAAACCAACCCTATGTAAAAGCTGTCGAAAATGCGGGTCAAAGAATTGAGAGCCTAATTTCACAATCTAAGAGGGGACATTTATTCTTTACATATGTCTTATTGATAGCCCGCTACCTTTGAGTTGACAAATATAATATAATATCTAGTTTAATAAGATTTAAAAGTGAAATCGACGGCATTCTGCGGCCGCCATCTTGTCTTTTTGCATTCTCTCCCATTTCACCAACTCTGTGCCTATAGAAGTATCCATTTGATACTGGAGGCAGGCATTCTACTCTCTGTCCCATAGTAAAGATATTTTCGCCCGTATTTAGACTACGTTGTCATTCACCCGTGTACTGCGAGTACCGGGTGAATCTTTATCTACATCAGCATATACTAATATGTTGGGCTGATGCTGCAGCACTATCAGCGTACACTACTAATATATGCTTCAAACGGCGCAGCATTATCAGTGTATACCAATATATATATAACCTGAATTCTGGGAATTTCCCGTGATTCCCTGACAATGCTAAACCTATGGGAGAATATCAGCATTTCCACTTTTTTCCACGGAGACCACTTTCATCCCTGAAACTAAAGTAAAGTAGGTTATAACGATCAATCTAATATATTTAGCCCAGAAAATGGTAGAAACTAAACACCATCGAACTATGCACTTTTTTCTTCTTCTCTTTCATATTTGCTTTTAACCATCTTTTCTGTTGTGTATTCAGGTGCGAAACGAGCCCAGGTTCCCTCGAATACTGCCCAGCAACAGGTGGCTGCCCCGCCCCAGTCGTCGCCACAGTCGCGCCCCACACTGCGCCCCCAGACGGCGGCCAGGCGCAGTCTGGAGACGCCTGCCAACATGGTCGACAATCCATTCATCAAAAGCATCATGTACGAGGTGGGCTTCAGCTGAATCTGCGCGCTGTCTGGCCATTCAGTTTTTTTGTATGCCTTTTTTTTCTCTTGAATTCATATTGCCTATCATGGATAAATCTGAAGTCTTGTTTTCACATTAAACAGTTGACAGTGTACAAACAGGAATCAGATAAGTTAAGATCGCTTATTCAAATAAAGGTCACCTTGACGAGACAGGAATTGAAAGGTCACCTTGACGAGATAAAAATTGGAATTATTCTGACAATATATTGCTATATATGGGAAATATTGCGCCTAGAGCACGAGCCTAAAGTTTAACCGACTCAATGGATTTTAACCTCCCACACCAATTAAAAAAAAAATTGTTGATGTTAAAGTTGCAGAGTTGATTGGGTGTTCCAACAGAATACCCCCCCACTTCTCAGTTAGGGGTTCCCAATCCATATATACCCTGCCAATTGAATTTTGTTTAAGTAAAATTCAATTTAGAAAATCGTTCGTGGACTGGGTTTGAATATATTTTTTTTAATTTTATTAAACCCATCCCTGGTTTGTTTACAAAATATTTTGTGCACTGGGTTTGAATATTTTATTTTATTAAACGTATCCCGGCTTTGGCGCTCATTTTCTGTCTGTCTATATGTATCATATAGCGGCTGTTTGGACATTTGTAGCCGTAGTCATTTTTTTACAAATATTTAAAACACCATTTTCGTGTTTGTTTTAGATCGTGCACTTCAACAACGACCTGAAGGAGATGTCTTCTCGGTGTGAGGGGGTCGGCAGAATGTCTGTCGGAACAGACGCTGACAAAGAGCGACTCCGAGTGGGAACTGAGAAAATGGTCAAATTTTGCTTAGATATCAAACTCACCATGCAGGTACGTCACATACCCAGAGTTCTTTCTGGAAAGTCTCGAAAATACCATCAATTTCAGCTACTAAATCCACAACCAGTGGTCCATAACTGGTTCAAAGGCTGTGGTATGTGCTGTCCTGTCTGTGGGAAAGTGCATATAAAAGACCCTTCCCCCCCCCCCACCTTCCCAAAGAAATATGTCAGAATGACCGTATGGTTGACGTCCAACAGCCAATGATATGAGAATCAATGCGCTCAAGAGACATCGTTAAATAAAACGAGCTTTACTTTTTCTACTTAATTTCTGAATTTCATTTTGGTGCATACAAATATTGGGGTGAGTTGAATCTTTTTTTCTTTTTTTTCTCTTGAAGATTTATACTGCCTATCATGGATAAGTTTGAATAGACTTGTTTTCACCATTAGACAGTTTGTCGATAGAAAGCCAGAGCCTACACTTTTACCGACTCAAGGGATTTTTAACCTCCCACAAAACATAGACATGGTATGAGAGCAACTGGCCTTTGATGACACTAAGTTATACACAGCGGTGGAAATCCACATTGGCAGAGGTGGGGGCATGGGGAATCGAACCACCGGCCTTCAGATTAGGAGTGACCTAGAAAAAAGTCAGACACTCTAACCACTCCTGCTTAAAGAAATACACGTCCTGATATGACCTTAGATGTTGCCAGGACGTAAAGCTGTAGAATACTCGGCACCCAATGCTTTCAACACCACTCATGTCCCACTAGCCTGCTTTATGTTTTATTTAGTTGGCAACAACTTCATCAAATGTCATGTCAGCTTCCATAAGTACATGATGCTCACTAGTAATGCATTTATATCCCGACTAGAATATGCCATTTATATCCCGACTAGAATCAAGATAATGTGAGTGTGTGGGAAGTCAGGTCATGGTGTTGCTGGCCATTCCTTCAAACTCTAGAGAAAAGTATAAATACAGTGAGAAAACTAACAAATGCAGAAATCTTTGTGCTAGGGGACTTCAACATAAACTACAGTAGCAACGACAAAAATAAACTAATGCTACAAACCACTATCAAAATCCTAGGGCTACAGCAACTTATTACAGACAGCACAAGACTAGGAAACAATAGCTCAACAATTGACCTAATACTAACCAACTCAAACCATGCCACAAAATGGGGCACTAGAAGCTGGGGTATAAGTGACCATGAGCTAATATATGTAACGAGGAAAAAACTACTCAAAAGAAACACTACAAAACCACCTATATGAAAATATAGACCTCACAACAGACAGGGATGACCCTGATATCTACTGGAATAACATTGTCACAGAAATAAAACAATCATTAGATGAGATGTGTCCCATAAAGAAATTAAAAATACAGAGAAACCAAGACCCGTGGGTAGACAGGGAACTGTTAACGCATATTGCAACAAAACGAAGGCTAGGTGACAAAGTGAAACATACTAAAGACCCAGAGGATAAAAGGGCCTATAATACTGCCAGAAACAACTCCCTCAAAGCAGTAAGGGCAGCAAAAAAGAAATGTATAATAAAACAAGACAAGGACTGGGGAAGCAACACAAATAAGTTCTGGAAAAATGTAAGCTTACTATTCCCTAAAAATAAGATAGAAGAATGGATAAGCTTCCAGGATAAGGATGGAAATACGCACACAGATAGTGATGCAGCAAACAAACTAAATACCCACTTTGCCACGGTAGGACAAAGGTTATCAAAGAAATTCACAAGAATCTGGGAAAACAAGTCAGAATATATCCAGGATGAAATCCCCACCTGCAAAACTGACCTAAAAGAACTAACACAGCTAATAAATGACATAGATGAAAACAAACCAAGTGGAATAGATGGAATCCCCACAAAATACTAAAAGAGGCACTCCAAGCCATCCCAGATACCATGGTCGACCTGTTCAACATATCATTTGAGCAGGGACACTTCATCACAGCATGGAAGATGGCAACCATCACCCCCATATACAAAAGTGGTGACAAACAAAACATGGGGAACTACAGACCAATATCAATCTTGCAAACACCAGGCAAGCTAATTGAAAAAATATTCCACAGGCACATAAATGCGCACCTGGAAAAAACCAATATACTAAACAAGAGGCAAGGAGGTTTCAGAAAACTCCACTCCACATCAAAAACAATAGCAAACCTAACAAGTGATGTGCTGGCATCATTGAACCAAAAGAAATTAGTTGGAGCAGCGTTCATCGACTTCAGCAAAGCCTTTGACACTGTAGACCACAGCATATTAATAAGAAAATTAAACAACATGGGCATTAAATCCAAATCAATAAACTGGATAAAATGCTACCTAAACAACAGGCAGCAAAAAACTAAAGTAAATGGTACACTCTCAGACCAACAAACTTCACCTGTGGTGTGGATCAGTCCTGGGCCATATATTTATACTATACATAAAGACTAGAAAAATGGCTGGAGACAAATGTCTCCAGCTATATGCGGATGAACTGTTTTGGGGGTGGGGTGTGTGTTGGGTGGTGTGTTTTTGTTTAAACGTACTCTTCTCACTACAGCAATCACAGGAAGAAATACATGACATAGGAAACCAACTGGAAAGTTTAAATCACTACAAATACCTAGGCCTAGAACTGGATAGCCAGCTAAACTACAATCTGTGTTTAACAAAAATCATACAAAAAGTAAATCACAAACTATGGCTATTTGCTAAACTAAGAAACTATATGACACAAGATATGTCAATAAAAATCTTCAAAGGCATGGTACTCCCCTACTTTGACTATGGGGATGTAATCTACATGGGTGCTAAAAAAGAGCTACTTAAAAAATTGCAGATACTACAAAATAGGGCCCTGAAAATTGCAGATACTACAAAATAGGGCCCTGAAAATATGCCTGAAAGTAGACAAACTACACCCCACTTATGACCTACACAAAAGAACTAAAGTAAAGCTACTAGAAAACAGAAGGATAATCCACCTAAAAACATTAGCATATGGATATAGCCAAGACATTAAGCGTCTAACCCAACCACTAAGGGACACCAGAGCAAGCAAGGCACCACTACTAAGACAGACCAGAAGCCAGATCAAAGCCCATGAAAGGAGCACACTGGAAATGGCCGCCAAGGCATGGAATGCGCAAACGGTGAAAGAAAGACAAATCCCTGACCTAAAAACGTACAAAAAATATCTGTGCAAAATAAAAACTGGGAACCCCAACTGAACTGCACCACAAGGGGGCAGGTGATATGTCACGGCCCACCAACTGGACAGCCCAGGGCGGGATAACCGGAAATATAAAAGCCAGATAACATATCCAACAACAATATAAATCAAATCAATTTCAAACAAACATAACTCATATAATATAATAGGCTAGTATAGAATTAAGTAGAAAAAAGCGGAAAACTCTTCCCAAGAAAACCCCAAAACACTAACATAGAACCTTAAGAAAACAACTAACATAGTAATAAGAATAGAACAAAAATACAATGCCAAGAGGGCCCAAAAAACTAACATAGGCTACTAAACGTACCAACATACTATCTATCTGCTACTGAAATGCAGACAATCAAATAACTTATCAGCAGCTACTGTTTGGTAAGACAACACCAACACTACAGCTGGCCAGCATTGAAAACAAGCCTGGGCACCCAGGCTTACATGCTATGGACAGAATAAATACAGCCTCAATAAAAAAAAAAAATTGCCCCAGTGGGGCAGCACTATACTATAAAGTCGCCATGAGTGCGCACTGTCACAAGTCGGTACCCATCCTGATATGACCATTAGATGTTGCTAGGACATAAAACAACAAACAAACATGTCTGAATGTGCTTGTTTCCTCAGTCATTGAACAGCGACGTAACGCACCTCAAGTCGCAGTCGCTGGAGGCATGGGCGCTTCTCGAGGAGTGCCAGCTGCAGTCCAGGCGGGATGACGACCGCAGCTACCAGCAGCTGCTGCGTGCACGCGCACTTGACCCAGCCTCTGCACGCCTCGTCAAGTCGATCCAGTCGCAGTACCACTACCTGGAGAGCTCTATCCGCGGCATCGACCTGCGCCTGGACACCGAGTGGGAGGAGTACCAGCGCACCAAGAACAACGCCAGGTACATTCCAGTTCCTTTCAGCGTTTCCCTATGGTTAGCAGTGTGGTAAGCATCTTAATTAATGTTGCGGCATGCATGTGCAGGAGGACCTGTCTTCAAAGGGAAATCTCTGCATCCAGACCAATGTTGTCCTGACACAGCGGGTGTCCTATCATCGTAAGGACGGTCAAATAAAACAAGAACAGTTTGAATATTGGAAAGATATTGTTTGCATATGGTATGGTTTCGCTGATCACAGAGGTCGCTGAAGATAGATACTACTGTAGATATACCAATGGATATATATATATGTAGCAGTGTGCAGTGACCTCAGGCAAGGAGGCACATAGACATGTAGCCGTGGATAGGGTGATTCTACCAGGGAGCCTAGGTAGTGTAATGGTTAGCACGCTAGCCACGGAATTGCACAAAGCGTGGATTCAAATCCTGCTGTATGCGCAATATTTCCCATATATAGCAATTCCTATTAGCATATTGTCAGAATAATTCCAATTTTTGTCTCCTCCTGGCGACTTCTATTTGAATAAGTGACCTTCACTTCCTTGATCCCTGTCAGAGATGATCTCTGTTTACATGTTGCCAAGATATTCTTTATTCTCAGGTCAGGATGAGCACTATTTACATGTTACCATGGTAATCTTTATTTACATGTCATCAGTGTGATCTCTGTTCATATTTGGGTTCCCATATTCGCATTTAACTGATATATACTTTTTATTTGAGGAAAACCAGAGTGACAATAAATTGTACTTACTCTTCGCCATGAATATAGCCTTTGCTGCCGACACGGTGTAAAATCACCAATAAATTAGTTCTTATATCATCAGGGTGACGTCTATTCATTTGTTGTCGGGGCATACCTTATTCACATGTCATCTAGGTGATCTCTATTGTATTGTCAGGGAGACCTGTATTTTGATGTTATCGGGGTGATCTGTATTCTCATGTTTTCAGGGTGATCTCTGTTCTCGTGTCGTTTGGGTGATCCATTCTCGTGTAATCAGGGTGATCTCTGTTCTCGTGTCGTTTCGGTGATCCATTCTCGTGTAATCAGGGTGATCTCTGTTCTCATGTCGTTTGGGTGATCCATTCTCGTGTAATCAGGGTGATCTCTGTTCTCATGTCGTCTGGGTGATCCATTCTCGTGTAATCAGGGTGATCTCTCAGGGCAGGAAAGTAACTTTTTTTCCCACTTGCCCAATTGGGAAAGTTGCTGAATTTTCTACTTGCCAGAGTGGCAAAATTACTTGCCCAACCCCAAGTCAGCCAATTGAAACTGAAATCTGCTGCTGCAGATCAGTAAAAAAAATAATGTCTTGCCCGTTAATGCAGGTTACTGACAATTTCAACTGCCCGACTGAGTGATCTAGGTGGCCAAGGCAAATGGGCAGTCCTTATTGTTCTACCCTCTCTCTATTCTCATGTCATGAGGGTGATCTCTATTCTCATGTCATCAGGGTGGTCTCTATTCTCATGTCATCAGGGTGATCTCTATTCTCATGTCATATCAGGGTGATCTCTATTCTCATGTCATCAGGGTGATCTCTAGTCTCATGTTATCTGGGTGATCTCTATTCTCATGTCATCAGGGTGATCTCTATTCTCATGTCATCATGGTGATCTCTATTCTCATGTCATCAGGGTGATCTCTAGTCTCATGTCATCAGGGTGATCTCTATTCTCATGTCATATCAGGTATTCTATTCTCATGTCATCTGGGTGATCTCTATTCTCATGTCATCAGGGTGATCTCTATTCTCATGTCATCAGGGTGATCTCTATTCTCATGTCATCAGGGTGATCTCTAGTCTCATGTCATCAGGGTGATCTCTATTCTCATGTCATCACGGTGATCTCTAGTCTCATGTCATCAGGATCTCTATTCTCATGTCATCAGGGTGATTTCTATTCTCATGTCATCTGGGTGATCTATTCTCGTTATCAGGGTGATCCGGACCCCGGCTACAGACGTGCTGTACCAGACGTTGCGCAACAATAAGAATGTTCTGACCAGCCAGATACACACCATCGAACACCTCACAGCTGACCTTCAGGAGATGAGACTGTACAACACGACATCCTCCTGGCAGCCAAACTCCTCCCTCATCAACGTCAACGACCGCGGGTAGGTTCATGGCCAGCGGAACCTGCGCCGTCTTATTTAGTACAGGGCGGTTGGCACCATCCAATAGGGAGAGGGTGATATGAGGGGGGTGGGGGGGGTGCTGTTTCCATTGGTGTACCGTGAATCAACAGGGTTGCAAACCCTTATTATTTCGCCGTAAGTTGTACAATATTTTATTTCCCCATCATCACCGTACAATATTTTATTCACCTTACGTCGATCTTCCGATTTTTCAGTAATATATGAATTTTACAGATTATTGTGTCCAAAATGCACCACCGAGCATCTAACATTTAAATATTTTCCTGGGGGGAGTACCCTTGGATCCCCCAATATAACCTGCCTCAAGTTCTTCTAGTTTTTCTTTTTCTAATGTTGGCAATCCTGTGTGAAGAAATGTATCAGTGGGCACTGATGAGCAAAGACTGCGAATTAGACTAGATGAGCACAAGTTAAAAGCAGAGCTCGATCATTATATCCAGTGCATTTTGTCATGGCACACTTAATTTGCGAACCGGGTGCAGTGGTCGAATCGGTAGAGCGCAGGCCTCCCATGTGGGAGATCGGGAGTTCGATTCCTGTCGAGTCAGACCAATGACTTACAACTTTGATGCTTGTCGCTTCCTAGCTTGGCGCTCGGTATTAATAGGATAGGGCAAGGAGTGGTTAGCTCAGTGTCAGGATAATATGACTAAGTGGGATTTCGGGTCGTGCTGCTGGTGGTCTGATCTCCCAGTGGGGCCACACTATAAAGTCGCCATGAGTGTGTGCTGTCACAAGTCAGTACCCATCCTGATATGACCTTAGATATTGCCAGGACGTAAAAGTCCAACAACCAACTTAATTTACGAGTAGAGAGCTAATAGGCCAGAGATGCTGAATTGCCCATATATGGGCATAATGTGCCAGAGCATGGCACGCTCTTAATAAATCAATGAAACAATCAAGACAAATCAACACCTTTGAATTGTGGGTTCTTTGCTGAATGCTGTCAGTCCTCAACCACTGTTTGGCAGTGACGGCTCATTTTCGGATGGAAGTGGTGTGACCCCGCCGACACACTCGCCCCGTGACCTGACCTCCGCCATTTCCCCGGAGAAGCAGGCTCGGCTCCGAGACGTCCTCAGCAAGCGGCGGGTCACCCCCGTCAAGTCGTCCATACCCGGTTAGTGCCAGGCCTGTGGTAGCGAAAGACTTCCTTTGTACCTCATTATCCCGCCGTGAATATGACACGGCGTAAAGCAACCGCCAGTCAATCAAATCAATCAATCCATCCATCAGTCATCCTTATTATCCTTCGGTGTATGGTTGGTGAAGCTACCCTGTGTAAGTGCATTGCCTGTATGTGCGTAAGTGGAAGCAGTAAACAGCTTACAGACGTAAACCACTTGAAAGACTTATGATTCCATGGAATGTAGTAGAGTAGTCTGCAGTAACCTCTCAGACAAGGAGCCACATAGACAGGTAGCCATGGATAGGGTGATTGCACCAGAGAGCCTGAGTAGTGTAATGGTTAGCACGCTAGCTCTGTAATGAGGTTGAAATCTGCTGTAGGCGCAATGTTCCCCTTGTTGGCATCACTTGCATGACAATGTCTTATTTCTTATTACAAAATGGGCAAGACTGCATTATGGAGCAGGGAGCCACGAGCTATCCGGCCTGACTCTTCCATGAATGTGAAATGATTTGATGTACATCATACTCATTACCTATTGTATTGTATACACTTTAATTTCAGAATTTACTTCACACTTCAATATATGTAATATCTAAACCATGTGTAAAGTCGTCGTCTGGCAGCTGTAGTTGTGTAGGCAGGCTAATAGCAAATCAGTACAGGCAAGGAGAGAAAGGAAGAGTATAAAGAGTGAAAGAAGAGTGAGAGCTTGCACCCTCAGGTTTATTATTATATAGTGGTACATGGATCTGATATGGCATACCACCTGACCATGCTCTCCAATGAACAACAAGCATTTCTAGGTCCACCAATGAACAGTAAGCATTCTTGTGTCACCATGGCTACTGTGATGTACCCACCACCACCATGCCTTCTGGCTCTTGGCCTGCACCTGCCTTGCTGTGTGTGTGTGTGGTCATCCGTGACTAACAGTTGGGGGGAGGGGGTAGTGAGTATAGCTCTTGAGCCCCTTTCACACTAACAATAGTGCTCCTCTCACACTATCTATTTAATACACAATGACTATGAACCACAAGTAAAGAGTCACCAGTAACTACACAAATACATTCATGCACCTGGCCCTATACATCATTTACCTTTATAGACCATTTGTAATCCTTTATAGCCCAGTTCACATTCCCCACCAATGCGTTTTATCGGAATATTTTACACATGTAAACAAAATTGTATAAATACCTAGATACCTTTAACACTTACGGTCAGAATACCGGTGCTATGGCACTGACAAAAGATGTATATAAATCAAATTCATTTACCCCCACCAATTTAAAAAAAAATCAGCGCAGCAGTTTAAATGGGGAGAACAGTTGCATTCCGTGCTTGAGTAATTATTGTGCGAAGTTTACCCGAATGATAATTGTGCTTCTGCAGGGAACTTGTCGATGTCCAAGATCGTCTCCGCTACCAGCCTTCGACATATGTTGGCGTGTGACGAGGATGACGCGTCCTACACACGGACCGCCACACCACCCCGGCTGTCCTCCGCCCCGCCCAAAGCTGTGCAGGTCAGCCCCCAGGTATGGCATCTCGTCTTGGTTCATTTCAAGAGGGATGAAAGATCTTCGCTGTTTCGCTGGTTTCCGGGAATTTCATCAAAAGAAATTAAGAAATGTCTTGAACTTCATTTGCCCCATTTGAAAAGCCTTGAATTTAACCTATTTTGGGTAATTAGTCTTGAAAAGCCTTGAATTCCATTAAACTGTCCCCACTGATCTAAATTAGTCTGAAATCGCCATTCACCATTGTTGTTTTTTCCTGAAATCCAAATGAGAATAGTCTTGAATTCCTGTCAAAAACAACCTTGAAAAGCCTTGAATTTGAAATAGCCTTGAATCCATCTCTTCACATGTGTACGGACCCTGCCTCTCATAAGCTTGCCACTCTCCGAAAAAGGCGACGAATCTACCGGAAAGTAGATTTTCATAGTTTTATTTATTTACTTATTTATCAAAAATTTTGTCTGAGAAGACTGTTTTTGTAGGGATGGTGGGGAGAGGGGGAAAAGGTGTGTGTTCCACAAAAGTTCCACAAATCCAGAATTCAATGGACACACAGCGGCAGGAAGATGAGCTGGGGATGACAAGTCACATACCTTAATTTGGTCTACTACAATTCCTTACAAACCTTAATCTGGTCCAATACAATTAAATTCAACCACACAAATATTTCAATTGGTATACTGATTAATGAGGAGTTAAGTAGTAATGATAGATTTAATTTCCAATCACTGTCCTCAATTAGAAAATATATTGTCTGTGTCTTGACCAATAATATCACACCTGCAATGCTCGCTACTCTAAACGCAGAACAGAAAAGCCGCACCCTCTGCTTATTGTTGTTATCCTTCTCTTTTTTGTTACCAGTGTGATCTACTTGCTGGTGATAATACTGCTTTACTTGCTGGTGATAATACCGCTTTACAGTTTTCTGCTTACCTTGTTGCCTCGTATCATATCAAATATTTTTTAAATTGCAATAAGTAGGTACGTTGAATTTTCTTTAGAATGCAATGGAAAGAACTTGAATGGATCTTAAGCATGGTAGTCATATAATCTTTTTAATATAAATATAAAGAAAGCTATGTTGATTTGAACTTAGGAAAATCTGTCTAGTTTTGGCCTCTTTGTTCAATAATATAACTGTCAAAAGCTGTGACCCAAAATTCAGATTCTATACTTCATGCTCTCATAAATTTTGGAATAAATGACTTATTTAGATCAAACATATACCGCTCAATTCACACGAGAAGAGCTTTGATTGGGTTATTATATATATATTCTTTAGGTAAATATGAAGAAAGTTATGCCAATTTGAATATATATAATTCTTTAAAAGCTTGTGTCCAAAATCCTCATTTTATATTCCAAAATCATTTTTAAATAAAAGACTTATTTAGAATACCGGCAAGTAAAAATTACAACGGTTCAAAATAAGGATTACAAAAAAATAACTCGAGACTCCTCTTTAACAAAAAAAAATTCAGCCGCAGCAAATGCTGGGCGTGCCTGGTGTGAAGCCTGGCCTGGTCGGGGTGAAGCCGACAGCCATCACTCCCGGCCCCGGGCTCGTCTCCCTTCTACAACAGTCGCCTAACTCGGTAGGTTGCGCTCCATTTCCTGACTAGTGAAGATCTCATCTTGTAATCAAAGTCACTGTTCTGTAATGCAATGGGAAATGATCTCCCAGGACAGGTTTCGAACCTGTGTCCCTGTCATGTGTAGTCGGTGCTTATCTCAACCTTCCCTGCTGCTTACCTAAGAGCGGATTGGGAAATTTGGTCTCAAAGTGGTGCAGCACTATAAAGTCGCCATGAGTGCGCACTGTCACAAGTTGGTACCCGTCCTCATATGACCTTAGATTTTGCCAAGATGTAAAACTCCAACAACCAAACCAAACCTTTAAATATATACAGTCTCCCCATATTTAGCCGACACCTGTAGTGCCACACAGTGACATTCCTATGAATTAAAGGCGCTATCTTGTAGCACATAATCCGCTGGTTGGTCGGTTTGGGTTGGGTTGGGTTGGGTTGGTTTCGTTGGTCCGTTTTACGTCCTGACAACATCTAAGGTCATATTTATAGGGCAGACTCTACCGCTCTGATTACTAACAGCCAGTCATAGCCCGAATACTTCTAATTGAGACGGTCTATCTAACAACTACTCTGAGCCATTCAAAGCTAAAATTACAAAACTGCTACCTTGCCTGACGCTCAACATTAATTACATGGCCCTGCGCGTGTGTAAATCCCATTATGTAATTATTCTGGTCATTGCAGGTTACTTGAAGAAGGATTACTGTCTGCAGTAAAATACAATATTTGCTTTTGTTTCCAGGCGCTGAAGCCAATCACGAAGCCGTCTTTGAATGTGGCCGTCACTAAGGTGGCCAGCCCCTCGACTACCGTGTCGAAAGGGTCGTTGCTAGGTAACCGGACGCTGTTTTCTAATGCTTTTCATTCATTGTCTACTTACACCCCCAGTAGCCGATGTTTACTTTTTTTGCTGGGGGGGGGGGGGGGGGGGGGGGTCGTTAAACAAAGAAGCAAACAAATCATCGTCTATTTGGCTATTTCTAACCACAAAAAACGAAAACCCAAAGAAAACTATAACCATAAAATGCAGTCCATTTGAAGGTTCTTCAGGGAGTAGTCTGGTTGCTATGTTCTGGGAGACATTCGCTACACTGATGTTGCGGATAATAAAAGTGAACCATTTTTGTGGACTTATCCTGTATTTAGAAGCAACTTTCCACTATTCATTGTTTGTAGAATGCAAGACTAAATATATAAATAAAGGTAATAGACAGCCATTGTATCTATTGAGGGATGAAAGATCTCGATATTGCGAATTTCCGCGACTTTTATTAATCGGCAGTTTGTGTGACCTGTCCTCACTGATCTAAATAGTCTGAAATCACCATTTGGAATGGCGATTTTGAACTAAATCCAAATGAAAATAGTCTCTTTCTTTTTTTTTAAACAGCCTTGAAATAGCATTAAATTCCATATCTTCACATGTGTACGGACGCTGTATTTAACTCGTACACAATGTTGCGACAGATGGCCTCGAGTTGGCCGGCCAGCAGGCGGTGTTCTCCGGTGGCGCTCTCTCCGGGTCAAGGGCGAAGGTTACACAGGAACGACCTTCAGATCCTGCCGCCAAGGTCATCAGTCAGAGTGGATCTTCCGAATCGACATTCTCAAATCTTAAAACGGGCAAGGTACATTATTAAGAACCATTTCTGTTGTAGTTAGGTGCCTTGAGAACAGAATGCGCTCTGATGCAATGAAGCAAATTAATGTTGTATTCTGGAGCATTAGCATGTTTTTTTTGTTTTTTTTCTTGAAGATTTATACTGCCTATCATGGATAATTCTGAATAGACTTGTTTTCACCATTAGACAGTTTGTTGATAGAAAGCCCGAGCCTACACTTTTACCGACCCAAGGGATTTTTAAGCTCCCACACCACATAGACATGGTATGAGAGCAACTGGCCTTTGATGACGCTGTAAGTTATACACAGCAGTGGAAATACAAATTGGCAGAGATGGGGGCACGGGGAATCGAACCACTGACCTTCAGATTAGGAGTCCGCCCTAGAAAAAAGTCAGATACTCTAACCACTCCGCCACAGAGAACAATGGTGAGATTAATGGTAGGCATGGGTAAGGTATGGTGGGTGTTTCGACAATACACAGAGCAAGCATGTGACAAAAGAAGCAGATACATATAACTACAGCATTGAAAACAAGTTAGACAGTGACAGGATAAATAAACCATCTATACATTCTTTGTTGTTACAGTATTAATCTTCAAGATGCACAGTAATAAATGAGAGAAAAGTGTCAATAGAATCTCTGTGTCATTGCAGGCTCCCGACTCCGGCTCCATCCCAGGGTTTTCTACCGGCTTCACTGGTTTCCAAGGTTTGTGCTTTTAATCTGTTGTCATCGTTCTTATTGGTCACTAAGTCCCATATTGTGTATTTGCGAGATGACGTCACCGACCTTAAGACACGGTTTAGAAGTTTGACCACTCACCGACTGGTTGGTCCCGGGGTCTCGTCGTAAAGCATTCAACTCTCGCAGGCAGCTGGAGTATATTACAAATCGAATGACGTTGATTTTAAAACCATATTTTAACAATAAACATTGTTATTTTATGACTTGTAAAGTTATAGTATAGCGGCCATAAATTTACATTATGCATATCTGTGGAAGAATGATATCTGATCAAATTTGAAGAAATTGTAGCTCCCTATTTGTTATTAAAAACAAAACCTTAAATGTGACAATATTCCGAATGGTCTGGGTTAGCGTAATGATGGTGAATATTCCTTGACCTAGAAAATTAACTAAGACACCACCTTCATTAAAATGCATACACTGACCAGATATACCACACTCTTATTTAGCTGAATGTAATAATATTTGATTGTCTTAAGATTGTTCTTGTAATTAAATAGTGTAACTGACTGGAGTTAAGCATGGCTAGAAGACCAGTGCCTCGGGGCTGAAATAAAAAAGACTTCAGGGGCCGTATGCATGGGCTGGTGCTACGCTAGCTGGTGCTACACGCTAGCTCTGGGGTAGCTAGCACCAGGTTGGTGAATTAGGTCAAGCCGTATGCACCAATGCCCAAACCGGTGCGGATAGCAAACCGTGTAGTTATTTATAGATTTGTGAAATCCCTCTGAGCCTGTTCCTGGCGAGCACCGCTATTTAACGATATCGCCGCCGATTCGGCAGCAGCGACGACATTAATATTGCTTCGATTTTGGGTTTAATTTGACCAAATTTAACTTTTTGAGGATGTTATTCTGTTAAATATGATAGCATTGAATAGATTTGGGCCTAATCAGAACCTAACACTGCCGGGCAGCAGCAACCCTTGTTATTGCTGAGCCTGTACTCGGCGAGCACTGCTATTTGCCAATATCGCCGCCAATTCGATGACGGCGGTGGCATTAATATCGCTTCGATTATTGGTTTAATTTTACCAAAATTTGGTGGTGGCTTTAATATCGGTTCGATTTCTGGTTTAATTTGATCAAATTTAATTGTTTCTGGACCGCTATTTGCCAATATTGGCGGCGGCGATTTCTTTTGTTTATATTCGACGGCGGCGGTGGCGATTTGTTTTCATTCGACAATATGAATATTGCCGCCATTTTAGCGGCAGCGTTAATATCGGTTCGATTTTAAGGTTAATTTGATCAAATTTCACTTTTTGAGTATGTAATTCTGTTAAATATGATAGCATTGAATAGATTTGGGCCTAATCTGTACTAACACCACCGTTAACCCTGATATGAAAGCAGGGTAGCTGGCACCACTTCTTGCATGCGGATTTTCCACCGTTAGCCGTGTGGTGCCCGCCAAACCGCGGTTAGGGCGCTAATACGGGCCCAGATGAATAAAAAATGTTTACCAAAATAAAACCATGTTGCTGTGTTCCTCCCTCAGGTGGCAGCACTGGGACTATTAGTAAAGGAACAGCTGCGCCGCCCACTGTCGGGTTCACCAAACCGACGACAGGGGGCGCCCCGTTCAACTTCAGTGCTCCAGGAACCGCCTCCTGGTCCAACTCCTCACCCAGTATGTCGTCATGCTAATCAATACAACCTTTGTCTGTTATTTTCGTAATCGCTTCAAACTATTATTTCTGCAAGGTCGCTAAAGGTCATAAATGCTAGTGAATCTGTACCACAATTTATTCTTCGCAAATTTCGGCAAGCACACCAAAACTCTGACACCATACTCCCATAGGCTTTGCGCAGTAACACATTCTATTAAATTGACTCGGTATTCCCTTCTATGTGGCAACTAATGCTTAATAAGTGCATCAGTATCTAAGTTAGATATGTAGACTCAAATCTAGGTGAGTGTCTTGGGTTTTGAAATGTTGATGCTTTAATCGGACTATGCAGCTTTAAGTTTATTCAAAATCAAAGATTTGTTTTATATTTGAATTGTAATGCTTGTAATTTCTAATTTAAGGCTTCTCATTTGGAGGCACATCAACAACAACATTGACAGTAACCCCTCCGACGAGCACGGCTAGTGTGGAGAAAGGCTCAGCAGCTCCCACACTGACCACTGCCAGTACACAAAGCAGTCTGGCAGCGCTGCTTACCGGTAAGTCGGTCATTCTGATCATGAACCCCGCTTTACGCGTCAACAGCATACATCACCTAAAGCCGTGTTCACACGGGCGGTGTAAATCGATTCGTAGAAAACGACTTGTATAGTTTGGGTTACATTTCGCGTGTGAACGGGCGTCTGAGGCGGATTAGGGCTGAATCGATTCCTGTGATGCGCATACTGTACACCGCTTGTCGAGGTAGTGTACGTGAGTCGATTTCTGTGAACCGATTTATTTTGCCCATGTGGACGCACTGAGGCGGATTAAGGACGTCACAGTCGAGACCTTAGTTTGTTGACTTTCCGGTCGATCAAAAGCGCATATTATATAATTTGGTCTATGTACCGGATAGAGGTGCACAGATGTTTATTTCATCATTTATTTATAGGTTTTCACTGCCCAGCAGAAGTTTTTACGGTTCCAAAACAATATGATTCAGTCTATACATATCTAGGTCGAACCCACACTCTCTCGTGGCGACGTCGACTAACCGAAACTGGCGCTGGTTAGTATGGACTTGCTCATGCGCAGATATCCACTTCCGCCTTAAACCGACTCAAGCACTGCCCGTGTGAATGCGAAACACTTTCAAACTAAATCGATTCATATGATTCGCCTTGTCTAAATCGCTTTACATTTTCCCCGTGTGAACACGGCTTTAGACAGCACTTCCTCTCAGCCTCGATGCCATTTAACTACTGTAGTAGTCTGCACTGACCTCTCAGGGAAGGAGCCGCATAGACAGGTAGGCATGGGTAGTGTGGTGACATCAGGGAACTTAGGTGGTGTAATGGTTAGCACACTGGCAAGGAATACAAAGGGATATGGGTTCGAGTCCAGCTCTAGGCGCAATATTTCCCATTTTCATCACCCTCCCCCCCCCCCCCATGACGCTACCAACTGAATGTTGGTTAAACATGAATGAGATGTCAGTCACCCTGTGTTCTTTCTGAATGCCGCCATTTTCTGTGGAAAAGCCGGCTTCTCCTCATAGCTTCATGAGTACTGTCCGAGAATTGTGGACAATTTACCGGGAGTCAGATTCTGGTACTTTTTGTGTGTGTCGAAAGCAGCGCTAATCCCTGTCATGTGAGCCACACTTTCTTTTTGGTAAATATTTTTATTCATCTCAACACACATTTTATCAGCGCCTAAGCACTGGTCACTGAAGCAATCACATTTGGTTTTGTACATGGTGATGGGGAAGTGGAATGTACCACGGTGAATGCACATGTGCTTCTATTTCTGGATCAGTTTCTTTTCTATTGTTGTGCCCTTCACAATACTGGTCAGTAGTAGAAAGCGACAAGCAGTGATATTCTCATCTTCGTGGTATGCAGGACATAGTGCATGTGTTATAACAAAGTCGATGTACAACAAGACGCGCCACTCAGCGTTTTCCTGTGAAATATAGCAAATAACGTAATTGGACAGGTCCCCTAGACCAGCCTGACTATTGTACCATCAAAGACAATGTACGATAATTATAGTGTATTGTCTCCTAATAATATTATATTTGTAGTATAGTAAAGTTCAAACATACTTTAATCTGTGCCATAGATAAATCAAATTTGTGATTACGTCTGAGTAAGAAAACTACTACACCTGATCAAAGACAATGCACCTTGTTTTTCATGGGATGGCACCACTGGATGACTATTTCAGAAATTCCTTTATGAAAGCGCTGAGTGGCACATCTTGTCATACATTGTCTTTGGGACCAGACGGGTTGTCATGGAGATAGTGTTCGCTTCTCATTTCTCATGTGCGAGGTTGACCGAATAAAACCAGACTTAAAACATTGGCACCTCTCTTGCCTGAAGCTAGTAATATTATTTTTTTTAGATAGGCGGGGACTGGTTGGTTCAGTGTCAGGATAATGTGACTGAGTATGGAATTGTTTCATGGTGTTGGCGGCATGGTATCTCTTTAGGATAGCACTCTAAAACCATAAAACTTCGCTCACTCACTCACCCGCTCACTCACTCACCCGCTCACTCACACACTCACACACACTCACTCACACACACTCACTCACACTCACTCACTCACCGAAGAATTCTACTTTTTGTAAAAAAATATAGAAGCAATTTGTGGACGTTGTACGGTGAGTTTCGTGTAGTAGTACGGTCTGGTGATGCCGTCATAGAACTTGGTGATTACGTCATTGTAACTTGATGTAGTCATTACAACTTGGCGATGACGTCATCATAGCTTAGTGATAAGTAGCGCCACCTGCTTGGTAGTGTAGTGAACTACATCCTGTTGAACCACCACATGTAATGCATCTTCAGCAATGTGCCCAAACCCCGTCAAACTTTTCTGTGCCACACTTATATGCGGTACTCAACAACTCCTCACTTGGTGCACTGTTAACTCATACTAAGATATCTACAACACCCCTTATTCCCCACATGGTCGCCCTCTGATAAGGCTAAGCTTAACTTCGATGACCAGATAACAAATGTTTTCACACCCAGTGAGCCTTACACTAATTAATATCAGACAACACTGGCACATTGCATAACAACTTTAGCATTCAATTATTAAGTAGAGCCAACATTTATTTTGTCTCACATTCACGCCTTCACACCGTGCATTGCTAAGAATCATGTTAAACTTCTTTTTTTTAAATCCATTATTCGCTTCAGAAATGGTGGTTAATTGAACATTTTAAATTAAAATTTAAAATAGATGGACAAAGAATTTATTTAAGCACAAAATATGACTATACGGCCTGTAGTATTGGCAACAAGATGATATCATTGTCATGATGATGCTAGGTCTGGTGAATGGGCACCAGAGGTTTCAAGAAGCAGTGTAAAATTTCATGTATAAGTTAGTTGAAACAAAAGGTGATTTTCTACATAAATGGACTTGGCAAAGCATTGGTTTTCTTTAACTGATCAAAGGCATATCCTAATGTGGATGGTACTATTAGAAAGAAGAAATATGAAGCTTTATTTTGCTTTAGATTTTATTTCAATTGGTGAATAACTTAGAACAAACCAACAGATTGAGAATGATGAATTTTAAGTCTCCACACACAGATTATTGGTGGATTGGCAAGGCACTTGGGATACCTAATTGTAGTGTTCATTGTTTTTTGTTCCTCATTTTGTTAATCATATTTTTGGTGTACTTTATTTATAATCCTCTCCATCTATGCATGGTTTTGTTGTTGTTGAATAAACACTATATTTAGACGTGTCAATGCACAACTGAATACTATTCATTATGGAATGCTCTGCCAGGATATATCACTGATTGTAAATCTGTTGGTGCTTTTAAGACACATTTGTTTAAATCTGCTTTTAACTAGGTGAAATTTATTTTCCTGTATATTTGTTTGTTATGTGAAGCGCCTGAGAACGGCTTGCTGGATCGGGCGCTATATAAATGTTTTATTGTTTTATTATTATTCAATTTAGATCTCGGGAAGCATTTGCCTCTTCTGTACGACATTCACTCACATTAGTCGTGGTTAAAGACGGTACCACGAAATTTAGTCTATAAGATGTGATACTCGAATTTTCCCTTTGCTAGCGGCATCATGTTATTAAAGCTTTACTCAAAATACTACTAGAAAGGATTAAAACAAAAATTAATCGAGAGGTATCAGAAGAGCAATTTGGATTCAGACCAAACAGTGGAACAAGGGAAGCCATTTTTAACATGAGAACAATAATTGAGAGACACCTAGAAGTAGATAAGGATATATACATATGTTATATAGACTACGCTAAAGCATTTGACAAAGTACATCATAAGAAACTCATAGAAGCTCTACAAAAAATCGGACTAGACGGTAAGGACGTTCGGCTTGTGGCCAACCTCTACTGGGAACAGTATGCTGCTGTAAGAATTGGAGACTCATTGACACCAGAAGTGAAGATCAAATGTGGAGTGCGACAAGGATGTGTTCTATCACCTAGTCTTTTCAACATTTATACGGAAATGATTTTCAGAGAAATAGATGACATCATAGGAATAAATGTTGGAGGTGGAAATATCAATAACACAAGATACGCAGACGATACAGCACTGCTAGCCTTAACGTCAAATCGACTACAAGATATAGTGGATGAAGTAAAAGAAAAAAGTGAGAGATGTGGCCTCAAAATGAATGTAAAGAAGACAAAATCCATGGTTGTCAGCAGAAAGGAATACAAACCAAGAGCAGAGATAAAAGTTAATGGTGTAATCTTGGAGCAGGTAGAGTCATTTGTGTATCTGGGCCATTTAATAACTAGTGATGGCGGATGTGAAAGAGAGATTAAACGGAGAATAAACATTGCCAAAACAACATTTCTAAAGATGCAGAAAGTACTAACATCTAGAGACATAAATATAAAAACAAGACTCCGACTGCTAAAATGCTATGTGTGGTCTACACTTTTATATTGCTGCGAGACATGGACTTTGAAGAAAGCAATAACAACAAAGCTTGAGGCATTTGAAATGTGGCAATACAGAAGAATGTTAAAAATTCCATGGACAGCAATGATAAGCAATGTGGAGGTCCTAACAAGAATGAAAATAAAGAGACAGATAATACAAACGATCAAAAACAGAAAAATTAAATACTTTGGCCACATGATACGACACCAGGAATCACAAAGAAGAATACTGGAAGGGAAGATAGAAGGGAAAAGACCAAGAGGGAGAAGGAGAACAACATGGATGGACAACATCACTGAGTGGACAGCAATGAGCTATGCGGAATGCGTGAGAGGAACGAATGACAGGAAGAGATGGAGGTCCATTGCAGCCAACCTTCTTCGAGAAGACGGCACCCATTGATTGATTGAGCGGCATCAATCATAATCATTGGTTGGGTGAAGAACAGGTTGCTGAAGTGTTGCAAATGGTGGATGCGGAAGATCGGGAGTTCAATTCCCAGTCGAGTCAAACAAATGACTTAGGAAATTGATGTCTGTCGCTTCCTAGCTTGGCGCTTGGCATAAATAGGATAGAGCTAGGACTCGTCAGGATAATGTAACTGAGTGGGATATCGGGTCATGATGCCGGTGGCCTGATTTCTCAGTGGGGCAGCACTATAAAGTCATATATGTTCCTAATTCTGGGACCAGGCGTGCTGGCCTAATCAATAGAGCGCGGGCCTCGTGTGCGGAAGATCGGGAGTTCAATTCCCAGTTGAGTCAAACCAATGACTTAGGAAATTGATGTCTGTCACTTCCTAGCTTGGCGCTTGGCATAAATAGGATAGGGCAAGGACTCGTCAGGACAATGTGACTGAGTGGGATATCGGGTCATGATGCCGGTGGCCTGATTTCTCAGTGGGGCAGCACTATAAAGTCATTATGAGTGCACACTGTCACAAGTCGGTACCCGTCCTGATATGGCCTTAGATGTTGCCAGGACGTAAAACTCCAACAACCAACCAACCTCATTCTGGCATCGCAATATTCATTGGTGCCATATTGTTTCGGAAAATCGTATACGCAGTATGACTGACTGCATATGAATGTTTACATGCACGACACTGTCGTGCTTATTTACAGGTACGACACTGTCGTGTATATAAAGAACCTGACGTAGTTCACTGTTCGTTGTTGTATTCTTACGGGCACCACTAGGATATGTAATTCCTGTGTTGCTTTGTGTGATATTGTTAATCGTACATAACTGCGGATCTTGGTTTTCCAATATCAACAGATGGTACGACAGTAACTTTTTTTTCCCAAGCCCAAGTCAGCCAATTGAAACTGAAATCTGCTACTCAAGATCTGAACAATAACGACTTGCCAATTCGAGCAGGTCACCGATAACTTCACCTGCCCCACCGAGTAAACTAGATGCCCCGGACAACCGGGCAGTCCTTATTGTCCTACCCTGAACTTGACCTCTTAGATCAACACTTGTCTATGCAAATAATTCATAGATCACTCAAATAAAAGTAAGTATCGGTGACAATTGTAAATGCTTCTATTATTATTATTATTATTATTATTATTATTTTAGAGCCCTCCCCATACGAGGAAGTCACCCCTCCCGGCACCCCGTCCGACCCCAGCGTCTTTAGCTTTACACAAGCGGCGAATGAGTTGGAAGTGGCGCCCTCTATAGGCTGCGGGCTGTTCGGCGCCGCCAGTGCCGGTAAGTAGGTCAATGTACAATGGGGGGTTAATGTCCTCTGGCTGCATCTCCTCAAACCGGAAGCGGTTGCCTAATCTGTACAGTGCAGGCTTCCCATGCGGAAGGTTGGGAGTTCGAATCCCAGCCAAGTCAAACTTATCAAATTTATGCTTTCTGCTACCTAGACTGGCGCTCGGCTTTAAAAGGATAGGACAAGGACTGGTTAGCAGAGTGTCAGGATAATGTGACTGGGATATCAGGTCATGGTGCTGTCAGCCTGGTCTCCCAGTGGGGAAGCACTATAATAATGTTGCCATGAGTGTGCATTGTCACAAGTCGGTACACGTCCTGATATGACCTTAGATGTT
Organism: Branchipolynoe longqiensis; assembly: GCA_030323885.1. Classification (NCBI taxonomy): domain Eukaryota; kingdom Metazoa; phylum Annelida; class Polychaeta; order Phyllodocida; family Polynoidae; genus Branchipolynoe; species Branchipolynoe longqiensis. The sequence continues at coordinate 7,701,498 of CM059201.1, forward strand.
GCTAGCATGTAAAATAACATCAAACAATAATGATATGATAATAATTACCACGTATCTTTACACTCACTTAATTCGTTAAACATCACATATATATTATATATATATTTGAGTACAAGCGTTACTTCCATTCGTCCTTCGTGTAGGGACAGTTGTACAACGCTCCTACTCCTCAATGTTTGTTTCAGTGAACCTGAAGCAGTCCGAGGCTGTGACCGTCTCCTCGATCAGCAACAGCAGCACCACGTTCGGGACAGGGCACGACGGGAAGGCCGCCTTCTCCGGCCTCCCCACGCCCAAGAAGGACGCCATAGCCGCCGGCGACGGAGGCCCAGGGCCCTTCGGGGTGGCCGGGTCCGTGGGCGGGGGCCCGGGGGCCTTCTCATTCGCACCCGCCTCATCTACCGGTCAGCTCACCGTCCTTTTAGTTAATAAAATAAAATATTTTAAAATGTCAAAATATAAACGGTCAAATATTTGTTTACGTTGGTGATCGTCCTTTTGATCACACAAATCAGGGTCGGTGTAGACGTAATACGTGACTATCATTAGTAAGGTTATGTTGGTCATGTTGCTGCCCTTTTAAGGTGTTTCTTTGGATATTGGGTTAAACCAGGAAATACCACATGGTGACTGTTGCACAAATTGTGTGCTCACGAAAGTTGAATTGCTGTTAGCCCGATGCATTTTTAATAGTTTTAAAAACAAAAAAACTACAATATTAAATCAGGAGAGGGCGATTTTTCAGGGACGGGCAGGGACGATCACCAATTTCCTTTTTTTATTTGGCCTTAATTTTAAACTTTTTTCTGTCATCTGCCGAATAGAAGTCCGGGATTGTGGTGCCGTTAAGCACAAACGTTGAAAATAGTGAACGGCAGGTGGAAAGAACAAACAAAACACGCCGATCAAATTAATATCATTATTGTCAGCTTTATTGTGTATATAACTGTCATGGTGCTCCCAGAGGGCTGGTCAGTTCAGAAGAAAATGAACAACTAAGGCGATGAGCAAACCAAGTGTGATCTTTAAGGATGCATGGTCCTCTGAAAGCAGCAGAAAGCTGGCGATCTTGGTAGGATTCTCAAAATTCCTTCTCATGTTTTTGTTTGTTTTTTGCTGCAGGTTCATTCACGTTCGGTGGGTCGGCTGCTCCAGCCTCCTCCGCTCCATCGCCGTTCGGTGGTGGTGGTGGAGGTGGTGCCACGGTGCCATCCTCCAAGCCACTGTTCGGTGGCACGACACCAGCTGCCCTGCCTGCTGCCACCTCAGCGCCCACGTTCGGAGCGACTGTCGTCACTGGGGCCGGCTCCTCCGCCAGCGCTGCAGCCACCAGCGTCCCGGCCTCATCATGGAAACCCATCGTCAGTGCCAACTCTACTATCGCAGGTAAAGCCCCAGTCACTACGGCTTGCGACCGCTTTGGATCAAAGAACCTACAGTCACCGACGACCTCCTTGCAACCAAAGCAATGGTCGCCGACCTCCTTGTGATCATTTTGGTTGCAAGGAGGTTTTTAGTGCAGTAGCTGTAACCTTGTGACCAAATTGTTCACAAGGAGGTCAGCGACCACTGAGGACCATTTTGCAACCAACCTTTTTTTTTGTAACAAAGTGGTCGAAAGCGATTGCAAGCAGTAGTCTGACATGGGTATAATGAAAATATAAATGGATAAATCGTGTGGGAGCAGATCTGTCCATAAATATCTATATTCTTCACAATTCCAACATTATTGGGAAGATGCAGAGAGGAGGTAAATGCCATGTTTCCATTGCTTTTCGGGTTATAACATTAGTCGCATTTCATCAATATCTTTATGGATCAGGGGAGGGGTCAAACCTAATCCCAACATTATTAGAATTGTGAAAATCATTGATATTTAAGGACATTATTCCCTAAAATTAGATATTTTAACTAAGCCCAGTTTCATCAAATTTCACTCATAATTTGATTTTATCTATTTGGTTTTTAGAGAAATCTGTGGAGTGTGTATTTTTCATTCCTATAGCTAAAATCATGATTATCATATGAAAAGGAAATAATGTATACATAAAGGTGAATGCACTTATGATATAAAACAACTGTGTTTGTGTGATTTAGGATTATTTATATTATATTTGCAGGAGGATCATTGACAACTGGAACCCCGGTATTCGGCTCTGCTGCCTGTTCGGCAGAGACAGCAGTCATCACGTCCTGTGTGCCGCCCGTCTCTACGGCAACCGCAGCCCACACAACCGCACGTAGGTCATCACTACAATGCGCATTGTTGTGTTGTCCTTGTCTGCGTATATGGGGCAGGGATGGCAGGGGCGTTTTAAGGGTGCATTCCATATACGCGTAATGCGTTATGCGTATGCCATCATTCCATACACGCGTAATGCGTAATGCGTTATGCGGCACATGACTGGCTATATTTAAAAAATAAAAATAAACAATTATTCTCCATACTGTTCTGTATATGACCAAATATTGCATTTATATGTATGTAACTTTTTGTACGTCACATGGGGGTTCCTAACTTTATTATAACCAAATTATAGATAAGTATTCATATTTTTGTGGCTCTGGTAGCATTTTTAGCAACCCGGAACCCCCACCACCACCACTACCATATGTTTCCACTCAGCAGCCTTGGAGACTGCTTCCTAACAGGTCCGCGCTCCACCTTGTCCCGGCTGTTAGGACCGTCCTTTTTGGTCAACAAAACCATTATTGTGTCTTTATGTGTGCTTTTCTGTTCGCACCACCTTGTCCCGGCTGTCCGTAATTATCAATTGCCTCCTCCAGCCTTATATCAATGGACAAATGCGACTGATGCTTTTCTATTCGCACCACCTTTACGCATTACGCACGATCACTACATGGTTAGTGTGGTGACATCAGGGAACTTAGGTGGTGTAATGGTTAGCACACTGGCACGCATTACGCGTATATGGAATGCGCCCTTTAGTGGTAGGGGTGGTGGATGATTATGCAGAATTAAACTTACCAAAGCAATTATCCTGTAAATTATGGTGAAAACAATCCCATGCATATTGTTCATGTACATCTACATGAAGATGAAATCAAATTGTTCATAAGAAAAGATTTTCCTTAATTTGTCATAATAAATGGGAAATGAATAAATATGGTTGATATACTTACTGAGCACGTCGGCATCTCCCTGACCCCAGGTTAGTTGAAGAATAACTTCTGTTTTATTGAAAGCTATAGCCGAGGGTAAGCAGAGGACAATCCCATCCCACAATAAATGCATCTGTGTGATATGTGGAATCTCTTTCCACACATGGAAATTTCAGTTTTTACTAAGCAAAATACAGTATAACCCCGTTAAACCAAGCTCGGTTAACCAAACGATCGTTTAATCCAAACTTTTGTCCGCGGCCCGGCAAAATACTACCATCTATCATATAGAAAAGTTAAACCAAAGTTGGTTAATCCAAATTATCGGTTAATCCAAACAAAATTTCGGTCCCAGGCCACTTCGGGTACGGTTAAACCAAACTTTCTTGTGGTTACAAGGTCATCTGAGACCCCACGGCATCTTACACCACGCTTGTTTGGATAAGTGTCAGCAATAGTGTGTCGGGGGAGTCGGGTGGCTAGCTGGACAAGGGGAGTGTGTGTGGGTGCAATAGTGTGTGTGTGTGGATGGGGGGGGGGGCGGGAGTAGGGTGGCGAGCCGGACGGGGAAAGTCAGTGTGTGTGTGTGGGGAGTCAAAGTCGAAGCCAAAGCTTGGTTAAACCTATAATCGGTTAGCAATAGTATGTGTAGGGGGCGGGGGGGGGGGGGGGGGAGGGGGAGTAGCCTGGCTAGCAGGCGAGGGAAGTGAGTGTGTGTGGGGCAGTAGTGTGTATGTGCGGGGGGGATGCGGGAGGCGAGCCGGACAAGATTTGTTTGTTTGTTGTTTTACGTCCTAGCAACATCTAAGGTCAGGATGGGTACTGACTTGTCACAGTGCACACTCATGGTAACTTTTTAGTGCTGCCCCCCTGGGAGACCAGGCCACCAGCACCATGACCTGATATCCCACTCAGTCACATTATCCTGACATTGAGCCATCCAGTCCTTGCCCTATCCTAATAATGCCGAGTGCCTGTCTAGGAAGCGACAAGTATTTTTAAGTCATTGGTTTGACTCGACCAGGTCCCATGGTCTACCGACACGGGAGACGGATTCTCTAACTTATTCGGCCATCCCGTCTGGTCTGCCGGACAGGGAAAGTGAGTGTGTGTGTGGGCAGTAGTGTGTGTGGGGGGAGTCAAAGTCAATGTCGAAGCCAAAACTTGGTTAAACCAATCCTTGGTTAATCCAAACAAATTTCTATGGTCCCTTCACGTTTGTTTTTAATGGGGTTATACTGTATATGGATTGTTTAGTTTTGATTGATTGATTGGTGGTTGCTTTACGCCGTGTCGGCAGCATAGGCCATATTCACGGCGAGAAATGTTTGTTTTTTGTTCAAACCATCGCTTTTACATGTAAAAGCAGACAATCAATTGTTTAGTTAATGTATGTTGAAATTGCTGAGATATTGAAGTCATTTTATTAAATGGTCTATCACTAAAATGTAAGATTTTAAGTACTGATCTATGATTTGCCTCGATAAATACTGCTCCCAGAGAACTTCGGGCCTTGTGCCCCATATCATGCAATAAGTGTGTAATGTTTGTTGTATCTTACACAATGGCGCTGTTTCTGTTTAGCCCCAGGTGCTTTTCACAGTGGAGACGCAGCGGAGGCAGCTTCGACTGACCGGACCTCAACCACAACAGTGTCGCCACTGTCAGGTATCTTTGCAAACCCTGTGATGTCCACTCCGACGGCTGCCCCATGCGGGGCACCCGCCTCAGTCGTGAAGAACCTATTTGGACAATCTAAGGGGGCTGCCTTTGGGGCGGCTGCGGTTGACACAAAGCCAGCACTTCCGGCTTCCACTGCCACTGCCGACACTTCAGCTGAGGCAGCTGCAGCGGAACCCACATCCACCACTGCCACAAGCGCTCCAGAAACTGCATTTGCCGGGTTTCCGGCATCAGCAACAACAGGATTGCTGTTTGGCAAACCTACGGTGCCAGTTGCGGCATTTGGCAGTACTGGATCAGTTGCAGCATCCGCTGACTCCACAACTACCTCAGCATTATTTGGAGGGCGGAGTGAGGCAACCGCGACGCCCACCTCAGCAACGACATGCTTTGGGTCCATGACGGGCTCATCCACCGTTGGTGCTAAGCAAGATGCAGCAGCAGCAGTGACATCAGCAACGACAGCCTCATCAAGTGCAGTGAGTTCCACCCCGAGTTCCTTCGGCAATGTGTCTGTGTCCAGCAGTGCGCCAGTAACCAGCAGCATTCCACCATCGACAGCAGCAGCTGCAACACCGCCATTGCTCTTTGACAGTACAAAGTCTGTTGCTTCCAGCACGGCAGCCACCACCACCACTACCACGCTCTTTGGGGTTTTGCAGCCGGACGTTGTGTCATCCACAGCACCACCGGTCGGCCTGTTCGGTGCCGGGTCCACCACCACCACCAGCTCCACGTTTGGGTCTTCAGCGATGTTTGGTGCCAACCCAAGCATGGGGGATTCAACCGCCCCTGCTTTTGGCGGTCAGAGCATCTCGGCAGCCAGCACTGCTGGGGTCTTCAGCTTTGTCAATTCCACCACTGCTGGCTTCGGAGCAACTGACTTTGGACAGAAACCTGCGCCGTAAGTCTCCAGTTGAAAGAACTTCACATCACTTAGCAGGGTTCAACATAGTTAAAATACCCATTTTTTTCTTTAAAAAAAAAGTGTTATCAATGTTCGGCTCTACTGTAAATATATATGCTTTAGATAGTAGAAATCGGCAATGTTTATTGGTCCCATTTTTTCCTTAGAAATAGAAGTCATACCCGTATTCTGTGAAGATTATTTTCTCGCCTTTAATTTAGATTTTTCTTTTTTTTAAATTTTTACATCCACCATTTTTATTCTGACATTTTGAAGAGTACTGCAATGCTACTTTCCGCTTCATGTGAAAAGTTTTCTTTAAATATTATGGTCTTATTGAAATAATGACGATTTATTAGTTTTATAAAAGGAAGTCCAAGTAATCAATGGTTTAAAACTAGCTCTAATTGTGTGCTTTCTAGATTCGGTCAGACGACTCAGTCGTTGTTTGGTGGACAGGCCAATGTGACATCAAGGTAAAACTACCATATTTTTGTGTTACTATAAGTACCTTCTTTTTTGTTTTAATGGCCGATACACTCGATAACTCTTGCTATATATATAAAACACTCTTAGTAGCGCAGTAATTTTAAAAATAACATTCCATAGCCATCCAGAGACTCTTCTTCCCTCCTCTCTCCCTCTGTCCTGTCTGTCTCCCTCTCCGTCTTTCTCCCCCTCCCTCCTATTCTACCGCTCTCCCCCTCTCTCCTTCCTTCCTTCCACTCTCTCCCTCCCTCTCTCCCTTCCTCCCATGCTCCTCTCCTTTCCGTCTCTCCCTCCCCCCTCCTTCCTCAGTCTCCCTCTCTCCCTTCCTCCCATTCTCCTCTCTCCCTCTCTTCTCCTTCCTCCTTCCCATTCTACCTTCCTCCCTCTCTCTCTCCATCTCCCTCTCCCTCTCTCTCTCCATCTCCCTCTCTCTCTCTCTCCCTCTCCATCCCCCTCTCTCTCTCCCTCCCTCCGTCTCCCTCTCCCTCTCCCTCTCCTTCTCCTTCTCCCTTTTATTCCACTCCCATTCACATTTGTATATAATGTCACTGTGAAGCCCTCCCTGTTCAATGCCACCTTTGACTTAACCTCATCTCCTTGCGGTGCCTGCAGTGCATCAGTGTTCGGCGAGCCCCCGGCTGCACAGTCAACTAGCCCCGGTGTGTTTGGTGGGGCAGGGGCAGAGGCAGAGGCAGGGGACGGCAGCGGTGGCTTCTTCGGGCGGTTGGGCGACAACAAGCCGAGTGCAGAGAATGCCAACAAGAATGTGTTCGGCAACACCACCTTCGGCATGGCTGCGGCGACCCCAGGCACGGCAGCCACAGGCTCCGGTGAGCGCCTTCTTTACGCAAACACACTTTTCTCAGATGTTCACAAAGTTGAATTAAAGCTGCACAGTCCGATGAAAGCATCAAATTTTCAAAACCAAAACACTTCGCTTAGATTTGATTTTATATATCCTACTTAGATACTGGTGTGCTTATTAAGTATTTGTCACTGTAGAGAAGGTGATGCTAAGCCAATTTAATAGAACCTGTTACTGCTGAGACTTATGGTGTCAGAATTTTAGCGTGCTTGCTGAAATTAATTTGGCATGTTTTTACTTCAAATATCTCCAAAGTTAGCCATTTGAAATAAAAGTTACTTCAAACTGAAGTAAATTGGATTATAATCAATCGAGTGTATTTATATCAGAAAATAGCCGAAACTCACAAGCATCGGAATATGCAACTTTAATGAAAAAGGTCAAATATATCAACGACTTGTTTAGGAGAACTATATTCTCTGGGTGTTTTTTGCTAGCGCATTGCTTATGGTGGCGATTGCATGGTGACAGTGGCTGACGCTCTTGTCCTCTCAGGCCTGTTCGGTGCCACCTCCCAGAATGCTGGTGGAGGCGGCGCGTTCGGGGGTGCCTTCAGTTCCGGCAGTTCGCAGGGCGGTAGTGTCGCTGCAGCCGGCTTCGGCGGCTTCTCCAACCAGCAGCCGACAGCATCACCCACCGGTAAGTCAGGTGACCTTATTTGGAGGACCAGACGGGATGGCCAAATGAGTTGAGCATCCGTCTCCTGTTTTTGGGAGATCAGGGTATCCAAACCTGTGAGTTTGAAACCCTGGTCGAGTGAAACTAATGACTTAAAAATTGATACATGTCGCTTCATAGCCAGGCCGTACGCATTATTAAGATAGGGCAAGGACTGGTTGCTCAGTGACAGGATAATGTGAAATGAGTGGGATATCAGGTCATGGTGCTGGCAGCCTGGTCTCCCAGTAGGGCAACACTATAAAGTTGCCATAAGTACGCAGTCACAAGTCGGTGCCCATCCTGATATGATCTTAGATGTTGCTAGGACGTAAAACAACAAACAACCCTTATTTGGAGAGTCCTAAGAGAAGGGTGGGGGTGTTTTTACCCCAAACTGATAATAAGCTGTGCCAAAAGAGGATCCTAATGGAGGAGTACCGAGTAAATGAAAGCACGGGAACTGAATAGACTGTGAGTAGAAGAAAGAAGTATAGGGACAATAGAAATGTATAAAAGATTTAAATAAAAGGGAGATAAGTGTACTGCTAGACTAACCAAAAAACATGATTCACTGATGATTCAAGCAAACTCTTAGAGAAACCCAGGAGGTAAACTTTAAACTTAAAACCAAAAATTAATGACGACTGTCTGTAGCTATCCTCACACACAAAGTGACTAGTACTTGCTGCCTGTGTCTGTAACTAACCTCACACATACAGTGACTAGTACTTGCTGCCTGTGTATGTAGCTAACCTCACACACACAGTGGCTAGTACTTGCTGCCTGTGTCTGTAGCTAACCTCACACACTCAGTGGCTAGTACTTGCTGCCTGTGTCTGTAGCTAACCTCACACACACACAGTGACTAGTACTTGCTGCCTGTGTCTGTAGCTAACCTTACACGCATAGTGACTAGTACTTGCTGCCTGTGTCTGTGGCTAACCTCACACACACAGTGACTAGTATTTGCTGCCTGTGTCTGTAGCTAACCTCACACACACAGTGACTAGTACTTGCTGCCTGTGTCTGTAGCTAACCTCACTCACACACAGTGACTAGTACTTTCTGCCTGGGTCTGTAGCTAACCTTACATGCATAGTGACTAGTACTTGCTGCCTGTGTCTGTAGCTAACCTCACACACACAGTGACTAGTATTTGCTGCCTGTGTCTGTAGCTAAGCTCACACACTCAGTGACTAGTACTTGCTGCCTGTGTCTGTAGCTAACCTCACACACGAAGTGACTAGTACTTGCTGCCTCTGTCTGTAGCTAACCTTACACGCATAGTGACTAGTACTTGATGCCTGTGTATGTAGCTAACCTCACACACACAGTGGCTAGTACTTGCTGCCTGTGTCTGTAGCTAACCTCACACACTCAGTGGCTAGTACTTGCTGCCTGTGTCTGTAGCTAACCTCACACACTCAGTGGCTAGTACTTGCTGCCTGTGTCTGTAGCTAACCTCACACACAAAGTGACTAGTACTTGCTGCCTGTGTTTGTAGCTAACATCACACACACACATTGACTAGTACTTGCTGCCTGTGTCTGTAGCTAACCTTACACGCATAGTGACTAGTACTTGCTGCCTGTGTCTGTAGCTAACCTCACACACACAGTGACTAGTATTTGCTGCCTGTGTCTGTAGCTAACCTCACACACACAGTGACTAGTATTTGCTGCCTGTGTCTGTAGCTAACCTCACACACACAGTGACTAGTACTTGCTGCCTGTGTCTGTAGCTAACCTCACACACACGGTGACTAACCAGACGGGATGGCCGAATGAGTTAGAGCGTCCGTCTCCCGTGTTGGTAGATCGTGCGGTCGTGGGTTCGAACCCCAGTCCAGTCAAACCAATGACTTAAAAATTTATACTTGTTGCTTCCTAGCCTGGCGCTCGGCATTATTAGGATAGGGCAAGGACTGGTTGGCTCAGTGTCAGGATAATGTGACTTAGTGGGATATCAGGTCATGGTGCTGGTGGTTTGGTCTTCCAGTGGGGCAGCACTATAAAGTCGCCATGAGTGCGCACTGTCACAAGTCGGTACCCATCCTGATATGACCTTAGATGTTGCTAGGACGTAAAACAACAACAAACAAACACACAGTGACTAGTACTTGCTGCCTGTATATGTAGCTAACCTCACACACACAGCGACTAGTACTTGCTGCCTGTATCTGTAGCTAACCTCATACACACAGTGACTAGTACTTGCTGCCTGTGTCTGTAGCTAACCTCACACACACAGTGACTAGTACTTGCTGCCTGTGTCTGTAGCTAACCTCACACACACAGTGACTAGTACTTGCTGCCTGTGTCTGTAGCTAACCTCACACACACAGTGACTAGTACTTGCTGCCTGTGTGACTAGTACTTGCTGCCTGTGTCTGTAGCTAACCTCACACACACAGTGACTAGTACTTGCTGCCTGTACATGTTGCTAACCTCACACACACAGTGGCTAGTACTTGCTGCCTGTATATGTAGCTAACCTCAAACACACAGTGACTAGTACTTGCTGCCTGTGTCTGTAGCTAACCTCACACACACAGTGACTAGTACTTGCTGCCTGTCTCCTTCACAGCGGGTGCCGGAAGCTCCGGGTTTGGCGGTGCCCCAGCGTTCGGTGGTGCCCCAGCGTTCGGCAGCCCGCAGGCGTTCGGCGGATCTCCGGGCTTCGGTAGTGGCGCCACCTTCGGCAACCCCATGGCAGCGTCGACGGCCGCCGCATCCCCGGCTGCCAGCGGTGGTTTCGCTGGGTATGTTATTAGAGAGCTGCCAGTTTTCCACCACCACCTCGCTCTGGCTGCAATATCAAAAACTAAAGTATTGGGTAGCATTTCCATAGATGAGAATCTTCCGGAATTATCTGGAATTCCAGATTTGTTTCTAGTTATGATCAAAATTGTTAACAATTCCGGCTTCTGTCACTTTTAAAAGACCCAGCAATTCTTTAAATATTCTCTTGATTTTTTTGTCAGGCCATTCTCATATATATGCATCTCACTGCATGAACTCTTTAAAAGAGTTATTAAAGGTAATTGCTTATTTAAAAGAACTAAATATACATGCCAACCAAGACCAGTCAGCTAATATTATATTAAATCATTTTGTTGAATAATATTTATGCAATATAATATTTGTGTGCTCTATAATCCATTATGGGAATATAAACAAGGACACTACCTATCCTCAGTTCCCTATGTAATAGTATAGCATTGTATCCTATCTATCTGACTCTGTGTAGTATGTCATGGGCCACATTTACGCCACCTGTGAGTGGCTCTAGGCACTGTATGTCGGTCGCGTCTGGCCGTTAACGCCTATAGGCTCTTCTTAATCCAATTATTTGTGGTAAAAGATTATTTTATTTTGTAACCTCTTGGCAGTGAGATGTGGTCATGAAAAAGTGTGTTCGTTATTCACTTCTGACATTGTTGATAATTGTGAATGGCTACATAAAATTGAATTTCAGCTTGAAGATCGTAGTCCGATGAAATCATAATATTTTCATATTCGAAGCATCTACCTAGAGTTGCTCATTCATGTCCAACTTGGATACTAGTGTATTCATTCATCATTTCTTTGGGATTCCCTCACTTAAAACTCCGGGGTCCGTATGGGGCCTGGAAAGTATTGAAAAGTCTTTATTTGCACCATTTCACGGCCTTGAAAAGCCTTGAATGTAACCTATTTTAGGTAAGCTTTGAATTCCATTAAACTGTCCCAACTGATCTAACTCCAAATGAAAATAGTCTTGAATTCCTCTCAAAAACGGCTTTGAAAAGCCTTGAAATAGCCTTGAATTCCATAACTTAACATACGTACGGATCCTGAGACTCACTGGATTTGACCCGATCTAGTTAACGTAGCAATTCTGTCTTGCACTTAGTTTCAACCAGTGTGCATGTATAAATTATTGGGAGCAGGACGTAGCTCAGGCGGTAGAGTGTCCACCTGTGAAGGTGCGGGTTATCCTATCGATTCTGCTCAGTGGACACATTTGCAGTTTAGGCTATTTTTCATTCCAACCAGTGGTCCACAACTGGTTCATCAAAGGTTGTGGTATGTGCTGTCCTGTCTGGGAAAGTGCATATAAAAGACCCCTTGCTGCATATCGGAAAGAGTATGTGGCGGCAGCTGGTTTCATCCAAAGAAATATGTCACAATGACCATATGTTTGACGTCCAATAGCCAATGATAAAAATTAATGTGCTCTAGAGGCGTCATGAAATAAAACTAATTTTTTGCATAAATTATTCTTCAGATTTGCGCTTGGTAAATTATCATAAAAAGTTACACTGAAGTAGAGTAGGTTATAATTGACAAATATCTAACTTTTTTTTTAAATATGAAAATAATGGAAGATGTACAGATTATGCACCCCTGCTGTGCTGTTCTGTCTCTAGCTTCGCCAGTGCGGCTGCACCGACGTTCGGCGGCATTGCCCAGCAGCAGACCCCGCCGTCCTTCGGCGCCATGACGCAGGCGGCCGCAGGTGGCGCCACCTTCGGCGGGCAGGCGGGCGGCTTCGGCACCCCGCCCCAGGGCCTCTTCGGGCAGGGCGCTGGGGGGGCAGCTGCACCCGCCTTCGGAGGTAGGCAGCTTGTAACTGTTATTGTTGTAAATTTCTTTATTCAGCTGAATACGCAGAAACTGTGTACCACATATTTGGTTTCTACGTTATATTGTTAATGATTTTTTTTGTAAATAATCTTTTTTATAAAAGAAAATATGTTAATATAATATTTTTGAAGGGGGGAGGTAGCAAGTTAAATAGTTATCATTGCCTCTGTGTATTAAGTATGTTAGCAACACTATATGTATTTAATATATCCCACAAAATTATTAAAGAGAAAATATGCTTGTATGATTTTATGCTGAAAAAGAAAATGCGGAAATTTGCATATCTACATCATCTATCGACCCAAACCTTTTTCCCTACTTTTTTCTGGTAAGACAATCTATTTTGCTTAATTGTCATACATGAAATCTTGTTGGAATTCGTTGTGTGTGTTAAAATGCTTTTATGGATGTATGTTTGATTTCCATGTTACATGTGTAATTTAAATGTTTTTCTCAATTTGTATAATCAAAAAGTGATTTATTTTGTTAACTCTGACATGCACAACATGTAAATCTTCATATGAACATTAATTCTGCTATTATTTGTAAGGTTTTCTGCTATTATTTGTAATGTTTTCTATTATTTGCATTGTTTTTCTGATATTATTTTGAATGTTTTCACTTCTGGTTTCCATGTCACAAATGTGGTACACAGTTTCTGATAACGACCCATGGGTATCTCAGAAAAATGACAGAAACTCAAAACCGTCAGCCTGTGCAACTTTAAGATGGCACTACATCTCCGTTGTACATTGAAGCGTATCCTGTCACTCCCCGCTTCTCTTACTCGTGTCCCTTTGTTCTCTGCAGGACCCTCCTTTGGTGCTAGTCCAAATTTTGGCGGAGGTGGGGCAGGGGCAGGGTAAGTATTGATATAATCTTCAGTTAGACATTTACTGGATTGATATGCGACCTATCATTCTTTCAAGCACTTGGAATTTAATTAATCCAAAATGAAGGATTTGAACACCTTACCCTAGTTGATCCTGTTTGAATCTGAATAGCTATCGAATAGCCGTCCTGGTATGACCTTAGATGTTGCTAGGACGTAAAACCTCAACAAACAACCCTTGAATACGGTCAAAACTGGAGCAATTCTTTTTTTTTTAATAGATGCTGAAACATCTCGAAAACTCAAAACAATAAAAACACTGTAAAATCCAGAATTCTAGGCTTCCAAATAGAACCACTTTTTTTAATTGAATGATTATGGAGTTGTACAGTAATGCATGGAATTTAACACTTGCTCAAGTATACGAAACCAGTGTGTTTATGGGTTTGATCATGCGTGTGAGTGTGGACGGCGTATGGAACGCCGTGCCTGGAGTTTCTTCCATTCCGGGGCGAGTGTGTCCTAATTGTTGGACAGCGTGGATGCCCTGGTGTAACCAAGCTGCTCGCCATGCCGACTTGTGCGTGTCATTTTACGAGGTCAGTTGAGTGTGTCCCATTACACTCATCCCCTGGTTACAAATAGTCAGGTAGTACAAGGCAGATTCTCCAGCGTACATCTCCTAGCAGGTCTTACATCCTGGTCCTAACACAGTGCTGGGGGCTTATTGCAAACCAATGGTACACCATCCTTTGAGCGGGAAGCGAACCCACTTTTCTGCTATTCCGGCGCGGACGTTCTAACCATTGGACTACTAGACCCTGATGCAGCCTGCCTGCCTGCCTGCCTACCTACCTACCTACCTACCTCCTACCTACCTACCTACCTACCTACCTACCTACCTACCTACCTACCTACCTACCTAACTACCTAACTACCTACCTACCTACCTACCTGCCTAACTACCTACCTACCTACCTACCTACCTACCTGCCTGCCTACCTACCTACCTACCTACCTACCTACCTACCTCCCTGCCTAACTACCTACCTGCCTACCTACCTACCTACCTCCCTACCTACCTGCCTCCCTACCTACCTCCCTACCTACCTACCTCCCTACCTACCTACCTACCTCCCTACCTGCCTACCTACCTACCTCCCTACCTACCTACCTACCTACCTACCTGCCTACCTACCTACCTCCCTACCTACCTACCTCCCTACCTACCTACCTCCATCCCTTCCTACCTACCTCCCTACCTACCTCCCTACCTACCTACCTACCTCCATCCCTACCTCCCTACCTACCTACCTCCATCCCTACCTAACTACCTACCTATCCAACCCCCTACCTGTCTATATGGCAACTCACCGGGCGAGGTAAGTACAGCCTGGAACAGAACAATATCTAATTTGTGCCTCTAAATATTGAGTTCTACCATATAGGCAGTTTTTTTACACGATAACGGCCGCCTTCAGGGTACGCCTCAGAGTCAACTCCGAGACGTCTCCACGACGTCTATTTTCCCAATTTGCATTCAACATGTGCCTCAGAGTCAACTCCGAGACGTCTCCACGACGTCTATTTTCCCAATTTGCATTCAACATGTGCCTCAGAGTCAACTCCGAGACGTCTATTTTCCCAATTTGCATTCAACATGTGCCTCAGAGTCAACTCCGAGACGTCTCCACGACGTCTATTTTCCCAATTTGCATTCAACATGTGCCTCAGAGTCAACTCCGAGATATCAGGCTTTACCAGTGGGAGGCGAAATTGAAAAACTGATTGTGCATGCGCACTGAGCAGCAGGAAGTGCACGTTATGGAGGATGCTAAAACGCCGTTCAGAGTACTGTGACATTTGGAATTTCTCCGAGGCGCCTCTGAGGCATACAGTTGAACGCGGTCCAGGTGTTATCCAGAATCGTTGAGTGATGCTGGTTGTCTTTCCGTTTCAGACCTTCCAGTCCGTCATTTACGTCGTACCGATCGTGATGTGACGTCATCAACATGCAGCGCCTTCCACTGCTTTTGGGACGTGGCTTGTGCAACTGATGTGTTCACTTATTTCACCTTTGAATCTGATATCATGACCGAAACTAACTCAGTTACATCCCGAAATATTGCTTAGACGTTATGAATATTTTTTGTCGCGTTATGTTGTGTGTGTGGTTTTATTTTAAAATAATAAATATAGTATTTTTATATTCTAGCAAGCAACATTGTACAAAATATCGTTCTTACCTTTCCATCAGTTATCAGTATTTGTCGGTATGTTCCTCTCTTTTTCATCTTCTTAAGCACAGAGCAATGGTTCTTGATATACATAGTGTGCCAAGAACTCTATAGAGCATTAACTTCTACTTGGTTTTTGGTTTACACCGCATTATAATAGTTTCCTATATACGATCTGATATGTATTTATACGCAGTTATTTGCATCGAGTGAAACTGCATATATGAATAAATTCGTGATGGAAATAACCTGGGTTTATTTGTTATTATTCGTATATTTTTAAGCAGATTATGGATATTTCCTAAGGTAATTTGTTGGGTTTTCTTTGGGGGGAGGGGGGGGATAAATTTAAAAAAAAGTCCCCGTGCAAATTGAAATAACATAATTTCTATTACATGTACAAAGGAAAATACAAAGAACAATTAAGGCGCCGCCGTGGCAGAAGTAGAAACTAAGCCCTTACAGTATAGTGTATAGTGCACCAAGTCATGTATAGGTCAGACGACAATGGAGGCACTGTTGGGGAATATTGTCCACATTTATATTCCCATAACCTCCTTACGGAGTGCTATAATATATTTGATCGGGAACGTTTGGATAATCAATATCTCATTTAATTGGGTTAATTAAAGTGCCGAAAACTTGGGGGTGGAATGCACTGGGAGTAAAGAGGTATCGGGACAATAGAACAAAAAAATAAACTTAAAGTTGCATAGTCCGATGGTTTTGAGTTTCTGAGATAAATATATTAAATTGATCATTATAATCTACCTTACTTTAGTTTGAAGTAACTTTTAATTGAAATGGCTACCTTTTGAGATATATGAAAATAATTTTGGCAAGCACGCCAAAACTCTGATACCATAGGCTTATGCAGTAACAGGTTCTATTAAATTGACTCAGTATGCCCTTCTATGTGGCAACAAGTGCATCATTAGAAATGTAGAATCAAATCTAGATTATTGTTTTGATTTTGAAAATGTGATGCTTCATCGGACTATGCAGCTTTAAGCTGACCGACGAAGAACTTTTTTTAATATATATTTTGTTTAAGCTCACTGATGCTTAAATCACTCTTTGAGGGTATTAATGTCAGTCACGATGCAGCAAGGAGGTGAGCTTTAAAAACGAAAATCTAATAACCACTAACACAACAAAGGGAAGGCAGTCAGGGAAAGTAACCCAGTAACCAAACAACTAACCTATTGTATAACTAACAAGCTCACAGGAGGTAGCGAGATTTGGCAAAATACTAACAAACAGAAAGAATGCATCCAGTAGATAGCTACACAACTGAACGTGACAAAACCAGGGGAACCGTTACACTACTGTCCAGCAGTGAAAACAAATCATTAGACTTAACCATTATGGGCAGTATAAATACACTCACACACAAAAATATATATATGGGTGGTTGATGCTCATTGCTTGGTATCAAGGAGCATCTCACATAGCCCAGGTCTCCCACAATCCCTCACTCTCCAATCACAGGCAACTTACACCCCTCTAATGACCATTGGGAAGCCAGTCACCAATGCGCAGATTAGAATTGTCGTGGGGGTGATGAAAATGGGAAATACTGCGCCTAGAGCGGGACTCGAACCCACATCTCTTTGCATTCCGGGCCAGTGTGCTAACCATTACACCACCTAGGCTCCCTGATATCAACACACTCCCCACGCCTACCTGTCTATGTGGTTACTTGCCTGAGAGGTCAGTGCAGACCACTACACTCGTCCCCCTGGAATTGTAAGTCTTGTAATGCTTACAATTACATACATACAGGCAATGCACTTACACATACACAGGGTAGGTTCAACGACTATACAGCGCGTAGCTTGTATAGGATCATGGTCACGGCAACCAGTGTCGTGGGGGTGATGAAAATGGGAAATATTGTGCCTAGAGCGGGACTCGAACCCACATCTCTTTGCATTCCGGGCCAGTGTGCTAACCATTACACCACCTAGGCTCCCTGATATCAACACACTCCCCACGCCTACCTGTCTATGTGGTTACTTGCCTGAGAGGTCAGTGCAGACCACTACAGAATCTTTGGGAATTCCGAATTTTTTTATTTTTCATTCTTGTCTGATTCTTTCCCGGATATGGTCCAAATTTGCGACCATTCCGTGTTTTGCACCCACTACCCGCGACTATTTTCCCGGGTTGTTTTTTGTCAGGCCATTCTCATTTAGATGCCATTATGACACATTTTCCACACCTACATACTACCTGTATCCTACAGGTTAGTTTAGTTCTGTAATAAACTTTAAATGTATTTATACTCACCAGAAACACATTCTGTATGACCACAAACTTTAATATATTTCTACTCGTAAATTCTACCAACACCGGTAGTCAAGTTGACATTTTTAAGCCACACTTTTATTATTTAATTGAATATTGTCTAATTGACAGTTTTTTTTATTACATAATCTAGATGTAGCTTATTATTTTCATTATTTAATTAAGATGTAGTTGATTACTGAGACATTGATAGTGCCACTTTCTGGTTCTATAGCATCTCCCGCGTTGTGTAGGTTGTGCTCTTACTCCTAACCTACAGTGGGACGCATGTCGATGTGTCGTCTACAGTACGACGCACGTCGAGGATTTCTTAGTCTGTTTCAGTGTTTTATCAATGGCGTCCACTGGCATTATGCATTTCGGCAAGACTCTCTTGTCCGGCTCCACGTATGGCCCGTGAAGGAAGAGCCTGCAACGAACCAACATGAACTGTCAATGTGTCATTGTGGCAACTGCTGAAACACTGGGTGCGGTGGCAAAATCGATAGAGCGCGGGTCTCACGTGCGGGCGATCGGGAGTTCGGTTCCCGGTCCAGTCAAACCAATGACTTATTAAATTGATACTTGTCGCT
Source organism: Branchipolynoe longqiensis (assembly GCA_030323885.1). NCBI lineage: Eukaryota > Metazoa > Annelida > Polychaeta > Phyllodocida > Polynoidae > Branchipolynoe > Branchipolynoe longqiensis. The sequence goes on from CM059201.1 coordinate 7,719,804, forward strand.
TCCTAGCCTGGCACTCGGCATTAATAGAATAGGGCAAGCACTGGTTAGCTCAATATCAGGATAATGTAACTCAGTGGGATATCAGGTTATGGTGCCTGTGATCTGATTTCCCAGTGAGGCAGCACTATAAAGTCGCCATGTGTGTACACTGTCTCAAGTCGGTACCTGTCCTGATATGACCTTAGATGTTGTCAGGACGTAAAACTCCAACAATCAACCAACTACTGAAACAAAAGGTTTCTGCTCCCAGGCTTCATTGTTCCTGCTGAGAGAAATTAAACATGTGCAAAGTGTTGGGATGTAAGGAGGGAAGTCGATGTGGATATAGCTGTGTGCAGAATGCTGATATTTATGTAATCCTGAAAACAGATGGGCTATATCACCTCCTGTCAATCTGGCTATTTTTTGTGAGTTAGATTTCGCTGTCAGTTGACACAAGTCTAACCACTTCAAAATTGCACCAGAGATCAATTTTGCTATCATTTGACACGGATCTGACCACTTCAGAATTGTGTGAAAATTTCAATGTAGACATGTGAATGTGATTGACAATACTTATAGAATAGATACCACTAGCTTTTCGCTATGAATATGGGCCCTTGCTTTTCTAATTCATTGTTTTGGTCAGTGGTTTGATTCCCCGTGCCCCCACCTCTGCCAATTTGGATTTCCACCGCTGTGTATAACTTACAGCGTCATCAAAGGCCAGTTGCATTCATACCATGTCTATGTGGTGTGGGAGGTTAAAAATCCCTTGGGCCGGTAAAAGTGTAGGCTCAGGCTTTCTATCGACAAACTGTCTAATGGTGAAAACAAGTCTATTCACACTTATCCATGATAGTCAGTATAAATCTTCTTCAAGGATCGAACCCACGATCTTCAGGACAGGAAGTGAGCGCTCAAAATTGAGGATCTAACTATATACTTACACAAGAACTTGGATGAAGTATCTGAGCTTCTTGTCCTCGGTCCAGCAGACCTCTTCGATATTCACAGAGGAAGTTGTTGCGACAAACTCGAAGTTGCACAACTGTGCGCCCATCACCTGGTTACCTGCAATCATATAAATGTCAACGAGCAAAACATTACTATTAAATGTTGTTGCATATGGAGAAAGGAAAATGTATATTTTCCTGCTGAAAATACTATTTTTAACGCTCTTAAAATGCTTAAATTGGATGAGCTTCTGGGGTCGCTGCCCCCTGGGCCCCCATTAGGGCTCTGCCCTGAACCATATTGGGGGCCTGAGCAGCCCCTAAACCCGCGGCCAGACTTTCGGAGTTGTTTGCTGATGGCCAGTCATATCCCTACATATTTAAGTTTTGAACTTAACCAACAACTCATCATTCATTGTATATGTATTAGCTCTTGATGGCATCAGGCTTATATATAGAGAGAGGGAGGGGGAGAGATATAGAGAGAGAGGGAGAGACACCCACACAACGTAAATAAATGTATTATCACATGGTTGAAAGATCACCATCCTGGTGCTGGTACCATGCTACAGTAAAACCTCTCTAACCGCCCACCTCCACAGGTCGACTACTCGTTTATACTGATAGCTCTTACCGATAAAACAATTCCCTAAAACGACCCCATGGTCGGTCGATTTAAAGAGGTTTCACTGTATACTTATATAAACGTGTATACTGCTTCCGAGCGGGTCTGGCAGCGGTAGTGACCAGACGCAGCTGGTATCCGGGTGTCCAGGAGCCACTCACAGGTGGCACCCTAGTGGAGGAGGCAGGAACTAACTCCTGTGGCAGTAGTACAGTAGGTAATAACTAAGTCCTATGACAGTAGCACAGTAGGTAATAACTAATATAGAGAGAACTGATAAGTGGTAGTGTCCTTGTTTATATTCCCATAATAGATTATAGAGCACATACATTTACAACAAAATAATGCAAACCTGTGCAGGCGAGCCACGCATTGGCCCGACCGACTACAGAAGGGAGGTCCTCCCCGACTTGGAACTTCAGCTTTTGTGCAATCAGCAGTTTTGTGGTGAGGCTGAATGGTGGTCGGTCCTGCAGTGGAACTTCTATCTTTGTGTACATCACTCGCACAAACTGAAACACACCACAGGGGGAGGGGGGAGAGACGACTGTTAGTACCCCTTTTTGTCGCTAGAGTGTATTGGGCGCAGACCGTTATTTGGGTGGGTTTGTTTTGTAGGTTAGTTTGGTCAATTCCCATTGATCAAAGTGTGCTATGTAATACATTATGTGAGTACAATTTATGATCAGGCAAATATATTCTTAATCTATTCTTACTAGTCTCACTGACGTCACAGTGTGAATCTAAACAGACCAGTATTCTTGTTAGTCTCACCGTAATATGAATATAAATGGTCATTCTTCGAAGTGGTCTCACTGCTGTGTCGTGCATATACTGATATAGTTACCACTTCTCTATATATGCTTAGTTCTAATATTATACCACGGCATTTCATTCATTTCCGGGGGAAAAGTGTACATATATAATATTGTTTAAATTTCTTTGCATACAAAAGGGTAAAGATTGCATTAAAAATAATTTTCCAATATGACAGTCGTACAAGACAAACTTGATATAGTTTGACCTTGACTGACCTTGATGTGCGAAGTAAACGCATGAAGGCTCGCCTGGTAATACATAGCCTTGCTGTCTATTTTCTTGCCGGCCTTCTTTAGTGTTGCTGAGAGAGAAAGATACATATATATATAATGCAGGAACTGACACATTCATTTTCTACAAGGAGAAACCTTAATGATCCAAATATCTGATTTTAGCATATATTTATTATATGAATATTCTAGACATATCAGACAATATCAAGCTTAGGGCCATATTGAACTTAGAATATCCATGCACTACTTGGTCTAATGGATCTCAAAGGAGCAATCCCAACCTGCTGGATTGGACCGGTTTGATTGATTGATTGGTGGTTGCTTTACGCCGTGTCGGCAGCATAGGCCATATTCACGGCGAGAATTGTTTGTCTTTTATTCAACCATCGCCTTTAAGGACCGGAGCTTAGCCCTGTTATGTGAGTTTATGTAAGGAAGGCATAAGTGGAATCAGCAGCAGGGATATAAGCTGTGCGGAGTGAACTTCAAATTCAATATTATTCAAGGGAGGCTTTCCTTATATGCTACCAACTCCCCAAGATAATCAGTGTAAACAACTGATTGCTGTTTATTGGGGCTTTACATTCTAGAAACATCGATGTTTATAGTGATGTTGAGTCGTGTCTGATCCCTCACTCTGATCTGAAACCACTAATAGCCACCCACATCAAATCCAAATGGCAACATGAGTGGGATGAGAACATCAATAAACTGCAAGAAATTGAACCATCTGTGGGGAAACCACCACATACCCACACGGGAGTTCGGCGGGACCAAGTGGTCCTTAGCCGCTGCCGTATTGGCCACTCGGCGGCTTACACATGCTTTTCTGTTCAAGGGGGACCCTCCCCCTGAATGTATTGGGTGTCAATTCCCACTTACACTCAAACACATTTTATTAAGTTGTGTCGATTTCTTGGCCTTGCGCCAACAGTTTTACACTGCAAGTAACATCCACAACCTTTTCACAAGGGTAAAACAAGAAAACATTTTAGCCTTTTTAACAGCAGCTGGTCTATAGCATCACATATAGTCCATTAAACCAATTAGATCAATTAATAACCTTTAACTTTTATCTTAATTCTATTTCCTTTTGCCACAAATTATGTAACACTGAGCTTTTTGGGTCCACAGTGTACTGGCGGAAAATTGATTCTGTGCTTTTGCATTCTGTAAAAGCGATGGTCGAATTTTAAATAAACAATTCTCGCCGTGAATATGGCCTATGCTGCCGACACGGCGTAAAGAAACCACCAATCAATCGATGTTTATATCAGGACGGGTATCGGCCCGTGATAGTGCACACTCAGTGCTGTCTTACTGAGATGCCATGGTTTCAGCACCATGACCTCTATCCCACTAAGTTACAATATCCTGACTTTGAGTCATCCACTTCTTGTTCTTTCCTAATAGTGGCGAGCATGAGGCAAAGTAGATAAAAGATTCACTCCGTACTTCCAGTACAGGGGTGAACGACAACGTAGTCTAAATACGGGCGAAAATAGCGTTAGTATGGAACACCAAGTAGAATGCCTGGCACCAGTGTCAAATGGTTACTTATATCAGCACAGGGTTGGTGAAATGGGAGAGAATGCAAAAAGACAAGATGGCGGCCAGAGAATGCTGTCGATTTCACTTTTAAATTGCATTAAAGTATATGTTTTATTATATTTTCCAATTCAAAAGTAGCAGGTAAACATGAAGACATATACAAAGAATAAATGTTGCTTCTTAGATTGTGAAATTAGGCTCTCATAAAGACTCAATTCATTAGCCCGATTTTTCGACCGTTTTTATATAAGGCTGGTCTTCACCCGTGTACTACAAGTATCGGGTGAATCTTTTATCTACAGGCAAAGTAACATGTGTCAATTGTGTAAGTCTTTGATTTGACTCACTCAGAGCTTGATTCCACAAACTCCCCGAGTAGGAAGGGCGCTCTACTGATTATGCCACTCCTTCCCCTATGTACACAATTGATGGACTTTTAGAGCAATATTTTGATATGAAAATGGATTAAAGGAAAGCTTTGGCGTGCGGTCTATGACTTTACCCATTTTCATGGTGGCGTTGCTGATGGGTAATGAGCAGATCTGAAGTCCTGTAATACGCAGTGTCTGAAATAGAACACACCTTGTACAATCAGAGGATATTGTTTAGACAACATTCCCCACCCACCCTTAAAAAATAGCAAGCCGAAAAAAACACCTAATCCCACCGTTTCATTATTGATAATTTCCTTATTTTCTTTCTTTTCGGTAAATTATCATTTTTTATGTATAACTTTCCTTGGGTCTACTTTCAAACATTAAAAAATTAATAAGTTTATTAAAAGATAAATTCGTTATATAATTATTATATCTGTTTTGTAATGCAAAACAGGACAATTAAAGCTTTTTTTAATAAATATTGACTAAAATTGTATGTTTTTGACTTTGGCATAACGGACATCATGACCGTGCTGCGCATATTAAACAATTATAGTTGTACATTTCTCAGTATGAATTCCCTCTTCAATAAGATCAAATATATTTAACACCTGCCAGTACTTGTGGCTACAGTTTTCTCATATCCCATCTATATCTGTCATTTTAAGCAATTGTTTTCCAAAATGGGCCTTGAGACCTGAGCGACTGAGTGATTGGAAGTTCCCAAAGTCAAAATAAGGTGGTTGGTTGTTAGAGTTTTACGTCCTGGCAACATCTAAGGTCATATCAAGACGGGTCAAAATAAGGTTGATATCATTCAAGAGATGCAAGAGATTCAAATCGTGAATTAGAGCAACAAATATCTTTTAAATCACTCGCCCTTTCAAAGTATAACCAGTAGAACCTCAAATTGCAATATGTTATTTTAGAATTAACTGACTACATTAGAAATGATCCCAAAGTCAAAATAAGGTGGTTGGAGTTTTACGTCCTGGCAACATCTAAGGTCATATCAAGACGGGTCAAAATAAGGTTGATATCATTCAAGAGATGCAAGAGATTCAAATCGCGAATTAGAGCAACAAATATCTTTTAAATCACTCGCCCTTTCGTTGTGTGTTGTTGTTTTTTGTTTGTTTGTGTTTGGTGGGGTTTTGTTGGTTTTTTGGGGTGTTTGGTGTTTTGGTGTGGGGTGGGTTTGTTGTTGGGTGTTTTGTTTGGGGTGGGGTTTTTTTTGGGGGGGGAATTTTCACTGGTCTGCTCGCCCCCCTCCCCCCTCAATTCTCTCCGCCACCCTCGTTCGCATTCCCTCCCTCCTCCCCATCCAACACCCTGCTCACCCACCCTCCTCTACTCTCGACCCTGCTCCCTCACCTTCGCAGTTCCCTCCCTATCACCCCCCCAAATCCCTCTCCCTTCCTTTCCCCCACTGCCCTGTCCATTCCCCCCTCTTCACTCCCTTTTCTATTTCTCACTCCATCCACACCACTCTCCACTCCTATTTCCATTTCTCACTCCACCCGCCCTCTCCACTTAATAGTGTAATGGCCCACGGCCCTCCGACTCCGACTCTCACGGTTACTCACGGAAGAACACCAAGATTCAATCAGGGTACGCTTCAACTTGGTTTATTGAACCATCTGCTCTCCGCGGTCAGTAGTTGTCTGACCCGCCCCCTGACTCGCCAGATCCCACATCGACTCTATAGGTGTGTGTGTGGGGGGGGGGGGGGGGTCAGCCAAGCAGAGAGGCAGCCCAGTTGGGGTCTGACCGGTGGCTACCCGTGTCGCCACCTAGCGCAGTGTAATGATACTGCGCTGGTGTATGGCGTAGTCTCCGCTGCTACCGCATGATAGTAGAGCTCATGTTCAGACTACTACAATAGTTTTAAAAAAAGGGGGGCTGGCGATTTTTCAGGCGGGGTCGATCACCATTTAAAAAAAAATTGACCTAACTAGGTTAGACTGTGCACATACCCTGGCATCGTTCTGTGTGATCCAAGCGTTGGCCGCCTTCAGAACTTCGCTGAAAGGTTGGAAGAACGTCTTCCCCGTCCCGGTGGATGGCACCTTGATGACGTCAGGCACGAAGTCCGCCATGCCTGCACGAATATAGTCACGTGTGATTTAGTGAGTGGTTGTTGGGGCTTTACATCCTACCAACATCCGAAGTCATAGCAGGACGGGTGCTGACTTTTGATGGTGCATGTACTGGCAGCTTTACAGTGCTTCCCTATCAGGGATATCACACCACCTGCATTATGATTTGATATCCCTCTCAGTTATGTTATCCTGATACTGAGTTGACCAGTTGTTACCCGACCCTAGTCAGGGGCGTAGCTAGACCTTTAACGATGTGTAATCCTAATTTTGGCAGGGGGTTTAGGGGGCTGCTTAAGCTTAAGCTGGTGGATTTTACACATTTTGGACTTGAGTTTTCAACACTCCGGACTACTACATGCCTCCTCTCTCTCTCTCTCTCTTTATTATTATTTTTTTTAATCTTTTGTTGACAAAACAGTGTGGAGGTTTTGGCGTACGCGCGTACGCCTAGCTACGCCCCTGCTAGTAATACTGTGCACCAGCCAAAGTAGTGACAGACTTAGTTTTCTAAGTGACCAGGCGTGGTGGCCAGTTGCTTGTTTGTTGTTGTTTGTTTGTTGTTGTTTTACGTCCTAGCAACATCTAAGGTCATATCAGGACGGGTGGCCAGTCGCCACTCACCAATCTGCTCCCAGTGAGGCGAATCCTGTGCGTAGATGATGCGGATCAACGTAACGGCCCGGAATCGCTTGGTGGCCTTTAGATATGTTCCTTCACCAAAGTCACTGCTCATCATGTGACCTACTTGAAAGTCGTCACCCACAGTGTGTTCCACGGTCTCCACGGAGACGATGCGACCTGTAAGTAGGGCAATGCAAACATTTCAAATTTGAACGCGTCACTCGGATATTCAAATTGGTGTCCACTCCAGGTCTATTCAGACCCTCTGACCATGGTGAAGTATAGACGGCAGCACTATACAGCTTTATACACACAGGTATCCAGCACTCTTATCGATGTGGCCACCCTGGTGTCTATACATACATACTTACATACATACAATGATACATGCATACTTATACACATACACATACATACATACATAGGGCCTACCTACCTACATACATACCATACATACACATCTCTACATACATATATACACACACACCACACAGATATATACACACACCACTATACATACACATATATACCCACGTATATACAACGTATATGCGGATGTAACCGAATTGCACAGTGCTGCCACCCAGGGGCTCCTGGGGGGCTCACAGGATAGTACCCTGCACACCCACCAGGTGGGTCCAGGACCTCCCTACACCTGTTGTTAGTGTTCGCCTGAGTGTGTCACGGTCACCCAGAGCGTCCACGCTGCCTTTGAAAACTTTTTTCTTATCCTTCATTTGATTCAGGTAGGGCATTTGAGGCCCAGCCAGGTGCATTACTATTTCATACTATTGTCATTTCCTGTAAATAAACGATGTACCCGCCAATACTGTGTTGCCATGCTATTCTTACACATACATATATACACATACATGCATACAAACATGCATGTATACATATGACTACCCACGTGCAAACATATGAAGTGGGCGACCCTGTGGGCAAGCTTAGGCATTTGCAGGCCGAGGACAAGTGCTATGCCCTCGCCTACTTAGGCCCGCAAGTCATAAGTGCTGAAAAAGGACTAGTTCTTCCTTCCCTCACTATGTATGCAATGCATACATACATACATACATACATACATACATGCAAACATACACAGATGCATGCATACCTAGATGTAAATATATACACATGGAAACATATGTACATATGCCTCATCATGTTGTCGGTCGCGATGCGACAAAGACTGCTTTCATTACTTGACTGCACTGTACATTTCATGAAAGCTGCCTGCAAAAGTGTTGAAGTGCTGCTGGCTTTTGCAAGTTACCAGCGGCACTCTCTCAGGGAGCAAATAGAGGTTTCATACCGGCAAGAACATGTCCAGACAGGCGCAAAACTATTTGTCCATGCAGTGGCTGGTCGGGAGATGTTGGGAGTTCCATACATCAATCACCCTTAAGGCTGCCACAGTGACATAGTTTTCTGTTTAGGGTTTGCTCCCTTAGCCTTCGGTTCTGTCAAGAACCTGTACCACAAGGCAGTGGTTTACAACTCTGCAGGGGAGGGGCGTCAAACTCCCTGAGGTATTGCAATACCTGCATACCCACCTACATATGCCTACATACATAAATAATATGTAGGCCTACATGCAGCACTTATTAGCCCAATTTCAATGCACCCCAAATGAGAAATAAATGTAGGACCAGAACTCTACTAAGTTTGGTAATCAGAAACCATGTTGTCATGAGTTCAAAGTGACTTTTAACATATAGAGCCTATCGTAAAGGATATGGCTGAGAGCCCCCCCACCTCCCCAACTCCGGCGTACAGTAGTTTGTATCAATACCGTCATATGGCAGAGATAAATCTGAGATCACTCTCTCCTATTTTCACAAGTCGCTGTATTATCACATTTTCTGGCTTATCAAGTCTAGTAATAAATTTGAATATTAGATTCCTGATAACAGCCTGGAACTTTGGGACATCAATATTGGCAAATATCTTACTAGCGCTGTGATACCTAGGTAGACGGAGTAATAACCTCATAATGTCATTATACGCTACATTCAGTTTTCTAATGCGATGCATTCTATAGTTCCCCCAAATTGAAGCCGGTAACAGGCAGACACACCTGGCAGCGGGTTGGTCTTGAGGCGAGTGTTGAGCAGGTCTATGGTGGTGTCAATCCCCAAAATGTGTTCTGGTTCTAATACTCCAGTCGTTGTGGGCATGTGAATGAAATAGCTGAGTGAATCTGGAGGTGAAAGGTCATTTGGGGCACGAATGCTCAGCCACACACTGAAAAATACAAGATTTAATCACCAACATTATAAACAGGCCACTACTTTCCCACGCGGGGAAGGGCGGGGGAGGAGGGGTCGGGGCGGAAGCTGCCACACAAAGGCACAGCAAAGCTCTCCAATGCAGGGCCCGTCCTGATATAACCTTAGATGTTGCCAGGATGTAAAACTCCAACAAACAACCAATGTAGGGTGATCGAACCTTTGTAAAGAACTTGTCTGTGGTACATGGGCCATGAACTGCATGCTACCCAATACTTTAGTTCTTGTCACTGCCGTCAGAGGGTGGGTTAGAGGTAGACATCCTCTTTACTGCACAGTGTGCTGCGGACCTAACACCTAAATACAAAAGATTCTACTATATTGTAATTATACTGTATAGTAGAATCTTTGTTTATGTTGCATAGTCCGATGATTTTGAGTTTCAGTCATTTTCCTGAGACTAAGTTTTGAGATATTTTAAGTGCAAATTAGTTTTGGCAAGCACACCAACACTCTGACAGCATATGCTTTAGCAGTAATAGATTCAATTAAATTGCCTCAGTATTCCCTTTTATGTGGCAACAAATGCTTAATAAGTGCATCACTATCTAAGTTAGATATATACAATAAAATCTAGATAATCATTTTGGTTTTGAAAACTTGACACTTCATCGGACTATGCAGCTTTAATATGGCCACTGCTATCCGAGGGCTCATGTTGGCGTCAGAAACAGTCCTGATATGACCTTAGATGTTGCCAGGATGTTAAACTCCAACAACCAACCAACCATTTATTGGTCTCATGACCAATAGACGTACCGTGTACAAATGAGCCAGTTGGCTGCTGAGACCTCCTTGGTGTGGAAGATGGTGTCGTCTGCCTGCAGCGTCCCGGTCCAGTCGATGGCGCGCTTTGAGTGTCGCACTGACAGGACGCGGTACGGGTTGTGCAGCAGCCATTGGTTCACGTTGAAGAACACCATCCTGCACCACATACACAAGACTGTTACAAACTTAGCAGTCATATCAAAGTCGTTGGTATACAGCGTTCGAAATAAGGCTTGTCCGCTTATGCCAGCCAAGTGAGAGTATAGGCACGGACAACCAGAATAGGGTTTGAGCTTTTGCATTGGACAAGTGGAAATGTTGGGCTGAAAATTATATTTAGAGTTGACCAGGTACATGTTGTATATAACACTGCACATTTATATGTATACATACATACATACATACATACATACATACATACACATATATTTATATATATATATATCAGAACATTATCTGCCACTCAGTTAGGGACTAACTTTGTTAATTCATCATAAGGCAATATACTTGCCACACAAAGTGGATTGGCTTTGGGGGGATTATCATGGTAATGTAATTACTTTGATTGATTGATTGATTGGTGGTTGTTTTACGCCGTGGCGGCAGCATAGGCCATATTCACGGCTTCGTGGATGGGCTAGTGATTAGACATTTAGAGTGTCTGTGTTCTGTATGGGAAGTCGTATGATGCATCCATGAGCAAGCACAACCAAGGGCTTAGGAAATCAGTAGTTGTTACTTGGCAATCAGTAGGATATGGAAAATACTGCTTTTCTGTCTCGGGATAATGTGGCATGGTGGGATATCGATTCAGGGTGTCAGTGGAATGGTTTTTCAGTAAGTTAACACTGACAATATAAAGCTGCCAATACTGCATATTTTCACCAGTCAGGGTTTGTTCTAATGACTTTCAGATGTTGTTAGGAGGTAAAACCCTGATAAAACAATGACGGACCCTAGTAATACAGTGGAAGATGGTGTCCAGTCAGCTGTACCAGCGACAGGTGACTGGACGCCTTTATTAGTTCTGCATTAGCACTGCCTTACTTATGTTACCACTAATAGCCACTCACATAAAATCCAAATGGCAACATGAGTGGGATGAAAACATTAATAAACTTAAAGATATTGAACCATCTGTGGGAAAACCACCACAGACTCATGCGGGAGGTCGGCGGGACCAAGTGGTCCTTAGCGGCTGCTGTATTGGCCACTCGTGGCTTACACATGCTTTTCTGCTCAAGGGGGAACCTCCCCCTGAATGTATTGGGTGTTAGTCCCCGCTGACACTCAAACACATTTTACTAAGTTGCGTTGATTTTTTGGCCCTGCGCCAACAATTCTACACTGCAGACAGTATGCATGACCGTTTTACTAAAGTAAAACAAGAAAACATTTGAGCCTTTTTGAGGGCAGCTGGACTGTACCACCTCATATAGTTTACTAAATAAATTCTATCAATTATTAATCAAACTTTTCTTTTTCTATGTGAATTTGTTTCCTTTGACCACAAATATCTGATTGTGAGCTTTCTAATTTAATGAGTGTCTATTGGCACATAATTGATTGTCTGCTTTTACATGTAAAAGCGATGGTTTGAACAAAAAACAAACATTTCTCACCGTGAATATGGCCTATGCTGCCGACACGGCGTAAAGCAACCACCAATCAATCAATCAATACTTATGTTAAATGCATATCGCACAAAATGAATGGGAGTGTAATAGTTAGCTGCCTACTTGAAATCTTCAAATGTGGGATGTACTTGTGTTTTTTTGTTTCCCACGCTCAGCATTCTTGGGTAGAAATCCATGTAGAAGAGACGGCTGGGTGGTGGCGGGCTACCTGCATACACACAGCAACACTGTCAACACGCAGCATTTCATATCATGCATCATTCAGTCTAGATAAAGGATTCACCCGGTACTCGCAGTACACAGGTGAATACCAACCCTATATAAAAACGGTCGAAAATGCGGGTTAATGAAATGAGAGCCTAATTTCACAATCTAAGAAGCAACAATTATTCTTTAGATATGTCTTATTATTTCCCCGCTACCTTTGAGTTGAACAATATAATAAAATAGCTAGTTTAATACGATTTAAAAGTGAAATCGACGGCGTTCTATGGCCGCCATCTTGTCTTTTTGCATTCTCTCCCTTTTCACCAAATCTGTGCCAATATATGTAGCCATCTGATCATGGAACCACAGTTTCTACTTCCTGTTCCATACTAAAGCTATTTTCGCCCGTATTTACACTACGTTGTCCTTCACCCGTGTACTACAAGTACCGGGTGAATCTTTTATCTACACTCAGTCGTGAGAATATGCAAATTCTTGGCTAAAATAGAACAGAGCAAAGACTGCCCTTTTACAACTTCATAAACATGTTATTCTATGGGAAACATTAAACTAGTACAAAACAAATACAGTAAAACCTCGTTAAATCGACCGACCATGAGAGCAACTTTAAATGGTCCATTTAGGGAGGTGGTCGGTTTAGGGAGTTTTTTTTAATCATTACAATGGTATTGTATGGGCATCGTTTAGGACCCAAATAAAGCGATCAATATAGGGAAGTGGTCGATCTATGGAGGTGGTTGGTTAGAGAGGTTTTACTGAACTGCCCTTTTACAACTTCATAAAATTAGAATTCTATGGGATGGTATACGAAATCACGGAACCCACACAGGCAATATCTTACCTGGTGTTCTGGTAATGTGATCTCAACACAGGCAAAAGATAATTCACAGATCGTGTGGATCGAATCAGATTACAATTTATTTCTTTATCAATTCAGTTGTGCTTTGAACTCAAATTCTATAGATAATATGTATATTTTATATATCTAACAATTGATTTCTAGCTGAATATTTAACTAATTAGAAGTCTGGAAACATTGACACTGAAGTTGGAGCGGGGGCGATTTGAAAATGTTTATTCGAAGGTGGGGGGGGGGGGGGCTACTTGATTACTATTCAAGGAAAGGTAAAACATATACTTATCAGCTGAAACAGAAATTCATACTATTTTGATCATAGCTATAGAGTATTTTTAACGGGATTTTCACTCTATAAAAGCTGTCACATACCATCTCCCATGGGCATCGTCAGTCCTCCCAAAGCCACAGGTGCTTGCATAGGAAGGCCATTATTGGGTATCAGTATAGGAGCCATTTGTTGTGTTGGTGGCATATAGTTCAGCGGAGGTGGGGCGTTTGGGCCAATGCCTGCCGAAGCTGCCTCAACGGGAACGGCCTGAGTGCCCACTGGTAGGGGAGCCGGGCCTAACAGGCAGGCGTCAGGAGCAGAGGGTGTGTTCTCAGTCACCTCCAACCCGACACATGCTGTCGCTGCTACAGGCACTGACTCAGCTGTAGTGTCTGGTACATGTGCTGACTCAGCTGTAGTGTCTGGAACAGGCGCTGACTCAGCTGTATATGTCGCTGGTACAGGTGCTGACTCATCTGTAGCTGTCGCTGGTACAGGCGCTGACTCAGCTGTAGTGTCTGGTACAGGTGCTGACTGAGATGTAGCTGTCTCTGGTACAGCCGATGACTCAGCTGTAATCTCTGGTACAGACGCTGACTCAGCAGTTATTGTCTGTGATGAAGGGTGTGCATCAGCTGTCACAACAGCATCTGATTTTGGCAAAGCGGTCGATTGTAAGTTTGTCGATGACATAATGAATGCCGCTGTTTCTTTGTTGCGAAAGTGATGATCTACCGACACTGCAGAGATAACAACGCTGTTTTTATTGGCGGAAAAAATGGAAATGATATATACTTCCGTGTATTTATTAATCAGATATTAAAAAGCATGTATGACTACTTGCTACTTTGAGATCCTGTCGCAATTTTCCAGTCATAAACTTGTGCCAGCCAGCATCATATTTCGGAAATGTGCCTGGCAAGCAAACATTGATGCAGTTGTTACTGAGGATTCCCTATGCTGCTATGGTGATAGTTGTACAGTGGGCATGTGTTATTATTCGTAAATGCAATGAGAAGCTACTCACACCAGAGGGCGGGTTGCGGTGGAAATCCTCTATGATACCTTTTCCCACAGAACTACATCATTAGTTCTTGTCACTGACGCCAGAGAGCAGACTGGGTGGGGGGGGGGGATAGACTATTTAGCATACTACTAATAGTAGTAATACTAAGTTGTTATGTATGAGGAATTAATAGATTTGTTTGTTTTTTGTTAGGTCATATCAGGACGGGTATCGACTTGTGACAGTGTGCACTCATGGCAACTTTATAGTGTTGCCACACTGAGAGACCAGGCTGCCGGCACCATGACCCAATTTCCCACTCATATCCTAATAGGTTACTGAGCTAACCAGTCCTTGCCCTATCATAATAATGCTGACCACCAGGCTAGGTAGCGACAAGTATAAATTTAGTAAGTCAATGGTTTGACTCGGCCGGGCTTTCAAACTCCCAACCTTCCGCACGGGAAGCCTGTGTTCTTACTGATTCGGCCACCGCGTCCGATGGAATTAATAAAAGAATCATAAACCGTTTTATTCTCCCACAAAAGCATTACATTTCTTTATCATCTTGAACTGATTGATCTGCGTTGTCCCATTCTACTAACCAGATGGGATGGCCGAATGAGTTAGAGTGTCCGTCTCCTGTGCTGGGAGATCGTGGGGTCGTGGGTTCGAGTCCCGGTCGAGTCAAACCAATGACTTTAAAATTGATACTTGTCGCTTCCTAGCCAGGCGCTCGGCATTATTAGGATAGGGCAAGGACTGGTGTGCTCAGTGTCAGGATAATGTGACTGAGTGGGATACCAGGTCATGGTGCTGGCGGCCTGGTTTCCCAGTGGGACAGCACTATAAAGTCGCCATGAGTGCGCACTGTCACAAGTCGGTACCCGTCCTGATATGACCTTAGATGTTGCTAGGACGTAAAACAACAACAAACAAACAAACAAACCCATTCTACTACAAGCATAGAACGCGTAGTTCAGTTTATATCAAACCAATTTATTATATAAAGCGAATGTATGCAAGGCTGTACTAGAGAGTCTTTGTCGTAGTACAGTTTTGGTCCGGCTAGTCCACACAGTTTAACTTCAAATTGAACAGAACTTCAAATTGAACATAGACCCACGCTGGTAAACTCGCCGTTGTCGTGGACAACGAATGGTACACGACTAAACATGGCATAATACCAGTTCATCCGAATTAGTGAACCTGCTTTATAAACGCGTATATAGGCAATTACAAGTTTTAGACATAGGCCAAGGCATAACGACTTTAAAGAAAGAACGTTAGGAGTGGGTTTTAGGTCGTGCTGGTATCGCTGAAACAGAGTCATGTTATGGTTTCCAGGTCTCACATAACATTAGCAGCCTCATAAATATACACACCTACTTTCCTAGAATCATAATTATATTGTCGCTTAATGGTTATATCCTGCCTAATATATATAGTAAATGAGATAAGCTTGCATATGCCAATATATATATATATATAATATATATATGACAGTATATATAGGCTCCCTACTGTCATATACATGTTCCTCATTTAGGCATACTCTCTTATCTATTTACCTTTTTTGTTGTTCATATACCCACTTATACGTTATGTTCAAATATCCCTTCATGCTTTCACATAGTAATGCACCGTATTTAAATCTATAGTTAAACGGGTCAAACTTGGTGTCTAATAAACACATTTCTTGCTCAAATTGAATTCATTATACGGAGTTTTAATTGCATGTATATATACATAATAATCAAAGTGTTATGCATTATAGGTCTATATATAATATACAATGTGTTCATCATGGTGAAAACCCAGATTTAATAGTTATATTTAGAAGAGCTTAATGGCCCTATACGAAATAGTCACCATTGTAATAGTAACAATGAATAGTGATCATAAGTCTATAGTAGTCTCTGAGATGTCTTTTAAGTTGGAGGTATTTGCCTGAATAACTTCTATGTTTGGTTTTGCACAATATGCACAGAAAACTGCGGTAAGCCTAATGCATATCCGCAATTCAGTGTGGTATTCGTATCTAGGTGTTTTTTGATGATATTAATGCAGTTGCTGCAATAAATCAATCAACATTGTCCATAAACGTTTACCTTCAGACTTACCTTGATGTACGGCATGTGGTGCCTGGGCACTCCTGTGTCAATCTGTAGAGGTTTGTAAATGCCAGCAGTCACTTGCCATAAGTACCTTATAAATGCACTACATCAATGCCACTCAATCCACTGGGCGAGCATTCCTGCACGAACAAGTCTCACTGGGTTCAAGTCCGGCACACACTGTGGGTAGCAACCAACCTGCGACTCATGGGTATTCTGGGTTTCTTAGGGGTCTCCCTAATGGCCCTGTCACATTACGACGCTTCTCGCTGGCGCGCCGCCAACACGCAAAAAAGTTGAGAAACGTCAAACTTTTCGGCGCGGAGGGAAAAAGGTCGACGTCAGCGCAACGTGTTGGTAGCGTGCGGCCGATGTTGTGGTAACATATATTGATGCGTGAGACGATGCGCGCGGTGTATGCCTAGCATTCGCATGTTATTCCAGCGCGTTTAACGTATCTCGACGCGCCCCTAATGTCGCCATAATGTTGGCCCCCGCACATTGTCGCATGTCGAAAGTTTTGTGCAAGCACAAAACTTTGCCGATCCCCTGATGCGCACCGCCGACCATCAACAAATACCAACGCGCGCCTAATGTGCGCGTAACACTTCCTGGCGTATCCCGACGTTCCGCCAAAAAAGTCACATATGTCGACGTGCGTTGACGAGAAGCGTCGTAATGTGACAGCACCATTAGGACTGAAGCTGGGACCCAGCACGCCGGGTCGCAGCTTCAGCTTACACGGCGGGAGGAGGGGACGCACCCCGCACCACCCCTATTCTTGACTACAGAACCTATACTTTAAGCGCACTTTGTACCTATAACCTGATAATCAAATTTGGTATAATATGGGCCTCCCATATATTTGTTTCTGATATAGATTAGAAACAATGTAATACAGTGAAATTATCCTAGCAAATATTTTACATGAGATAAACTACCACTTCCTGTATCATGTGTATTCACCCCCCCCCCCCCCCGCCCCCCCTTTTTGGCATGTAAGCTGAAGCTGCGACCTGCCATGCTGGGCCTTGGTTTCAGTCCTTTCTGAGACCAGCGGACTAGGAATACCTGCGTTGCATAACAGTATTAACACTAATCCCCACTGAAGGCGTCAACAATTGTCGCCGACTCAAGACACAACAGTTGTTTCTTTTGGTGCTGATTAGTGACAATACGCATCACACTACATGGTATTTCCAACCACACATCATGTTCCCTTATATGCATTACATTCCATAAGATTCAATTATTTATAATATTCCTGAACATCCAAATATCGGAATATTATACAACACGAACAGTACACAGCTCGGTGGGAGGGGAGGGGTAGAGGGAGGGAGGGGGGGAGGAAGTAGGGATGTATAAGTCGCTTTGGTGGTGTTCTCTATGGCAGAGTGGTTAAGGGGGCATTCCATATACGCGTAATGCGAATGCGAATGCGAATGCGACAAAAAATCGAAACGCCTTGAAACCTATGAGCTACATTCCATACACGCGCAATGTGTAATGCGAATGCGAATGCGTCAGAAATTCATTATCCCGATCGGTCACTGTAGCGATCGGTGCGTAATGCGTTATGCGTCAAGCTGGATGTGAATAGAAACCTGAGTCTGATGTCTCCATTAGTTTAACACCAGGAGAGGCGACTGAGCATTACGGAACAGCCTCACAGAGGAGTGCTAATTGGAAACACATGGTGAGCTGGGCACCAGGGAGACATAGGGTTAGGGGAAAGCTAAAAATGCTACCATATGCACAGAAATATGAATACTTATCTATAATTTGGTTATAATAAAGGTAGGAACCCCCATGTGACATACAAAAAGTTACATAGATATACATGCAATATTTGGTCACATACAGAGCAGTATGGAGAATAATTGTTTATTTTTATTTTTTAAATATAGCCAGTCGTGCGCCACATAACGCATTACGCGTATATGGAATGCTGGCATTCGCATAACGCATAACGCGTATATGGAATGCGCCCATTAGAGTGTCTGACTTTTTTCTAGGTCGGATGCCTGATCTGAGGGTCGGCGGTTCGATTCCCCATGCCCCCCCCCCCCCACCTCTGCCAATTTGGATTTCCACCGCTGTGTATAACTTACAGCGCCAACAAAGGCCGGTTGCTCTCATACCATGTCTATGTGGTGTGGGAGGTTAAAAATCCCTTGGGTCGGTAAAAGTGTAGGCCCTGGCTTTCTATCGACAAACTGGCCACAGCAGGAGCATCCACATCGCGGCCCTAGGAATCAGCTATTATTATTATTATCCTCTTCTTTGATGCAGGCTTGTGGTAGCCTATACAAAGCTTGTAGCTCTCAGATCTAATGGTATGCAGCCTCAAAATCGTACAGGAATGTTTGTCTGGCCCAGGCCCTGTCCATCGCATTCTTGAATTGATTCATGGTGGCTGCTTCCACCGCTTCTTCCGGTAGCTCATTCCACATGTTTATCACTGGCTGTGAAAAGAAGGCCCCTCTGAGTGAGCTGTTGTACCTTGGCTTGAAAAGCTTCTTGGAGTGACCTCTGCTATCTGATTGCAAATCCTCCTACCACCATCCCCTCATCGAAAATCCTTGAGATAACTGGTGGAAGGACACGATGAAGAAGAAGTCGCTTCGAACAAAACAAAAGAAAAAAGCTGAAATCTGATTTATTGTTGCTCTGAGAGTGATGAGCACCATCTGAAGGTCATAACCAGGAAGGAAAATCGGAAATACACCAAAAGTTGCACATTTCTGGTTCTTGTAACACAAGTATATTACAGTCGCATCGGATAGGACATTTAAAGCAGTATGTAAGAAACTCCTATTCACACCTAACAGAGAATGCAAAGGGGGTTGATTAGTTAGTTGTACAGTCCCCCACCCCAAACCTCACCTGGGTCGCGTTCAACTGCATGCCTCGGAGGCTTTCCAAATGCCTCGCTACTCTGAACAGCATTTTAGCATTTGGATGCCTCGAAAATGGTAGCCCCCCCCCACCCCCCGAAATAGCGTGCACTTCCTGCAGCGATTTGAAGCTCTGATTTGGAGGGGTTTTTGCCTCCTAGTTGAAAAGCGCAACATCTCGGAGTGAACTCTGAAGCACACATTGAACGCAAATTGGCAAAAAAGGTGCGGTGGAGCCATCTCAGAGGCATACCCTGAACGCGGCCCTGGTAAGGCCATTTCATTTAATAAAAGGCACTTCCGGTTCTAAATGTAAAACCGGTTCTATATGTATATGTTAACTTTCTATACTAATTTCCTTTTTTTAACAATAAGACATATAAATAATTTATTATATATATAACACCAAAACCGGTAATGTTCATTTTGAATAGTTTATTTACAATATGCCGCTCCAATTTTGACAATAAATAAGAGAGCCGTTGTAAAGTAGTAATCATTCTGTGGGACATACGACTCTAGTTGTCTCAGGGTTTATTGAAAATCTGTCAGAGATGGCATATATGGTCCTTCCCAGGTTGCCATAGTAACTGGAGAGGCTATCTACTTTTATTTGACATAAATAAAGATGATATATCGCTATATTCCACTTTATCAACCTTCATTACTTGTCCAGTATCTGTGACTATCACGGGTTTTCCAGCACATTCAGTGACCTGGTAGAAGAGCCAAAGGTCTTCCAGGATTGTACAAACAGAATTCACAACAGGTAAAGTAAATTAGTAACTTCTGCATCAATCTATATTATCTAACTCCTCGTGATTCTAAATATAGTCCAGATCATTCACCCAGAAACGAACCCATTCATGACCTTGATATTGTACAAACCATATACGATATGTACATTTAGTAACTGTCTACAGTATACCTTGTGGACACTTTTCCGTACTTACATTCTTTACATGCTCTTCGCCAATTCACACAACTTGCCTTCTTTTGCACCCCTAACTTTTTGTTAAAGTATAGCTTTACAATTCAAATTCCCATTCCAATAGTAGCAAATCAAAGTACCATAACTACACTCCTAATAAAACTGCACACTATTTGTTTGTTTGTTGTTGTTTTACGTCCTAGCAACATCTAAGGTCATATCAGGACGGGTACCGACTTGTGACAGTGCGCACTCATGGCGACTTTATAGTGCTGTCCCACTGGGAATCCAGGCCGCTGGCACCATGACCTGGTATCCCACTCAGTCACATTATCCTGACACTGAGCACACCAGTCCTTGCCCTATCCTAATAATGCCGAGCGCCTGGCTAGGAAGCGACAAGTATCAATTTTAAAGTTATCGATTTGACTCGACCGGGACTCGAACCCACGACCCCACGATCTACCAGCACGGGAGACGGACGCTCTAACTCATTCGGCCATCCCGTCTGGTCACACTATTTGTTGTTTAACCCTTCTTTCTCCTGTCATGATGCTGTAGGTAACACTCTGTACAGAAAGGTGTTTTTACAAGAGAATTCTCTGAACAAAGACCGCCACACATCTCTTTCTATGGGGTGTATTTAAGAGCCGTACGCGGCAGATCACATATTCATAATCACAAACATATTCGACACGGAAAGCAATTCAATTACAGACAGTGATACAACAATTAATTACAATGCAACAAATGGCTGACAAGGCGAA
This sequence comes from Branchipolynoe longqiensis, assembly GCA_030323885.1. Lineage (NCBI taxonomy): Eukaryota > Metazoa > Annelida > Polychaeta > Phyllodocida > Polynoidae > Branchipolynoe > Branchipolynoe longqiensis. Next base: position 7,740,836 of record CM059201.1, read on the forward strand.
TTAATGACACTTGGAAAGGCGAGAATTGATTGTGATGCATGGCGTCATGTCTATTTATCCCACTAAGAAGATCGCACGGAAAAGCTGAAATTAAACATAGAAAAGTTGTCACATGATGGCAGGTACAGAATTGAGCGTAATTCCACTTTAATTTAACTTTGACTTATTGGTACAATAAGATGTTGGATGTGGTAGTGGCAAGAAGAGGCCTGGCTACTGCAAAGACCCTATACTACTGAGACGGCTCACTCAGCCTGTACTGTGTAATCAAAATGATCAAACCCACCACTTGGTGCGCTGGCTATTCTCTTGGTTAAACAGGTGCTTATATTATATGTATAAATGTATATATTAATGTGAAAGATGTGTGATGATGGCGATGCTGATGTGTATTTGTTCATAGCAATTTCATATTGATGTGTATTCATACTTACCTATCTCATGTATAATATAATTGTATGTGTTTGCATGTGAAACACCAACCAGCAGCTGGGCTGATCAAACCCACCACACGGTGGCACTGCGAAATTTACATTACCATGGGAGAGATAGGGAGTGAGCCGTCTTAGTATTACAGCGTCTTTGGCTACTGGTAGTAATTGAATCAATAGGGAGGGTTGTCTTTATTGCTTAATCTTGTCCCGTGTAAGAGCGGATCTGTTTGTTTATTGAGAGCTCACGTCCAACCCTCAGATTAAATCATACCACAACAGATATCGACTTGTGACAGTGCAGTCATGACGACTTTATATTGCTGCCCCACAGGGTTAAAGTTCCACTAAAATCACTGACCAATATTCCAATCGGTCAAATTATCCCGACATTGAGCCCACCAGTGTATGCCCTATCCTAGTGTTTGATTAGATTCAGCCAGAGGTTGATCCCACTAGTGAGTGCTTTACCCGAGCTACCTGGTGTCCTTACCTAGACATTCACCGGAAACTGGTTGGCGTATGACATCCTAACCACTCGTGAAGCCGGGGGCTTTTCTTCCAATTCCTCACACGAGACTCCTCTGTGAACAGAAATTCAAACCAGACAGAAACTGAATACCCGCTTGTCTCACAAAGGGCACATTTTCTTTTACACTTATTTCCATTAATGAAATTTAATCACGAAAAATAGACGATAAAGTTTGACCGCAAAATACAATAGCATACCTACAAAAGTCTCTTCTATAAATCCTAATTATAAAAAGTTTGTATAGCAGAATTGAATAAACTAATACCAAACTTCCGGGTGTAGCTTCAATTATATTGTTATTTTCAGTAAATACTCTATTCAAACTAATATAGGAGAGGGGAGTGGGAAGAATTTAAAATCATCTCTGAACTTCGTTGGGGAGGAGCAGGATGCGCAGGGGTGAAGGGGTGAGGAAGAGAGGAGACAACGAGGGGAAAGAGGCGGGGAGAGGAGGACGGGGGCAAGATGGGAGGGTTTTATGGTGCTGTCACACTACGACGTAATGGCCAACGTGAGTTCGACGTGGGTGACTTTTCGTCATTACGTCGGATCACGTTAGAGTCACATTAAAGTCACGTCGCATCTCATCCACTCACGTCCACTCACGTCGAGCTACGTTGGAGGACGTAGAGGTTTTGGACATGTTGAAAACTTTCGACGTAGCTTGACGTGATGATAAGACGTTCACGTCACGTTACGGTCACGTTAGGCTCTCGTTATGAGCACGTCATCTACGTTAGGTCAACGTCGCCTCACGTCCACACTAACGTCGTCGATGATCGCCTAGCGTGGCCGTAACGTCGGTAACGTGTCACGTTCCGGTCACCTTGCGATGACGTCGAAGTCTCCTCGAAGCCCCATCGCGATCACGTCGACCATGTTAGCGCCACGTCAGAGCAACGGAGCGATGACGTTAGTCCGTCGTTATTCTCTCGTCGCGCTAAACCGTTGAGTTGGATGTGTCCACGCTGGGACGGACGTCATCACGCCCGCTCGACGTTACGCCGCCGCTAGGGTCCCGTTTCCATGACGTCGAACGCGCGAGGATCTCGCTGCCTTCACGTTCGCCAAATTAATATCTTCTACGTCCTCTCTTGTTCCGACGACGCTAGACCGACGTTACGACCTCGTCGACCACGCTGTGGTGTCGTCCAACTTGGGCCAGTATTTACATATCACGTCGGGATTTTTTATATATTTCACGTTGCACCCACGTCGGCGCGTTACGTCGTAGTGTGACAGCACCATTAAACCACGTCTGAATTTCTTTTGGCAAGAGGATGGGAGAGGGGAAACAGGGTTGTGGGAGACATAGGGCTGGAGAAGAAAGAGGGGAGGGAAGAGAAAGAGGGTGATGGGGAGGGAGATGGTGATGATGACAGGGTCCAGTACACATGTGAAGATATGGAATTCAAGGCTTTTCAAGGCTGTTTTTGATAGGAATTCAAAACAATTTTCATTTGGATTTCAGTGGGGGGGGGGGGACAATGGTGAATGGCGATTTCAAACTAATTTAGATCAGTTTAATGGAATTCAAGACTTTTCAAGACTAATTACCAAAAAAAGGTTAAATTCAAGGCTTCTCAAGGCCTTGAAATTGGGCAAATGAAGTTCAAGACTTTCCAGGCCCTGTATGGACCTTGTGATGATGATGATGATGATGATGATTTGTTTGGTGTTGTTTTACGTCCTAGCAACATCTAAGGTCATATCAGGACGGGTACCGACTTGTGACAGTGCACACTCATGGCGACTTTATAGTGCTGCCCCACTGGAACACCAGGCCACCAGCACCATGACCTGATATCCCACTCAGTCACATTATCTTGACACTGAGCCAACCAGTCCTTGCCCTATCCTAATAATGCCGAGTGCCTGGCTAGGAAGCGACAAGTATAAATTTTTACGTCATTGGTTTGACTCGACCAGGGTTCGAACCCACGACCCCACGATCTACCAGCACAGGAGACGGGCGCTCTAACTCATTCGGCCACCCCGTCTGTTGATGATGATGATGATGATAATGTTAATGTTGGTGTTGGGTGTTAGTGGTATTGGGTGTTGCTGTTGGTGATGGTGGGTTAAAAGGTGAGTGTGGATCTATGCGGTGAGTTGGGACCCGGCCTGCTGGGATACTGACGCGCATGTTCCAAGCGGGGGGTTGTGCACAGAGTTGTTCAATAGCTTCACGTGCGGCATCGCCATCTCCACATTGCGCACGCTCCCGAAGAAGTCGGTGATGAGCACCTTCCGGGTGTCGCGCTTGAACAGGTCCGACCGCACGCTCACCGTCGACAGGCACTGACTCCGCGGGCACGAGCGCATCTGAACAACAAGCAGTAATTATAGCAACAAGGCGTCAGAGCAGCGCTTGAGATATGTCTCAAATCTAGAACAGCTGATATATATTTATATTTTTTTAAAGAAAATAATAGAAGTCAAATATTGCATATATTTCCCAGTAAGCGCAAGGTTTTTTTTTTAACAAATGATGCTAGTGATCACTAGTGACCAAAATGGTCGCAAGGAGGTCGGCGACCACTGATGACCACTTTCCAACCAACCCCTTTTTTGTGGTCGCAAACAGTCACAGGCAGTAGTGTGACTGGGGTATCAGTTAAAAAAGTATAATTTGTTAATGCACCTCACCCGTTTACAACTCTCACCCAGCGTTCCCCACACGTGATGCTCCAATAACATCTATCGGTCCTAGCGAAATGAGCTGAGACATGTTGGTATTTATTTGAAGAAAAGCCAACGAGGTGTCCGTGGGTCTTACGGTACTCACAAACTGGGCCATGGTCTGTTTACTGGAGGGCGATACTCTCTCAAGGAATTCGAGCGCATAATAGGTGTAGCGGTCAATGATGTAGACACCGATGGCTGGGTCCACGTGGTGCTGGGAGAATGCAGATGACCATACAGTATAAATATAGGATTGCATTAATGAATGCGCAGTCTGACATGTGTAAGGGACGTGCATTTGTAAGATGCCACATATATACAAAGCAGCATGTCATAAACTAGTATGTCAAACCCCATTTAATCAGACTGGTTGTTACGGTTTCAATGATCCTCTATGACGTCAATTCCTGGGATCCTGCATCGTTTGTAGGATGCCACATATACACATAGCAATGTGCCATAAGCTAGTTTGTTAAACCCCCATTCACTCCGACAGGTTGTTAGGGTTTCAATGAACCTCTGTGATGTCATTTCCCAGGATCCCGCATCGTTTGTTTAGATGCCACATATATACATGGCAGTGTGTCATAAGGTTGTATATTAAACCCCCATTCACTTAGACTGGTTGTTAGGGTTTCAATGACACTCTGTGACGTCATTTCCCGGGATCCCACATTGTTTGTAAGATGCCACATATACATAGCAGTGTGTCAGAAGCTAGTATGTGAAACCCCTATTCTCTTAGATAGGTTCTTAGGGTTTCAATGACCCTCTGCGACATCATTTCCCAGGATCCCGCATCTTTTGTAAGATGCCACATATATACATAGCAATGTGTCATAAGCCAGTATGTTAAACCCCCATTCACTCAGACAGGTTCTTAGGGTTTCAATGACCCGCTGTGACGTCATTTCCCAGGATCCCACATCGTTTGTAAGATGCCACATATATACATAGCAATGTGTCATAAGCTAGTATGTTAAACCCCCATTCACTTAGACTAGTCGCTGGAGTTTCAATGACCCTCTATTCTGTGACGTCATTTCCGGGAATCCCGCATTATTAATAAGACCACAGCAGTCCGTCATAAACTGGCACCCACAGCAGTGCGTCATAAACTGGCATCCATTCTCAAATGTTGTCAGTATATACAACACAGCTACAGCAGGACAAAAACAACTACGACAGGAAGGCCAATTAGAAATAAAAGTGAGCAGATGGGATGATCGAATGACTTGAGCGCTTTCTTCCTGATTTGAGCCAAAAACACACACAAAAACAAAAAACAGAAAAGTGTGGGCCGAGGAAAACTCACAGAGAGCGAGTCCTCGCCAATCCTGCAGGAGGCGACTGCCAGGATGTTGGGTGAATAGAAGCGCTGGTGCATCGACTCTGCCTGACAGGTGTCGATCATGAAGAACAACTCGTGGTACCTGGTAAATGAAAATGAAATAGATGTGTATTTTTCCCTTACCAGTGCGCCCACCCCCTAGCGGCCGTATGCAGACAGTGAGCAGCAGAGGAAGTAACAACCATACGCCCAGAGGAGTGGTGTTTGTTTGTTGTTTTAAATCCTGGCAACATTTAAGGTCATATCAGGACTGGTACCAACTTGTGAAAGTGCGCACTCATGGCGACTTTATAGTGCTGCCCCACTGGGAAATCAGGCCTCTCCAACTCAGTCACATTGTCCTGACACTCAGCTAACCAGTCCTTGACCTATCCTATTAATGCCGAGCACCAGGCTAGGAAGTGACAAGTATCAATTTTATAAGTCATTGGTTTGACTTGACCGGGAACTGAACTCCCGACCTCCCGCACGCGAGGCCCGCGCTTTTACGATTCGGCCATGGCGCCCGGTGCCCAGAGGGGTGGGTATTAACATGTGCTGGAAATAGTCGTGAGTAGCTTCGTTTATATTCACATAATATATTATATAGCACACAAACTCCTACACCTACAAACACACGCTACGTACATATTGCCACAGATACCGTGCTTATAATTAATACATGGTGAATGATTGGCATCTTACGTCCTAGCAATATTTAAGGCCATAGAAGGACAGGTCCCGACTTGCAACAGTACATCCATACAGTGGAGTATTATAGTGTTGCCCGTTAAACATGCAAATAGTGCTCAGTAAAAAGGCTTTGTCAAATACAATTTCGAAGCAAGCAGGGTGGTTTTTACATTAAATTGATTAAATCTTTATATAACGTCCCTCCCCCTTTGGCCTCAGGATTGTCCCCCCCCCCCCCCCACCCCACACACACAGATACGAACACAGGGGGCGAAATAAATTACTGGTATTACGAGACTTCTTTAAAGCCGACTTAAAAGACTGACCGTTGTTTCTGCCACATTTGCTCAAAGGCGTCCGCCAGCTCTACGTTAGAGATCTCTTCTGCGTCCTGGAACTTGAGGAAACCTTCGCCACCATGCCCTGGAACCCAGCACAGTTACAACTTAGACTGGGGAATTAAGGTATGCACACAGTATATTAAATAGATGTTGGACAATGTTTGTATGGTATGCACACAGTACATTAAATAGATGTGGAAAATGTTTGTACTGTATGCACACAACAAATTTTTGGAAAATGTTTGTACTGTATGCACACAACAAATTTTTGGAAAATGTTTGTACTGTATGCACACAGTATAAGACGTTGGAGACTGTTTGTATGGTATGCACACAGTATATTAAATAGATGTTGAAACATTTCTATAAGCCGCTATGTAACATTGGCATCGTTGGATATGAGCGAGGTATTCTACCCATATTCATATTTTATTCAGTTTGAAATAATGTGGTTTTATGTGGCTTTTATCCCACAGGGATGGATTTCGATTGAATTTTTGTATTTAAAATATAAGGACTGGCAATGACCTGGTGTAATTAATGTAATTCAATCCCTAATCTACATTATATTTAAACACTGGACCATAAAATGATATACCCTGTAATAGGTAAAACATAGTTATCTGTAGTTGTAAAGATCTTTTGAGTGTACTAGCTGGAAACAACCACGAAGATATTCTTTTTTTAAAACCTACTTACAATACATTGTGAATTTTTAAAAATCATACAAAAGACTATGCTAAGACTGCTATGTTAAAGGCCCTGTGACACTACAAAGTATTGCGTTAGTGTGTGCATAACGTTTTGAAATAAAAATCAAATTTAAATAGGTTGGCAGTCGCCAAAGTTTTCACGCTGCGGGCGGCCTGTGCAACGTATGAAGCGTACACAGAGCGTATGGCTGGCGCATAGCGATGTATACAAAACGCATAGCGACGTATACTTGGCGTGCTGGTATGTGTAGAGACGGTTGGAGGGGGAAGTTTCAGTGTATAAGTAACGCACAATGACGTATGGTCAACGTACGCCTAGCATGTCGACGCGTGCGTAGTGTGTGCATAACATATTCAAAACTTATGCGTAATGTGGGCAAAGCGTATTCGTGATGTATGCAATCACATTTAGGTCCGCCCCGGTCATGTGATCGGTTGCTGATGAGTATAAATACCCAGGAGTTTTGGCTCTCTCCACACAAAGACACCATGCCTGCCAAGAAAAACATCACAGCTTCAGCTGCCTGCAAGGCTGCTATCACTATGGGACTAGGGCGTGGGAGAGGCAGGAAGAAGCAGATTCTGCCAGCATCACCATCGCCGGTGTCATCACCTGCCTCCTCACCACACCACTCTCCAGCACAGCACTCTCCATCACACCACTCTCCATCTAGCCAGCCTGAAGAAATGAAGATGGAGTTGAGTTGGAGACGCAGAGCCAGCTCTCCGTCTCCTGCTTTCCGTGGGAGCTCGCATGCATCATCCATCGCCTCCACCTCCACTAGCACCTCCGGCTTCACCACCGGCAAGAAGAGGGCAAAAAAGAATGACTGTTCTCTGTCGTTGGCCGAGGAGGATAGGATGTTGGATTCCCTCTAGGAGAACTCAGTCGTATGGAACATAAAACTGACTGACTAGAGGCAGTCTGACAAGAAGGGGAAGATGTGGGAGGGCCAGGCAAACCGGATGGGGAGGTCTTCCGTGCATCTGCAGGGTTGGTTCAAGTCGGTGAGGGACACGAACATGAGGCTGCACAAAAAGAAAAACGGCGATGGAGTCACCGAAAGGACTGAGAGGGAGCTACGTATCATGCAGAAGGTTGGTTTCCTGCGGTCAGTCATCAGGCACCAGCCTGAGCCCTGCAGAACTATAAGTACAATATCTTTTATCATTTGGGGCATTCTGGGCATTAGCATTCTGGTAAAACCGATATTATTCTGGACAAGTCGACAAAGCGATATATTTTATTTACATTATTAATCTGGAGAAATCAATTTATTCATTTTACTCGATATATTTGTTGTTGTTCTTTATTGTTGATATTTGTTGTTGTTGATCTCATTTGTTGAAACACCGATTTAGATTAATTTAACTTATGGGAGCTGCTGAAGCGCCTGCAGCCGCCTCCAACACCGGACCGGCCCTTATGGTGCGTGCCACATTCTCCAACTAGGTGCAGGACTCTCTGATGACGATGCCCTGGGCACGCTTCAGGAATACGCAGGCAGCGATCAACCGCATTCTGTCACAGGGTTTGGAGGACGATTGTGGACCCGAGGCACCCGTGGTTCCTGTGGCTGCAGCGGCACCCGTGGTTCCTGTGGCTGCAGGGGCTCCTGTGGCTCCAGTGGGGCCTTCTCAAAGTGAGTTGTACCAGCCCCAGCCCCAGCAGTGGACCCACCAGCCACCACCCGCATCACCATGGGCGTCACAAACCCAGGACTATGTCCAGCAGTATATGCTGCAACCACTGCAGTATGTGGTGCAGCATCCGCAGCATCCGCCTGTACAGCCACAGCCTCAACCTCTGCCTGTCCAACCTCTCCCGATGCGCCATCAGCCAGTGCCGCCTCTTCTGCAACTGGTGCCATGTCCCTCTGTGGCGTCGGCACCTCAGCTGCATGGTCAGCCTCAACTTCGGCCACATGGTATGGCTGTGCACACCATGCCTCCTCCTGCACCTTCTCACCGACAACCTGCTGCCAGCACTGTGAGTGTGCCCTGGGCATCAACTCCAGTTGCCAGTGGCAGTTCTACTCCCACAGCAGTGGCAACTGGAACGTCAACAGGGTCACCTAGCCAAACGTCCGATGGACTCTTGAACTTGTCGGGGATCTCGGGTGTGTTAGGGGTGTCTAATTAATTTAGACCTCTTTCCCTCGTCAGCTCCGATGTCACCATTGGGAGGGGGGGGGGGGGGTGCAACGATGAGAATGTGAAGTGAATGTGTAAATATGTATCAATAGGTGCTTATTATTTTCTTATGTTTATTATATTCTTATGTTCTTCTGTATATATGTATAAAGATGTTCTTGCTCTGTAATAAAGATATTTGTTAAACTAGATTTTTGGTGTCCGAGTGAAATAATGTTATAGAGCTGTGTTATAAATTAAACTACAAAGGATAAGAATTTAGCCAATGAAAATAAAAACAAATTAATATTAATGACACAAGTATTTCCCCTCTCTTTCCCTTTCTGCCCCCCCTCTCTCTTCCCGTCTCTCCCTCTCTGTGCTGTGTTATTAGTTTGTACATAAATTAGTATTTGAAGCTGGTTATGCTGTCAGAGTTTAATTCTTCTAAAAAGAGAAAGGAAATAAATTTAATCCAGTAAATATATATATATTTTAAACTAGATTTGTGTCTGAGTTTAATTATGTTATAACAAATTACATTCAAAACCTAATATACCTGTCTGAGTTTAATTATGTTATAACAAATTAAAATCAACACCTAATATACCTGTAGGTATAGAACAAATATAACAGACATGTAATTGTGTTTTGATATAAAAAATTGATATAGTTTATTTAAAGCAATAGACATAAACATCTCGTAACAGTAGACATCTCACAATATACCGGACAGGTAAGTATACATAAATATATCATAATAGTAGACATATCACAGTGCATACAGACAGATACAATTTTTTTTTACATCAGATCATGTTGTCTTGCCAGGAAAGTGATCCGGCGGGCGAGATGACCCAGTCTTTCCATAGATTCTGCTGCTCCTTTCCTGTCTTGGAGGAGGTGTTGGGGCTAGGAAAAATGTCTAAGCCCACCAGTTTTTGGCCCTCTCTCCACGCTCAGGGGACAAAGTTGTGGTTCCCAGTCTCTGGACGATCAAACTGCTGGTTCTGCAGCCCTGGGTAGTGCATCCTCATCAGGTTGTGCACAACCATGCATGCGGTGACGATGACCTTCATGGAGGAGGGGTTGTGCTGCATAGTCGTCAGCAGCACCCGGAAGCGGCTGGCTAGGATGCCAAAGGCATTCTCCACCACTCTCCTAGCTTGGGACAGCCGGTATTTGAAGTCGCTTCTCATTTGTCAACCCCCTCCTGCTGTACGGCTTCATCATCATCAGCTGATGAGGAAATACGGCACATCCTTCTGGCCGTTCACGATCGGTTCGGGGTCCGGAAAACCGATGGTGCCACCTTCAGCTCCGAGTTGTTGTAGATCTGGGCATCAGATGCAGAGCCCATACCCCCAAGATCTGCCGAGATGAACTTGTAGTCCGCGTCTAAAAGCGCCAACAGGACCACGGAGTAAAACAACTTGTAATTGTAAGAGAGTGACCCACTCTTTGGAGGGCACCAGCAGGCGATGTGCTTCCCATCCAGAGTACCACAGGTATGGGGTAAGTTCCACTTCTCCAGGAATTGGTCGGCGATCGCACGCCATCCTTGTGGAGTTGTGGGGCACGTCATGACCTCGTCCAGGTACTCATCGATGATGGCCTGACACACTTCACGCACGATGAGCGGTCCTACTCTCGCCAAAATCCCGTCAAACATCTGGGGAGGCATCCACATAAAGTTGACGAATGATGCAGGGTCCCCGCTGCAGAGCTCAACCATAAGCTTGTCATACAACCCAAACTGTGGCCGCCTCCCGATCCAGGGTCTGACCCACATTCTCCGCTGCTGCCTCCTCCTTCTCCTATCGACACCGGCTGCCAGAAGAGCCATGAGGTAGAGATCTAGCTCATGCTGGTAAATGGCAACTCGGTAGTGATGCTGAAACTGTAGATGGAGTGTAGGGACATCCATCCTCTCTGAAGAGTTGAGCAGGTCTGCTGGAAGAAGCCAGGTGGTGCCTCGATATACCGACCGCCAACACACTGGCGGTACGCTACGCTTGTGATACGCTAGGGGCACGTTTGTTTGTTTGTTTGTTGTTGTTTTATGTCCTAGCAACATCTAAGGTCATATCAGGATGGGTACCGACTTGTGACAGTGCGGACTGATGGCGACTTTATAATGGTGCCCCACTGGAAGTCCAGGCCACCAGCACCATGACCTGATATCCCACTCAGTCACATTATCCTGACACTGAGCCAACCAGTCCTTGCCCTATCCTAATAATGCCGAGCACCCGGCTAGGAAGCAACAAGTATAAATTTTTAAGTCATTGGTTTGACTCGACCAGGGTTCGAACACATGACCCTGCAATCTACCAACACGGAGACGGACGCTCTAACTCATTCGGCCATCCAGTCTGGTAGGGGCACGCTTGCATATGTTAACGGAACGTTGTGAGTACGTTATATATGTCAGCGACATGCACAGGGCGCCGGTTGTACGTATGGCTAACGTGTACCAATGTACCCCAACGTACTCCTAATGTATGCCAACGTACCCCTAACGTACTCGTAGCGTATGTGGAACGTACGAGTCACAAGTCGACACACGTTGGAAATTTTGAGCATTCACAATTTTTTTTAGGAGCTTCGTCGCATGGCGACATAAGACAACGTATCCGGAATGTACCCGGCGTGTGCCCAACGTATACGTAATGTATGACAATGTACGCCAACATGTTGGTCGAAAATCACATACGTCGGCATACACTAAGGCTATACGTCGTATTGTGACAGGCCCTTAAGACAGTTGGAGAGTGAGGGGAATTTGTAACATTTTAATTCAAATGGAGAAAAGGCTCACTTAATGTGGGAGAAAATGGTCTCGATTGCCGGGAGAAAATACCTGATGAGTTCGATCGATTGTTTTTGCTAAAGATTTGTTTCGCTCTCTTGTTTTCCTTAATAACCAAAATGCTAAGCATGAGGAACTTTCGACCTTTTGTTTTCTTCAGGACGGGGCGATTACACCCCCTCTTCCCCACCTCTCTCTCTCTCCTCCCATTATGCCCACTAAGGGTATGCAGGTATTGCAATACCTCAGGGAGTTTGACGCCCCTGCCCTGCAGAGTTGTAAACCACTGCCTTGTGGTGCAGGTTCTTGACAGAACCGAAGGCTAAGGGAGCAAACCCTGAACAGAAAACCATGTCACTGTGGCAGCATCAAGGGCGTTGATGTATGGAACTCCCAACATCTCCCGACCAGCCACTGCAGGGACAAATAGTTTTGCGCCTGTCTGGACATGTTCTTGCCGGTGTGAAACCTCTATTTGCTCCCCGAGAGAGTACCGCTGGTAACTTGCAAAAGCCAGCAGCACTTCAACACTTTTGCAGGCAGCTTTCATGTAATGTACATACCATCAAGAGAAACCTGAAGCTTAGAGACATTAAGACTGACTCATGGACATCACTCTCACAGCAGAGAGCTAAATGGAGAGCGGCAGTCAAGTAATGAAAGCAGTCTTTGTTGCATCGCGACTGACAGCATGATGATGATGATGATGATGATGCCCACTGGAGAATAGAAAATTAGATGAAAATGCCCAAAGTTAAGCAACATGGGAATACCAAAGCAGTCTTGTAATACCAGTCCTCTCTGACGTGCTATAGATATGCTGATAACATGTTCACAGTGTGCCATGTCAGTGATAAATAAATAATACCAGTCCTCTATAACTGCTAATTGGAGACACGGACCGGTCATGTAGACGAGCACGTTGCTGCGTTCATCCGACAGGAGGCGCTTTGAGCGCGGAGTGCTGGGCGGCAGGCGGCCTGTCATTACCCGGATGAAGTTCTCAACGGTTACCTTGGTGACCAAACAACAACAAATCGGGTTTGAAAATACAGGCTACATATAGAGAACATCCTCAAAACAAATACCTCGTCCATACCCGACTGGTCCTGACATTTACTGACATTGTTCCGACCGTTATTTTAACATTATCATGTACCTGATATTTACCTCTTCGTTGTCCTGACTATGTTACTCCTCATTTTATCCTGAATAAAATGTTTTTTCTCCACCCCCGCCTCTGTCCCTCCTTTGTCGCGTATCAAATAAATAAGCTACTTGGGTCACAAGTTGGGTGTAACTTTCTGTAGCAGGCGGAATTCAGTCTAAAATGTGCATAATAACCATTTTAATGAAAATATAACTTTTTTGACATTAAATGAGTTTGAAGAGTGCTCACCTCATAACCGCGGTAGTCCACTTCGATATCGTCACCGTAGACGTTAATGTGCTCATTCGCGTTGTTAAACACGGTAGCTTTAATATATAATTCAAATCGTTTATATAAATTTGCTGCCTCACCCAATTAACTGGATTTAATTCCTCACATCACATTGTTCTTACAGGAAATTAGTTTCTTTAATGATTTTTTTCTGTTTGTTTGTTTACAAATAATTAAAATAATTTAGCTTAAAATATACACTGTAGGAGTACCACAATTAGATTCCGTTTAAACAAGAATCATACAATTATTTTCAAACAGCTGTAACTGTCTGCTACTGAAATACGATAGCCACGAAGCCAAAGTTCTTTTTATTGAAAAATAGGATTCAAAATCCATTGTTATCTTCGGATTCCATGTTTACAGATAAGCAGCCTCACCTGGTCTGGGGTTACGGGGGTTACAAGCCATGTCATCAGCTACCATCAATATGATGCGGCTGGAAATGGAGTGTATACTTGTAAACATTTATTTGCACTTGCTATTCAGTAATCCCATATGTGGCTAACTTCTTCGCGTATGTTTTTTGTAAAGTTAGTGTCCGTGAGTGTGTAAACGAGTGAAGCTTTTTAACATACATACATGTATAAGTGATTATGCTACTAGATTGCTTGGGGAACTTGTGGTGCATTGGATAAAATAATGCCTCATATTTATGTTGACAGGAATATTTAAAGTGTGTATAGTAAGTAACTAGTCAACATTGCATAGCTGAACAATTTCCTCACCTGTCGGGGATGCCCAATCGTTTAACACTGCGGTAGATGGAGAGGACATTGGCCACGTGCCGGTAATTAAACCAGAATCGAGAGGTGTCTACCAATACCGCCCAGTTGTTCGTATGACCACTTGTGAAGAAGGATTCAACATTTTCCTGCAAAGTAATACTAATAGGTACTACATGTTTACTGATGCAGAATGTAGAATAATCACCTCCTGTCCACAGAACAGCTGTGGAGTGTTGGCTGTGGAAGTAATTAATGCAAATGTTGACCGTCATTTGTTTGTTGTTTTACGTCCTAGCAACATCTAAGGTCATATCAGGATGGGTACCGACTTGTGACAGTGCGCACTCATGGTGACTTTATAGTGCTGTCCCACTGAAAGACCAGGCAGCCAGCACCATGACCTGATATCCCACTCAGTCACATTATCCTGACACTGAGCCAACCAGTCCTTGTCCTATCCTAATAATGCCAAGCGCCAGGCTAGGAAGCAACAAGCAACAAGTATCACTACGACCTACCAACACGGGAGACGGACGCTCTAACTCATTCGGCCATCCCGTCTTTGACCGTCATAATCATCTTCAATAATAGATTGGTCTTAAGTTAATACATGGATGTACCTTGTAAAATTAACCAAGGCTATTCAACAAAGCCTTAAAAAAAGGAAAGAAGAGTAATCGTAGATTAGTTATTAACAGTTTTTATCGGGTTGTTATGTATTTTTTTTAAAAGAGTAAATATTAACAAAATTATGCCAATTTGAATATAAGAAAAGCTGTGACTCAAATATCAGATTTTGTACTCTCAGATCTTTTGGAATAAAAGACTTAGATAGATGATACTTTTACTGCTTAATTCAGATGACAAGAGCCGTATTCCTTGTATACCGACCCCCCCGCCCATGGGGGGGGGGGGGCCAAGGACTAACATGTGTATAAATATATAACGTACAATACATACATAAACAATACCCATACCTACTCATACTATCATAGAGGTGGAAAATGAATTCACCAGAATCCAGCAACCGGAAACAGCATAGCGGGCTGCCATTTGCAATTGAAAAGAACAGCTATGATTGGCTGAAACCACTGAATAGACTGGTTTGTAATTCCGACTGCGGATGCGCTGAAATCGGCGTCGAGAGCAAAACAATTGCCCGCGGACATTGAATTTGCCAATACGCGTAGTGCAAAACTTCAATTTTATTCAAAATTAATACTGACCCCGCCCCACCCAGGGGGGACGCTAAGGACTAACACGTGTATATTCTCGATGTCGGACATCCGGGCACTTTTGGGGTTCACGGCACGCGAAGGGTAAAACAAATGCCACTCTCATAGAAACAACATTAAAACTACCCTAACTATCACAGTGATTTGTGCTTTTTGGTGCTTTGAAAGCAAATTTCCCTTGTTTCTATTAAATAGTTCAGATCTTTCTCTATAATTTCACATTCAGCTTTTTTTTATCAGCCAATTGCAAGTTCTTGAATTTATTTGGCGAAAATAGTTTTTGAGGCCATGATCTGGTAAGGCTAACACTGGCACTGACACTCAGAATATCCCAACTTTCACTGTTATCTCTGTTTTTAATACTTTCAGAGAAAATTGCTCTTAGGTTAAATTAAATACCTCAGATCTTCCTCTTCAATCGCGCATTAAGATATTTTTAATCGATCCGATTAAAGCTTTAAAATTTATTTGGCAAAAATAAATGCTCCACATAGACATAGCATTGCTGCGGCACAGATCACTGCGATGTTTTACCCTTCGCGGGCTAGTTTCCGGGGTTGTGACGTCACGCCGACATCGAGAATACAATACCCATACTCATAGAGGTGGAAAATGAATTCACCAGAATCCAGGAAACGGAAACAGCTCATTGCACATCGGTCCACAGCAAACAAGGTGGACAACAGCGATTGGTTAATAATATACTTTTGTGTTGAATCGCATAATAATAAATAAATAATTCTCCGAGTGTTTACATGTATATATATGTCAATAGACTAGTTCGTAATTCTGAACTTCTATGTTTATGCCAAATTTTTCTGTATTTCTATTAATTTAGAATGAAATTGACGTTTTGCACTCCGTGTATCAGCAAACGTTCAATGGCTGGACGCATTTGTTTTGCTCTCGACACCGTTTTCAGCGCATGCACAGTCGGAATTACGAACTAGTCTATTTCCATTTGAAAACCAATGTCGGGGGTCGGTCCTAAACATTGCTTATTCATATTAGAAATATAGAACAATTTGGCATAAACATGGATGCACAAATGCAATATAATAGTCTATTCCGCGGAAACACCAAGCAGGCGGTCGGCCAATTTAAATCTAAGAAAAGCTGTGACGGAATCTACAAATTCGAAGGCCCACATATCTAGTTATATGTGGGTCTTCGACCATAGTATGTTAAAAATGTCATATATATAGTAGCCTATAGTCGACATGATCTTTTTATTAGATAAAAGTCTTAAAAGTACATCAATTCACGTGTGCGGCGCTGCGGTATAGCTGTCTTCACTACTGCAGTTGAACTCTGTGAGCTGGTTTCTGTATGCATAAATATTCAGTGGTGCTCTTTAAAATCCATTCACATATATATCCTATGCAAATGATTTTCCATAAAGAATGACATCATAATTGACCAATCACAACCTTGTTTACATCTTGGAACAGTTTGTTGTACTTTGTAGGGGGGGGGGGGGGGGATCATGGTTTTACAAGCTGTTGAAGTTAACCACTGCTGAAAAAAGCCTAAAATAGTTTTTTTTTAAATCATTCTAGCACCTGAAAATATGAATATTTAGTTATTTATCTTGCATTTGATACCTATATTGTGTATTTCTGTTCATTAGGTTAGTCACTACAGACATTACTTAGAAATTTGTGTGCACATCGGCCATCGTGTAGGCATGATACAGTGTTATCTGGTCGCACTAAATTGGCGATGATTTCAACGCACACGAAAATGCAGATTTGGGGGTTTAGCTCTGCTCAAATTCTTGTGAATCTACTGCTATTTTGAAGGGCACTAAATTGCACAGGTTTCAGTTTTTGTTTAATATCTTTTTTTTTTTTTAGTTGGTATTCTATGTTTGAAACGAGCTGAGATGAGCTGAAACTAGCACATTTCATAGCTGCACCCAGTGTATTAGCATGTGCCATGTGCTTCTCGTGGGTTTGTTTTGCTCTGACGCATCCCACAATGCACCGTGCCGCTGGAACTGTGATGTAGTCTATAGCCTGAATAGTTGATTTCTAGAAAAACTAAATCGTAGATAACTGTGGAATGAATAATGATATTTGCACGATTTAAAAAACCCTTAAATCTATTCTGTGAGCTCTGTCTGTCTACCAATTTGCAGTACTGTGCAACAGTTTTTCAATTTTAATGTGGTGTACCTACAAGTTAAGTATGGGGTGTGACTCTTTTATCTAAGATATCTTATTCTAAATCTACTCTACTGAGACTAAAGCCCTTTTCACACACGGGTCTTAAGTCGCCTCAACTAGTTCGCCTCATCTAAGTCGACTCACATTGGCCGTGTGGATGTGACGCTGAGGCGAATTAGGGCTGAGTCAACTCATCTAGTTTGCCTCAAGTACACCGCATCGTGAGGTAGTTTACATGAAGCGAACTAGCTTGGGTCGGCCTATCTTGTGTGTGTGGACGGTAGCGGTTTACTTGAGGCAGCTTTAGCACGTCACACGCATGCGCAGTCCAGCGCTGAGTTTGTTGATTTTCCGGTCTATCACAAGCACATACTATATAATTTGGTCTATGAAAGAGCTAGCTGTGCACAGATATTTTTGTCATAATTTTTTTTTAGGTTTTCACTGCCCAGCAGAAGTTTGGACAGTTCCAAAACAATACATTTCAGTCAATACAGACCTAGGTCAAACCCACACAATCTCGTGATGACGTCGACTAACCAAAACTGGCACTGGTTTGGATGGTCGCGCTCATGCGCAGATATCGACTTCTGCCGTAAACCGCCCCAAGTACTGCATGTGTGGACTCGACACACTTTCACAACTAGTTCGCCTTATCTAAATCTCTATCTTTTATATTAAGCATCAACAGAGGCTATACTGCATAGACTATTCTTCATTACAACATAGCAGTCACTATCCGATAGTTAAAACAATACATAATAGAGGGAGTGCACATGATGTCATCACTCAGCAGTCAGCCATCTTGGATTATGAGCACCTTCGCTAGCCATGTTGTGAATGCATGCAGATGGAGTAAAACAGAGTTTTCTTGTGTTCTGGGAGGTTCTTGGCAGTTTACATCAACTGTGTTTACTTACAACACTTTAGCAACAACTTCTGAATCCTGATGTCAAACTGCTTAAAACAGTGACAAATAAACCAACAAATCAGTAAATAAGCACAGTGTAGGCAGTTGCCAGCCTTCTGTATGTAATCCAATATGGCCACCGAAAGTTGCCTCGTGACATCATTACACCCCCTCTATTATAATTTTTTTATTTTTGTTGTTGTTGGTCCATTAGTTGTTTAAGCAGGGGAAATTTCAGTCATAGACGATTGGTCTTCCTCATTCCACTGCTGGTCGATAGAAAGCCCGAGCCTACACTTTTACCGACCCAAGGGATTTTTAACCTCCCACACCACATAGATAGGTACCCCGGAATCCGCCGGGAGCGCCACTGTCACCGATCCGATAAAACTCGTACAACTTCTTGTGACCTCCCGATCTGCACAGTCATGTCGGAAAACGGCACCACATGTGCAGCACAGGCACACTGCATTGACTGCTACATCTGTGTTTGAAGCACAACAGACTGAAGCACAGATAGAGACCATTTTCAGTGCTGTGTGACATTTGAAAGGCATTTTACCAAGCCATTCAAGTCTTCAGATGCAGAAATCAGAGGTAAGACTGCCGGGAATGTCCATGTTAACTAGGAGAATGTGAAACTTTAGCATTTTTTCTTCCTAAAACTGGTCTTACATTGACTACAACTGGAATTACAACTCTAGAATCTGGCGGGAGGGTCGAGGGATGCGTCGACTACGGCTCTTCCATTCCCCTCTCTTCCATTCTCTCTCTTCCATTCCCCCTCTCCCATTCCCCTCTCTTCCATTCCCCCTCTCCCATTCCCTCTCTTCCATTCCCCACTCTCCCATTCCCCATCTTCCATTCCGCTCTCGTCCATTCCGCTCTCGTCCATTCCCTCTCTTCCATTCCTCCCTGTTGCATTCCCCCCTGTTGCTTTCCTCCCTTTTGCGTTCCCCCTCTTGCTTTCCCCCGTCTTCCGTTCCCCCTCTTCCATTCCCCCTCTCCCATTCCCCTCTATTCCATTCCTCTCTCTTCCATTCCCCTCTCTCCATTCCCTCTTTGCGTTCCTCCTGTTGCATTCCCCCCTTGCGTTTGCCCCTGTTGCATTCCCCCTCTTCCATTCCCTCTCTTCCATCCCCCTTCCCATTCCCTCTTCCCATTCCCCTTCTTTCATTCCCTCTCTTCCATTCCCTCCCCTTCCATTCCGCCTCTTCCATTCCCCCGTCTTCGCTCCCCCTCCATTCCCCTCTCTTCCATTCCCCCTCTTCCATTCCCCTCTTCTCCCTGTTGTGTTCCTCTTCTATTCCCACCATTCCCCCTCCCATTCCTCTCCTCTTTCATTCCCCTCTTCATTCTCTCTTCCATTCCCCCCTCTTCCATTCCCTCTCTTCCATTCCCCCTTCTTGAGTTCCCCCCCTCTTGCGTTCCCCCGTCTTCCGTTCCCCCTCTTCCATTCCCCTCTCTTCCTCCCTGTTGCATTCCCCCTCTTCCACCATTCCCTCTCTTCCATTCCCCATGCAATCGGGGGAATGGAAGAGGGGGAATGGAAGAGGGGGAATGGAAGAGGAGGGAATGGAAGAGGGGGAATGGGAGAGGGGGAATGGAAGAGGAGGAATGGAAGGGAGGGGAATGGAAAAGGGGGAATGGGAGAGGAGGGAATGGAAGAGGGGGGAATGGAACTCGTGAAACGGACGGTATAAATGACCTTTTATTCAATTCCAGATGATGTCTGCTGAGCCGGTCAAGCCCTGGGCCTGGAGTTGAGTTGACTGATATTGTAGGCGGGAGTGATTGTATTACGGTTGCCATGGAAACCTACATTTTCATGTGATCTAATTTTTGTATATCAGTTTTGATAAGCTGGGGTGATTTGGTATACGAAGAAGAACCTTGATGTCAAGTTTGATCAGGATCAAACCATTAATAAAGAAACTGCAGTTGTGGGCAGGATTGTATTACGGTTGCCATGGAAACCAACATTTTTCTGTGATCTATTTTTTTATATATCAGTTTTGATAAGCTGAGGTGAGTTGCCAGACCAAGAAGAACCTTGATGTGAAATTTCATCAGGATCTGACCATTATTTAAAAATAGCTACAGTTGACTCATATTGTAGGTGGGAATGATTGCATTATGGTTGCCATGGAAACCTACATTTTCCGGTGATCTAATTTTTTTATATGAGTTTTGATAAGCTGGGGTGATTTGGTATACGAAGAAGAACTTTGGTGTGAAGTTTGATCAGGATATGATCATTAATAAAGAAACTGCAAGGAAATGTTATAATTAGTCTATTTAACAGCCCTAAATAAGGCACTTCTCTAGTGCATTAGCTAATACAAAAAATCTTAAATTAAACAAACTTCAAATGCACATATCTCATTCAATTTTTGGAATATCTTAAAAATTCAAAAAGCATATTGCTTTTGATTCATTGGAGCTTCCAATGAAATTATAATTTTAATGTTTGGAATAATTTGAAAATTTTACTGCGGTACCTAACATAGACATGGTATGAGAGCAACCGGCCTTTGATGACGCTGTAAGTTATACACAGCGGTGGAAATCCAAATTGGCAGAGCTGGGGGCACGGGGAATCAAACCGCCGACCCTCAGATTAGGAGTCTGACCTAGAAAAAAGTCAGACACTCTAAAGGGGCTGTCACATTAGGGTTTTTGCGGGAGCGTATGGCGGCGTAGGCGCGTTACGTCATATGCGTTGGAATACACCGTATATGCTACTCATACGCTACTCATACTCCGCCAGATGAGGCATACGCCGCCATACGCTTTCATAAATCCGTCCGTCCCCATTTTTTTGTGCATGCTAAAAAAATCTCGACCTACGGGGGCGTATGGTTCTTACGCGACACATACGCTTAGCATACGCTCCTCGTATGCTCAACTTGCGTCACGGGCATATCACGGGCGTATGCAGCGTACGTAGAACGTACGCGTTGCGTATGAGAGCATATTGGTAGGGTATGAAAAGCGTATGGCGGCGTATGCCCGACCTATGGTCTCGGTATATAAAGGCGACCCACGCCATTCCTTCGGTCATTCCTGCTCTGAGAGAAGAGATGGAGGGAGGGGATAGAGGGAGGGAGGGGATGGAGGGAGGGGATAGAGGGAGGGGATAGAGGGAGGGGATAGAGGGAGGGAGGGAGGAGATGGAGGGAGGGAGACAGAGGGAGGAAGAGAGGAAGAGAGAGGGAGGAAGAGAGATAGAGAGGAGGAAAGGGAGAAAGGGGAAGGAGGAAAGGGGAAGGAGAAACATTATTATAAATATTATAAATTTAAAGTTTTTATTTATGTTTTAATTTTAATGTTAATTGTACTTTAATATATAACAATTAAATGATGGCATGCCTTTACTGAACACGGACACAAAAATTAAAAGTGACAGTTGAAACATCTTGACATATAAATGTACAAACAATATATATATACATATATACATACAAATAAATAAATAAGATAAATAAGACTATATATATACATATATACACATACAATCACTTCTCTCCCTTCCCGTTGGCATCAGCTGGCGACTGTGAGGCTGAGGCGAATAAGTCCAAATTGGACCCTAACATGCCCGATATCCCGGATAACCCCGACAAGTTTAAGAGTCCCTCCGGGCTGGCCGACTCAGACAAGTTCACTTCGGGGTCAGCGCGTGTCGGAGTCACCATGTCTGTGGCAGCGCCAGTCCCTGGCCATGGCGGACCCACAGTGGGTGGAGCACCCCCGCGCACCACAACTATAGGAGAGCCCCTCATGTGCGCCACCATTCCTAAAGTCCGTACTTGTGCGGTGTGCGGTGGTGACGGCCGTACCACTGGCGGAGGTGGAGGCAGAGGCTGAGGCGGAAGACTTGGCAGAGGCGGGTGTGGCAGTGGCTGATGAAGACTGTGTGGCCCGCCCATATAGCGGTCCACGTACTCGTGTGTCTGCGCAGGCCACTGGTGGGGTTGACGCGGTTATGCCTGACTTGCAGACACACGAGCAGGTGCAGGAGCCGGTGCAGGAGCAGGTGCAGCGCCACAAACCACCAGTGCCAGGAATGTTCCTTCCTCCTCCTCCAGATGGTGCGACACCATGCGGTTGAGTGCACCGCAAATGGACATAAACCGCTCCTCTGGCATCGTGAGGATCATGTCCCGCATATAGTTGGCGAATGCCACTCGCTTCATCACCGTCGGTGGAGGAGGAGGCGGCTGCATCACCTTGAGGATGTCGGCAGACTCATCGAACCTCTTGTGGATGGCAGCGAGGAGGTTGTTGTCGACTGGGGCAGATCGCTTCCCTCTCCCCTTTCCCCGCTCTTGGGATGTAGCGGGAGGAGTGGGTGGAAGATCCTCGTCCATCGCCACCTCCACATCGGTCCCGACATTCTCCTCCACGCTCAGATCGAGCTGCGGAGCCGCGACAGGAGTGGCCAACTGCAAGACAAAATCATAACGTAACATAAGTAACATGAATGCAAATCGATATTTCGACAAAAGACACGACAAGTCAACAGTAAATCAAAAATATATAAAGCAAAAATAATTAACGTTAAATGCAAACATGGATTTATAATGATTATATCACGATACATCTATTGTCAATATCTCGATTTAAGTACAACTACACAACAACTCAACATTAAAGAAATAAATAACATTAACAAATTACTAGAATATTAGATGTTGCTAGGATGTAAAACAACAACAAACAAACAAACATAAATACAACAAAAGCATAACATAACAAACTTAGAATACGAGCGGTTTTTCGAGAATACTAACGGCTGCACTTGTCAGAACGATAAAAGATTATGTACTTAGACTCCTGCAGGGCTCCGGTCGGTGATGGACGACGGACCGCAGGAACCCGAACTTGCGCAGGATCCACTGCTCCCGCTCAGTCAGGTCAGCGGCTCCGTCCCCGCTTTTTCTTGTGGAGCAGCGTGTTCGTGTCCCTGAGTGACTTAAACCATTTCTGGAGATGGACTGTTGTGGTCCCCAGAAGTGTCGCCTGGTCCTCCCACATCTTGGCCTTTTTGTCTGAGCGGCGGTAATCCGAGAGCTTCATATTCCACATGATGGGGTTCTCCTGGAGGAAGTCCAACATCTGATCCTCCTTGAAGACCGCCTGAGAACAGTTGCTCTTCTTGGCAGCGGACACCGCCCGTGAGCTGCCCCGAGAGGCAGGAAATGGCGAGCTGGAGCGGGGATGCCAGCGTTGCATCGTCGACCTCTCCACTTCCATCTCCAGGTCCTCCAGTGGAGAGTGGTGTTCTGGAGAGTAGTGTTCTGGAGAGTGGTGTTCTGGAGAGTGGTGTTCTGGAGAGTGGTGTTCTGGAGAGTGGCAAGGTGGCGAGGCAGGGAGGAGGCTGGTGATGGAGAGCATTGTAACAAAGTCTGCCTCTTTCTGCCTCTCCCACGGCCTAGTCCTCCTCCTGTAGTTACAGCAGCTCTGGAGGCTGGTGTAGTAGCAGTAGTACTGGTAGTAGTAGTAGCAGAAGCAGCAGCAGCAGTGGTGTTCCTCTTAGCAGGCATGGTGGCAGAGTGAGGGGAGCCTGTTGCTGCAGGCTATATATACCCAGGAGCCACCAAGCGGTGGACCGCGGAAAGATAACATAGGTCGCGCATAGGTTTCGCATACGCTCCTCATACGCTCCTAAAATATTCATACGCTCCGCATACGCTCCACTTGCCAATCAAAACCGTCAACAAAATGTCGCAGTACACTCCCATACGCTCCTCATAGGTCCCCCATACGCTCAAACCCACCCGAAAGTTCACCGAAGGTCATCATATGACCTTAGATGTTGCTAGGACGTAAAACAACAACAAACAACATCATCATCATAGGCCGGTGTCAGCGTCTCACCTCCCACAAGTCTCTTCCCAAACATCGCTTCTGCGTATGCGCGGATTCGAGTGACGAATGCAAACTTTGGTTGGCTTTATGACTTTAAACCCAAGAATACTGGAGGAAACGTGTACAACAATATTCTCTACGAGTTTGAGAATATTGGTGAATATATTAAAGAAGTTATTGGCGAAAAACCGATTCGGTCGCCGTGTTGTTTACTTCTGGTCGGTCGCTCGACCTGATTATCACTCTTTTTGTTTTTTAGCGGTTATTCTTATGAGTTTAAACCCAAGAATACAGGAGAATACGTATTGCTCGTGGAGAACAATATTCTCTGACTTTTAGAATATTGACGCATATATTAAAGAATGTATTGGAGTTAAACATATTTCTTGTGGAGAACCAGACTTGCGGGAGGTGAGACGCTGACACCGGCACCAGCACGGCTTACGTAGGTTTTCAATACGCTCCCGCCATACGCCGTAATGTGACAGGGCCTTAACCACTCCGCCACAGAGAATTAACGTAGTGTCTACCCATAGGTATGTTGACATCGACGCGCTGCGCGGCCGCCGTGTTGTCCCCGATCGCTGTGATCGGGAGTGCGCGAACGGTTCTCAACATCTCTACCCAAATCGCTTCTCATAAGCTAACGGGTGGGGGGATCGGGGAATCATTATCAGCACTTATAAAGGAAACCTTTCTGAATCTCATAGTTTTCGAATTTTGCATTTCTGCTGATTCGTTCGTTCGTGACACAATTTTAAACATTTGCACTCATTTGTGGATGCTCAAATCAGTTCAAAATCACTTTGGCCATGAATAAAAAATATATGGCCCAGATTAT
Organism: Branchipolynoe longqiensis; assembly: GCA_030323885.1. Classification (NCBI taxonomy): domain Eukaryota; kingdom Metazoa; phylum Annelida; class Polychaeta; order Phyllodocida; family Polynoidae; genus Branchipolynoe; species Branchipolynoe longqiensis. Next base: position 7,765,700 of record CM059201.1, read on the forward strand.
TAAAGTCTTTTCTCACATTATACCAAATATTATCAAGGTCCTATACTTCGAAAGTGGTTAATTTTGAAACGGAAAGTGTCATGACTTTGGCACTATAGTGACAGGCTCACCTCTGCCTTGCACTCATTTTCGGTTCAGAATCAGTTCAAAATCACTATGGGGATAAATAAAAAATATGTAGCCCAAATTATTAAGGTCTTTTCTCACATTATACCAAATATTATCCTGATCCTATACATCGAAACTGGTTAATTTTGAATCGGAAAGTGACATGGTTGTGTTCCACGCACACCAACATGCTCACCAACACGCACACGTGCTTAAGCAGGTTAAGGTCACAACCATTGCCTTTGTTTCAGTTTAATTACAGGACAAAAAAACATGCGATTTTAAATATTAAAAAAATCATAACTTTCTTAATACTAGACCAATATGCATGATCTTTGTGTCATTTAAAAGCATTTGTTTGGCTCTTTTCAATGGTATGAGTATCATTTCTATATGATAAATTAAAAAAAAATTCCAACATACCTACTACCCATACGATGATACGTGACCGTACTGGTAGAGTTGAAGTCTAGGCGTACGTGCGTGCGCGCGCATCTGTAGGTTTAGGTTTAGGGTTATGGCTATTTCCACCAAATTAAAATATTAATTTATTATATATTTAAGCAATGTGCATGTACGCCTAGACTTCGAGTCTACCACCAGTACGGTCACGTACGCTTAGCAACTGCTAAAGATACGTGAGGAACGACCGCGCATGCGCACATACGCCTAGACTAGCCGTACGCTCACGTATGGGTAGCCACTTTAAACGTGAGTCGTAGCAAGGCTCAAGCCAACTAGCGAAGGACCCGGCTATCCCCGGGCGATAATGTGGGATATTTCGATGACCTACGTAACATCTTTAGTTGGTAATATTTTCCTGACTGTTGATTACCTATATTGATAAACATGGAAATCTATCAAATAAAACGTACCTCAACATTACCATCGGAGTACTGTATTAAAATTAAAACGCAAATTAAACACGATCCAACCACTTTGTTTAGTAACATCTCGCTGGTATGCACTCTCGTTCTGCTAGTCGTAACTCCGATGGTCCGAGAACCGAGTCCACGTTAAAGGAAGGTGTCTATTCTTAACGAAAATACCAGAACTTCTGGGGACCTCCGACTTTTTAGTTCAAATTTCTACCGTTCGCGTCGCCACTGAATTAGTGGTCCTAAACAGTACACTGTAACACTGCAAATTCAATGGCTATGAGCAACCTTCATACAGAAGAAGTGAAATATCTCTAAACCCACACCACCTAGAGACAGACCGCTTGGTAGACATATAGAAAACATATTCAACAAATAGATTATATTAAATTTATAAGGTTAGGGTTCTGCATTGCTATTAATTTTGAATAAAATAAACGTTTTGCACTGCGCGTACCGGCAAATTCAATGCATTGTCAATGGCCATGAGCAATCTTGAATTATATTCATACAGAAGAAGTGAAATATCTCTAAAACCACACCACCTAGAGACACACCGCTTGGTAGACATATAGAAAACATATTCAACGAATAGATTATATTAAATGTATAAGGTTAGGGTTCTGCATTTCTTTTAATTTTGAATAAAGTAAACGTTTTGCACTGCGCATACCGGAAAACCCAATGCATTGTCAATGGCAATATCTCTAAAACCACACCACTTAGAAACAAACTGTTTGGAACACATATAGAAAACATATTCAACGACTAGATTATATTAAATTGATAAGGTTATGGTTCCGTATTTCTATTAATTTTGAATAAAATAGACGTTTTCCACTGCGCGTCCCGGTGTCGTATTGTCAGCGGCCTGTCATCGTCAGCGGCCTGTCGTCGCTTCTGCGCATGCGCGGATTTTCGGAAGTTGCCGCGAGCACTGCTATTTGTTTTGTTTACACTCGGCCATTCGACGCTGATCGAGCTGCTACGTTAATATCGCTTGGAATTTAAGGTTAATTTAATTAAATTTCATTATTTGAGTATGTAATTCTGTTAAATATGATCGCATTCAATAGATTTCGGCGTAATCGGTCCCTAACACTGCCGGGCACCAGCTGAGCTTGTAGCCGGCGATGCCACGGGTCTTTTGACCACGACGGGCCGCTGAGAATGACGGGCCGCTGAAAATACGACACCGGCAAACTCAATGCATTGTCAATGGCCATGAGCAATCTTCATACAGAAGAAGTCAAATATATCTAAAACCACACCACCTAGAGACAAACCGATTGGTACACATATAGAAAACATATTCAACGAATAGGTTATATTAAATTTATAAGGTTAGGGTTCTGCATTTCTATTAATTTTGAATAAAATAAACGTGTTGCACTGCGCATACCGACAGACTCAAAGTATTGTCAATGGCTGTTTAGGCCCACTACTACCGATGCGCCACCAAGTGTCGGAAAATGAACTATGCCACATGTCCCCCAATGGGGTGTCGAGGTGACTGACTGAGAGACTGACCGCTGTTTCTTCGAGTACTTGTTCGACACGAGGGTACTTCCAGCAAATAACTAGTAAGTAACTGGGATGTCATTATTTAAGTAGTAATGTCTAGGTTTTTGAGACCAATAACGGTCATTTCAATTGTGTGGATGTTAAAACTTGGAAATACATCAGTTGGAATGGTACATCAAACTCGATTAAAGGCACAGCCACAGTGTCAGTGAGTGACCGTCCTGATACATGGCAAAACTAAAAGCCAAAATGGCAGCATGATTGTGTCATGACTGTGTTACTATTAGTATTACTACTAATACTAATATTAGTATTACGAGTGTTACAGTGGATTTGGTCTTTCGTTTGGTATTAATAGAAATAATGGTAGATTTGGTAAGCTCATTTGACGTTACTAACCGGAGTGGGTAACTGATAAAAACCGCCTTAAACACACTAACGTGAACTACGCTCCACTACTCTACAGGACAGGTCTCTTCCTTCCTCCCACTGTCACTGATCTGTCCTTTACAACCAACTTATCGTCAGCTTTGCAGCCTCAAGTCACTGGATTATTACTGCCAAATGTTGGCGGGCGTTGACGCCATCAAATAAAGTACCAACGTGCACAGGGGGAGGGGCACATCGCGACAGTTGGGTGTCATATATATGCTTATCATGACATATCATATGACATATCTTTTATCTAATCATGTCACGAACTGAAACTGAAACTGATACTTTCGTACAGTTTATTTGTGCTGTCTTAGTGTCTACAGCAACCTCGGAGTTCTTTATATTGTAAGTATTGATTAGAACATAGTGATATATTCTTTATCGTTAACGTTATTATGGCTTTCTGACACTGTTCAACATTATGATTATATCCGATTGGTTCATATTATTTCATAAATAATATAGGTCTGCACTGCACATTGTAGCCAGAATGTTGTGGTTTCACAATATATCACGCATCGGCATCGGCATCGGCATCGCCACTTTCGATACCTTCCCATGGCCATGCGTAGTTTAGTGGTGCTCATTGCACACATGTTACATAAATATTGAGGCGTTATCTGCCACATCAAATAGAACTAGTCTGTTATATATGAAAGCAACACATTTCAGTACATGCGCAGTTAAAATCAAAGACAAGAATTCCTTTTAATTGCAGGCGTAATGGTCCTTGTTGGGAGATGAAGTGATTTCAAATAAGCCTTAATCGGTCCATCTGAAGCTTCCGCCCTCCACAAGACTAGCCAGAGGTACGGGCATGTCTTTGAATGATAAGTTGGTTGTTATGGGATTAAAAAATAAATTAAAAGGGTTGTGCCTGGTGGTGAATAGTTACGTGCATCGTATTGACTCGTTGAATTCATGACTTCAGTTGGGTCTAGTATTTTATAGGCATTTTGCCTTGAATGTATATTTTACGGGTGGGGAATAATGGTTACGAGACCCCACTCCTGCCAACAGTATTGTGCGGTGGTGTTCTTAACTGTTGCTTGTGAATATTATGTTTATTTTTCATGGTAAAAGTGTTAATGAACGTCAGTCAAGAGTACTGAAAATAGCTTTGACAAAAGCTGCAAGATCGGGTGCACAGGGTACGCCTCATAGTTGACTCGGAGACGGCTCCACAACGTCTTTTGGGCCTATTTGCGTACGCCTCAGAGTCGTCTCCCTTTTCAGGTAGGATGCAAAAAGCGCCTCGAAAATGGCTCCCGAATTCAGTGGTTTCAGCCAATCAGAGCTATTCTTTTCCATTGCAAATGGCCCCCCGCCTCCCACAGGGGGCCGCCATTTTTTAAACGACCAACAACTTAAGTCCTTCAGACTAGCATGACGTCAGGAATTTCTTGGAGGCGTACCTTGAACGGGGTCCAGGTCTGTGTAATGTACTAATGATTTCACAGGTGGGGTCCCCCTGTCTCATGACCTGGGGGAGTTCCCCCACATACAGAGGAACCAGGATGGCGGCCACAGAAAGCTCTTGATTTGTCTTTTAAAGTCTATTAATCTTCATGATTTAATCAATTATTCACCTCAAAAATGGCTGGCTATGATGAATATTAAATAAGCAATTGAACTATATATATATATTTAGCATTTTAGATTACGAGTACTGGCGCATTTTCTATATGGTTTTATGACCAGTTTTGTCAGTACTGTGAACTTAAGTACAACGCAGGAGGAACCAACCTCATCACTCTCTCCCCACCCACCTTCCACATATTTGGTTGGATAAACTGAAACACAAGGCAAAGGAATGGTGTGCTTGGAGAGCATTTGTCTGAGTGCAGCTCCAGCCTCAGCAGTCTATGCTGGATCTCTTTAAAAGTTTCTAAATCGCTGGGAATGGGGTCATTGTATCGTTTTTGACAAGCAGGGAATGGGCTACTTTTGCATAGAAGAGTTGTATTCATTTTCTGGACGGAAGTGGGCGTGGCTGGATCTGAAGTGATATGTATTTTTACTTTTAAAATCTAGATATTCGAGAAATATTCGAATGAGTTTGTATGGTATTTAATTTGTTGCCCTTGATTTGTCAACTTACATCCTGATGTTTGAGGCTGCCTGCTGAAGACAAATTACATCTTAATCACATCATATATCTTTTTTAGCTTACTGGTTTTAGTCTAAATTATAATCTCGATTGTTTTTTCAGACCATACAAATAAACAGTTTTTGATAAATCTGCCATAAAACATGACAAATTATGCAGTTTTCACAGTCCGTAATATTTTTTTTTTAATAGAAAAAATCCTCGACAAATATATTTTTTGTTCTGTCTGAGATATTGACTTGATTTTTGTACCAAAATAATCAGAAGGAAAGGATCTAAAATGTTATTACAGTCTTTAAGCTATATTCACATGTGAATCATCTTGCTAAAATGAGCATATATCCTTCTTATAGTTATGGGGAAACTGCTGAGCAAGAGTGCTTAAAGTTGCATAGTCCTATGGTTTTTATTTTCAGACATTTTCTGAGATAAATACACTAAGTTGATTGTTATGATGTACCTTACTTTAGCTTGAAATAATTTTCATTTTAAGTGGCTAATTTTTCAGATATTTGAAGTGCAACCATGCATAATTAATTTTGGCAAGCATGCCAAATGATGTTTACATCGGACTATGCAGCTTTAATAGCGGTTAACAATCCACATCGTTTTGTAGAGAACAAATCTTTCGCTGTATTTTTTTTTTGTTTTTGTGAAAAATATTGGGTAAAATCAGGTTCTGCAAACATTCCAAAGTTTTCAAACTTCCATCTCTTCCCACCAGAAGTCAGTCATGGATATGGGACTAAAAACTAGTGACCTACTTTACAGTGACAGTAGTTTATTTTTTAGCTCTGACGCACTCACTCGCAGCAAGCAATGTTCAAACAGGGGTAGTGTGCTGACCGCGAGTGCTCCTATTTTCCCGATGGCCATTCAAAATCAGCAAGGTGTCAAGCAGTGCACCGGTCGGCAGTCCTTTGTTTGGAGTACCTACGATAATTGTTGTCAATTGACTAATATCTTTGTACAATAAAATTGTATTTTGATCATTGCATTTATATCGCTTCGACTTGCATCATCAACCTACTAAAGTTGAATGTTGCACAAATCCTGTTTTAGATTGTGGTGTTCAATATATGGGTCACATGGAAAATAAGTACAGAACTGTGCACACGTTGAAGTCATAGCATGTAAATCTAGGTGTAATAAATGCAGACTTGAATTCAATAAGATTGACAAAATTGTCTTCATGATGTGAACTTTTGAAAGAAACCGAACTGTGAACTTATCTGATATGATTTCTGTTTGATATCTACAGTAAACAAAAAATTAACTTTCATCTTTTGAATAATTTCCACCTAAAATAATTGTTGAATGTAATGATGAAAGATTCTAACTTGATATGTTTTTTTGCCAGCCTATCAAACTTTCTAGCTAGGATAATGAAAACGCTTTTCTGTAACAAGTCTGTATTTTAAACACTCAGGTGATTTCTAAATTATGAAAGATTTAATTTGTGAATCCTTAAAAAAATAATTTATGAAAACAAACCATTCCGAAATGATTCTATTTTGGCTCAATCTAGCTAGAAGGCTTGGCTTGGTGACTTTAGTGACCTATAGCTAGCCACCAGACGTGCACATTTCTTTGCTTTATCTGCTTCAGATGGCCATGACAGACGATGAAGATGACCCAGTTGTTAAGGAGGTGGACGTCTACCTGTCGAAGCAGCTTGCCGATTGTCTCTATCTCTTCCAATACCCTGTGAGACCTGCCTCTATGCCATATGATGATGTAACCCACCTGACTGCCCGCATCAAACCGAAACAACAGAAGGTGGAAATGGAGGTCTCTGTCAACATTCACAGCCCAAATTACTCTAAGAGTAAAGGCGAGCAGATTGCGTTAAATGTCGATGGGACAAGCCTTTCTGCCCATTCTGCTCCAAAATTGTACTCAAGTGACCTCATGGACAAGCAAGTGATTAGTTCGATACCATCGGTGGTCCCTCCAAAACGCTATGTTGCTGGGATGTTCCGTGATGGAGAGTTTCACATCACTCCGCTGAAGGGTATTCTGCAGCTGCGGCCTAGCTTTGGTTACCTCGACATGGCAGATTCAAAGGGACGTGGACCGGGTGGCGATGCAGAGGAAGTTGTTGATGAGGAGGTCCCAGAGGCGAAGACTGTGACTGTTAAGTTTGCACGCCGTGAGACGGAAGAAGCCAAGGCACGCCGCATGGCTTCATATGAGTACATCAGCAAGAAGAGGGAAGAGGAACCGTGGCTGCATGTGCGCCACCACCAGGTGAACACACCGATGGCTGATGCTGAGCGTGTCTATCTCTTCACACAACACTCTACTGAAAGCACCACATTCCGTTTATCACAGGAGGAGTACCTCCAACAACTAATCCCTCAGGTGACGGAAGAAAACCAGCAGCGCCCGCCTATGCCTAACAACGTGCTTTCAATGGCAGAGCTGAGGACGATGAACCTTGCTGACCAAGTCAAGGCCCTTCTCATGAATGCTAAGATATTGCGCTTCAGTCAGCTGCTGTCACTGCTGCCGAAGACTACAGACCCCACCACTGCGCTTCGGGCTGTCCAACAAGTAGCATTGTTGGTCCAAGGATGCTGGCTTGTGAAAAGCGATGTAATTTACCCAAAGGACACCTGTAGTTCATACAGCGGGGTGCCAGCTGAAAGCTTATGCCGCGGTCGAGACTATGTTATGTGGCGCTTCACTCAAAGTAGGGAGGTAGTCCGAAAGGATATTTCAACAGTCGTTAAGCTGCCTGCTGAGGATGTTAAGGATATCTTGGAGCAGATGAGTCGGCTGAAGATCCACAAGGGGTGGGAGTTCATGCTGGACTTTGACCACGAGTTCGTTAATCGCCATCCAGAGGTAGTGCAGCGACAGCAGATGTTGTGGGATGCCAAATTCCAACAGCTTTCAAAGACACTCAAGATCTCCAAAGCTGATCTTGATCGCAAGGCTAAGAATGCTGAGCTGGCTGCTATGTCTCCAGAGAAGCCCAAGCGGAGGAGGACTGTATCCAGAACAAAGTCTGGGAGTGAACGCTCGTTCAGTGAAAACAGCGACACTGACACTGAGAATCAGAGAGAGCGGACGCGAAGATTGTCTGGAACAGAGAGATCAAGGAAAAATTCTGGAACCGATCGTGTCCGAAAGAACTCTGGTCATGAACGTAGCCTAAGTAGCTCTCAGGAAAGCCTATCAGATTTACCACCTCCAGAGCCGATTACCAAGATTAAAATTAAGAAAGAAAAGATCGACGAAACCACAATGAATGTTGGTGCATTGGCTACAAAAGATGCTGCGAATGGGGGAAATTGTGCAACAAGTGATTTCAAGATTGAGTTGACAAAGTTTGTGCGAGACAGGATGATGAGCCGGTTTGTATTGACACTGAGCGAATTGAAGATCCAGCTTCACAGGCACCTGGCTGGCAGTGCGGCTGGCCATGTTCTTGGGACGGGTGTCTCCGAGAAACTTATGGAACAAGCTGTGTATGATTGCGGTGGCTTAAAAGTTGGACATGGGCCAAATAATGGCGAGAACATTTTCGCTATGTCAAAAGTTGGTGACAGCGAAACGAATGACACCATCAGGGCAGCCATGTTTGAGACGGCAAATCTCATGAAAGGCATTCCCTATGTGACGCTGAAGGCTACCCTTGAGGACAGAGGGAACTCGTTCACAGAGAATGAAATTCGTAAAGTCATGCGACAGTACTGTGTAGCGCGTGGTCGTGTTTGGGTGTTAAAGGGGTCAACAGCCGAATCCTAGCTGATAACTGTAAATGTATACAACCTGTAACAATTAGAAAGTAGACTATGGTGAGAGATCAAATCCATTCATAGCAAGCCCTCTATGCAGGCGTGGTGTTTCGCATTAGTGCAATCTTTCAGGGGATTTGGAGGGGATAGCTTGCCTGGGCCGCGTTCAGGGTCCGTCTCGGAGGCGACGTCTCGGCGATGCTTTTTGGCCTATTTCCGTTCAGGGTGCGTCTCGGAGACGCCTCCCTTTTCAGGTTGGAGACAAACAGCGCCTCGAAAATGGCCGCCGCATGCAGTGGTTTCATCCAATCAGAGCGCAGCATTTCGATGCAAATGGCCGCCTCCTATGGGGGCGGCCATTTTCGAGGCGACCAACTGGCTGTTGTTGTTCAGACTAGCCTGACGTCACGGGCGCCTCCGAGACGGAGCCTGAACGCGGCCCTGGTGATTCAGCTAGGTCTGTTGGTTTTTTAAATTAGCCGTGTCATCATCCTACAAAGTCCTCACATCCACGCATTTGTTACTCTTGTCTATTCCCAACTTGTATGTTGATACTTTTAGCAAGGCGTAGATGTTTTAATTCATATCATGTTTGGCATTTGATGGTCTTTAAAAACTATTAGATTATGAACGTAACTTGTTTTGGGACTTGTTGACAATACGAGTGGAGCATTCCGTTAGACACCGGTCACATTTAATGCTATATAATAACTTAACTGGATGTATGCTGTTCAGCTAAGACAACCCAGTACACTAATAGTATTATTCAGACAAAATCAGAAACATTCATCATAATGTCCCATTTTTTTCTTTTTTAAATGTTTCATTCTATTTAGACTAAAGGTTAGCCCATGTTGCTATGTGCGGAAATGTCGATGTGGGAAATAAAGCTGAACATCACATAAGAACATTACTCTGTGTGTGAGTGTGTGTGTGTGTTGGAGGAGGAGGCTTTATTCCAAAATTAATTAAATTAGTGGTTTATTTCAAAGTGAATAATGTCTTAATAAATTCAATGAATGATTAAAGTAGTAAAATGCAACAACAAAAAAATTAGAAGATATATCTCAAATGTTTGATTTGCAGTGTTGAATGCTGTGCTACAAACACTTTGTGTTAATTAATCGATAGCGGATTTGTTACACAAGTCTCAAGTGTTTTGGGTGACTTTGTGGTTTTGTTGTTGTTAAGACCAAGACTCGATACAAACAATTAATATAGATACATTTGTATTCTCAGCGACAGGAAAATTGTGTATATATTTTGAATTATACACATAATGCAGAGTCCATTGAATATGATAAATGTGAATTCTGCTGGAATAAATTGTTTCCACTTGAACAAATCAAACTGCTGATCAGCTGTGTTGCAGGGTTTGCAAAAACAATAGTCAATTTCCTTCACATCCAGCCATTGACGGCTGTGGCAAGGTGTTCTGGGTAAGACTTCAGAACTAATGCATTTGATGAAGCCAATGAAATAGAAGTTACCATAGAAAAGCACAATATATATATATATATTTTACCTCAGCGCTACGCCTCTGGCTACTCGTAGACCAGGGAGAAGGAAGCACATCTGGCAATCCAGCAATTAGCATAATCAGCTCACAGCAGGAGGACGTTTGTGAGCAGTTCCGGCAGTTTTTCTACATTAACTACAAAACCAACCAGGTTAGTATCTTTCAAAATCGATACGTTGGTTCAGTTCATGTTAGCATTGACATAAAAAGTTTTGTTGAAACTTTTCGATAAGTTGCCACTGTTTTACAGCTTAGTTTCGATCGTATTACTTATGATCGTTAGAACACTGCATTCATTGTTCGGGACCAGACGGGATGGTCAAATGAGTTAGAGCATCCGTCTCCCGTGCTGGGGGGTCGTGGGTTCAAACCCTGGTCGAGTCAAACCAATGACTTAAAAATTGATACTTGTCGCTTCCTAGCCAGGCGCTCGACATTATTAGGATAGAGCAAGGGCTGGTGTGCTCATTGTCACCCGTCCTGATATGACCTTAGATGTTGCTAGGACGTAAAAACAACAACAAACAAACTCATTGTCAGGATAATGTGACTGAGTGGAATACCAGGTCATGGTGCTGGTGGCCTGGTTTCCCAGTGGGACAGCACTATAAAGTTGCCATGAGTGCGCACTGTCACAAGTCGGTACCCGTCCTGATATGACCTTAGATGTTGCTAGGATGTAAAACAACAAACAAACAAATCCATTGTTCGGTTATTAATGAAGCCACCCGTTGCCGAACAGTGGGATGTTTGGCAGGACCCACTTACATCGCTAGGATTTATTCTGGTTCTCGTTAAGATTCCCCAATTGTTATTCTCGTTAGGCGTACCTCCGAGTCCTATGGAATTTTCTTCAACTTGTTGGTGAAGAAAGCCACAGCTGGGAGAAGTTTATAGGTACTTAGAGTGTGGGAGGGTACTGCTACACTGCTCCCTACCCCTCGTTTGGATCGGTTGGATTCCCATACCGTCATCCTGCAACTGTCTATTAGCCATACGCCTGCGTTAAAAACTGTTTTAACACCTATTATAATTATACTCTAAATTATCGGTGATATTCAGCCCTAAACAAGGCCTAACCATTGGTTTTTGTTTTTACTCACAGTCTCCGAGCCATGGCTACGAAGCAGAGTAAGGGAGAGGCATCTCATGTGCTCAGTGAAGATGACCATTCACCACCGGCTCTGGTAGAAAGGTCGCCCTCGCCAGAACAAAGATTCGGACAAGGTGGGGTGGGCACGACAGTGGCCACGGGCCAGCTGACCTGGATGAGCAAGTCGCGATATTTGTTCAACGAAAGATGGAGGAGATGCTTCTTTCCAGAGTGGCGGCCACAAAGAAAAAGAGAGCTAAATTTACGCTTGATTCGGACGAATCGGAGTGGGAGGTCCTCAGAGGACCAGGACGAGTCAGAGGAGGAAGTTGTAGTGTCTGCACGCAAATGCAAACACAAAAAGAAGGAGCACTCAGCAGAAGGGGATGAGTAGATGAGGGCCCGTAAGAAGCAGCCTCTCGTGAAGAAGATCAAGAGAAAGACAAAGAAAATGAGGAAACACAAATCCTCTTCTGACTCTTCGTCAGACTCGTCTTCAGCACGAGCACGCAAGGAAATCCTGTGGAAAGGAAACCAAAAAGTGCAAGGTGCAATGGCGCAAGAAAGTCCACATAACGACACTTATGAGGAAGACGATCCAGGGGCACTTCAACACCTTTAAGTTGGCTGAAGTGATAATTAAAATGGCTGCAAAAGGGGATCACGGAATCCCCCATTAAGGAAATGGATCCAGAAGTGTAGCTCAGCGAGGGGTGAAAAAAGTTTGAGGCTGCACTACATACAAAGGGGTACTCTCGGCCCTCACGCCTATCACGCCTATAGCTAATGGGATGATGGCCGAGAACAAGTTCTCGTCACTGTGTGACGATATGAATGGGGGATTGCTTTGCTGACAGCTACAAGCAACTTCCTCTCATACAGGAGGTTTGAGAATGTGTTCAAGGCTGTCTGCACAGGCGCGGGCAAGTAGGTAGCCAGGTCCAAGAAAATGACGGGAAGGAATATACATTATTCCTTGCCCCCAAGCCCAGTTAACAAGACGAAGATGTTCGGTGGTCAGCTCCAGTACATATTTAAACAAGTGGAGATAAGTTCCAAGTGCAGCAAACACATGGAAACGGACAAGAAAGTCTGCAGAGGCAAATCTTATCCGTTTCAAGAAGATGAGGCAGGATTTTCTAAGCCGGCGAACTGGCCAACAAGGAGGCCGGTTCGCGATAAACTTCAGCTTCCACGCCAGGGGAAGCGGCCTGAAGCAGTCGTTTGGGTGGAACGACAGGAACATACCCTTCAAGAGGGAGTTCACCCGCCCAGGGAACAAATAGAAGTGGCAATGCAAACACCAGTAAGCTTATTTCAAGCTGGTAACCTCAATAACTGTCTACTGGAATGGAATAGCATTAGGGATAATTTAACTATCCTTAGCCTAGCTGAAGGGGTAAGAATCCCCTTGATAGGAGAACCTATTCAAAATAGTATGCCTTTCCCTTGCCGATTTCACGGTTCAGAACGTGAAGAGTTGGACAGTCAAGTCCTTAAATTTTGTGAAAACAGCATTATAGAACCAGCACTACATGTGGCTGGGGAATTCATCTCCAATATTTTCTTGCGACCCAAACCAAATGGAGATGTAAAACTAATTTTAGATCTAACATTATTTAACAAATTTGTAGAATATAAGCATTCTAAAATGTTTTCCTTAGACACAGCAAGAGAATTAGTAACGCAAGGCACCTGGCTAGCCAGTGTAGATCTTAGAGATGCATACTATACAGTACCTATCTATAAACTTGATCGGAAATATCTCAGATTTTGTTGGAACGGCAAACTCTGATTTCACGTGTATGCCGAATGGACTGGCTTGCTGTCCACGCATTTTCACAAGGTTACTTAAACCAATTTTTTCCCAGATGGCTAGGGAAGGACATGTTATGTTTCCATATATTGATGATTCGTTTATTGGTGCACAAACACAACGGTGTCAGACAGCAGTAGACAAATTATGTGAAACATTTACAAAATTAGGTTTCTACATACATGAAACTAAATCAGGTCTAACACCAACAAATAAGTTAAAGTTTCTGGGATTCTTTATTGACACTACAGAAATGACCATTTCATTAACAGAACAAAAAGTTGATAAATTGACAACAACAGCAAATCAATTATTAAAATTGAACAAACCAAAGATACAAGTCAGACTATTGATAGGAATTATGATAGCATACGCACCAGCCATTCTTTATGGCAAGGCTCATGTTAAATCGCTAGAGATAGATAAGAACTTGGCGTTGCCACACACAAAAGGAAACGACGACAAAAAGGTATACCCTCAGGCTACATCTTCCCCCCCCCCCCACGACCTCATCGAGAGGGGGCCCGAGGGTAAGGCGGTGAAGAGGGGAGAGGCGACTATGGAGGAGTACAACCTCGCCCTCCGGATGCTCGAGTCGCATCCCGCCTTCCCCTCGGACTCGCCTCCTCCACCATAACCTCACGGTGCAGCGCGATTGTGTCACCCATCCCTGGCCTACCGTCCGGAGGTACTCCGAGACGGTGTTCGCCTGGATCGCCGACGGGAGGCTCCCGGATCGGTGGCACGATCCCATAGCCATCAACGCAGTCCGGGTTCACGTCATCACCCCCCTCCGACCCCCTACACCCGTGAGGCCTAAGGCATGCCTTGTCCGGCCTGGAACTGTGACCCCGCCTCGTGCGATCTCGTCCCCGCTGGCGAGGCGCATGGTGAAAGGGGGGTCATCGTCGACCTATCCTACCCTCCGGTGGGGGGGGAGGCGGTCCGCGGGAGGGTTCCTGGCCGTATTGGCCACTCATGGCTAACACATGTTTTCCTGCTCAAGGGGGACCCTCCCCCTGAATGTATTGGATGTCAGTCCCTACTGACAGTCAAGCACATTTGACTAAACTGTGTTGATTTTATGGCACTGCGCCAACAATTTTACACTGCAAACAGCATGCATGACCTTTTTACCAAAGTTAAACAAGAAGACATTTTAGCTTTTTTGAGGGCAGCTGGTCTATATTATTTAATTATATGATTTAGCTTTTAAAAATTCTTAAGTGTCTATTGACACATAACTGATTGCATGCTTTTACATTATATGTAAAGGCGATGGTTGAATAAAAAACAAACAATTCTCGCCGTGAATATGGCCTATGCTGCCGACACGGCGTAAAGAAACCCATCAATCAATCCTGAGCGCGTCCCGCCCGTTGGCGTCGAGGACCTAGGCAAGCCCCATGCCTATAGGCTACCGCCTCCTCTGGGGGGGGGGGGGGGGGCAGGGCCTACACCTGGACCGCGGACATCTCCAGGGCATTCCGCCAGCTTCGCGCCGACCTCCTCTCCTGGCCACTCTACGGAATAACCATCGACGGGGCGACCTACATCGACCTCGCCCTCGGCCTGGAGGTCGCCTCGGGGAAGTGCCACCCTCCGGCGGTTCGCCTCACCTGGCTGGGCTTCGCCATCGACAGTGAGGCGTTGACAATCCGCATCGCCCCCATCAAAGTTGCCAAACTTGTGGCTGACTGTGAGGCCTGGATCGCCCGCTCGGGCGCCGGGAGCGTCAGAGCATCCTCGGCCACCTCAACCACGTCGGCAGCTGTGCCCTGCCCGCGAGGAAGTTCATGTCCCGCCTCCTCGCGGCACTGTGCAGCTGCTTCGGCTTCGAATCCATCACCCTCGGGCAGGAGGCCTTTCGGGATCTCAGGTGGTTCGTGGCTTACGTGAGCTCTGGTTGATGGCGGCCGAGGGCTGCTTCACCCTCGCCATCCTCCACAAGCCCGAGGCCGACCTCGACCTCGTCCTCGTCCTCAGCCGCGCAAACCTCCCCGGGCACTGGGCTGACGTGGCCCGGACCGAGGTCGCCCGCCTCGGGCTCGCCTACGTCCACCCCTGCCACGATGAGTTCCCTTACAACCCCAGCCTGTGATTCCAGGGTACACGCCCTCCGAGGTCACCGCATTGACTCCCTCGCCCCCTCTACCTGGAGGAACCGCCGTCGGCAGGCCGAGGGCTACGGCCTCGACCTGTAAAGGAGGTCTGAAAGCCATGAGATGTGGTTGACAACCGGTTTTATTATCGGCAACCACAACTCTCGGTGGGCGTTTCCGCCGGCCTTTCCTTTGTGCGTACATTGATACCGATATATATATATACAACATCCCCCTTTCATGTACAATACGGACAGCGGTGACGACACATATGCCTTTCATGTACATTTGTTACAGAGTGTTCAGGATGATATATTTTACTGATAACTCTTATTGCACTGTAATGTCCCCTCGCTATGATCTGTCTTTTCATGTTTTACCTTATGACAACTTTCCCTTATTCCCAATGTGGCTTACCACATTGAGTATTCTACGTTTGTTTTTGTTTTTTTTGTAAATTTATTTATTTTTAGTGTTAGTTGTACAGTTTATTAATTTATTAAGCGAACGATGACCTCACCGATAAAATGAGACGCGAAAAATAAAACAAATGCAAATTTAGTAATAATAGTAATACATCGTGACCCATATTGGTTTTCATTTTGAATTCTTTGGTGCCCAAGTGTTCATTCTTTAACCGACTGTTGTTATCTTCGGGTTCAACTGCACCTTTTCATTGCTCCAATTAAATGTCAGTAACATGCATTTTATATACAACACAGGTACATTGTTCATGTCTTCATCTTAAATCTAACAATTTCATACTATAATGCCTTAGTCTTGATTCATTAATTATGTTTATCATAATCTTAACACTGTGTCAATAATAAGCAGAAACATATAACTAACATCGAGGTATCACAGGATATACTTGTCTGACCGTCACACTACAGTATAAATCACTGACGGGCAAAATGAGTAAAATTGCTATTTCTACTGCAGTAAAAAGCATGCAAGTGATTTGAATGAAGTTAGTTGTTGACTTACTGAATAGAATACCCTTTAGTTTTGATACCATTGAAACACTTGCGGCCGATATAACCTTAGATGTTGGTAGGACATAAAACACCATCAACGAACTTTCGGCGTAGTTTGTTAATTAGGAACACTGGTTATTACTCAGCTGGTATCCTCAATAGATTCATGAAATAAGTGTTATTGCAGTGCATATATTAAATCCCTTTAATGTTGTTACTATTGTTAAAAGAAAAATGTCATGTTTAAACAATTTTCCAGCTATCCTCACTCAAAGAACAGCCCCGTCCTGATATGACCTTAGATGTTGCTAGGACGTAAAACAACAAACAAAAAAACAACAAACAACACTCAAAGAACTAACTTGAACAAATCTAATAGCTTTTATTTGTAGCTCTGCGTACTAAATAGTGTAGTAGTCTGCACTGACCTCTCAGGCAAGTAACCACATAGACAGGTATGCGTAGGTAGTATGGTGATATCAGGGAGCCTAGGTGGTGTAATGGTTAGCACACTGGCCCAGAATGCAAAGAGATGTGGGTTCGAGTCCTGCTCTAGGCACAATATTTCCCATTTTCATCACCCCCACGACACTGGTTGCCGTGACCATGGTCCTATACATGCTAAGTGCTGTATGCTTGTTGAACCTGCCCTGTGTATGTATGTGTAAGTGCATTGCCTGTATGTATGTAATTGTAAGCATTAACAGACTTACAATTCCAGGGGGACGAGTGTAGTAGTCTGCACTGACCTCTCAGGCAAGTAACCACATAGACAGCAGGTATGCGTGGGTAGTATGCTGATATCAGGGAGCCTAGGTGGTGTAATGGTTAGCACACTGGCCCAGAATGCAAGTCCCGCTCTAGGCACAATATTTCCCATTTTCATCACCCCCCACGACAATATATTAATTTCAATCATGCACATAATTTTCTAAATAAATAAATTTATCTCTGGCAATTTATCAAAGAAATATGTCACAAACTCACTGCAACTATATGGCTGAATTAAATAGTCAATAACGACCCTAGATAAGGTTTACGCACATAATTCTATTGCATGCAACTGTTGTTGAATGCTGAGTCTTGGTGAAGGACTGAGACATTGATTAAATCTACCCGTCAATCATAGTACACATTTTAGCTGAATAATCACCTAATTGTGCCAGTAATACTCCAAATTGTGAAATGAACATGTTATGTTGATTTGTGTAATTAATAAATAACCCGTTTGGTACATTAGCTTTCCAGAAAGGCCTAAGCATGGCAACGACCCCCACCACCTCGCCATGTGTTCGACGTAAGGCAGCCGTTGGGAGGTCCCCGACTGCGGAACTGAGCAGCAGCAGCTTTGAGGATAGCGATGAGGCAGATGAATTGCAGTATTCAAACCTGTCACTTGGCAGCTCCGGCTTTTCCAGCGACCAATCTCCGGACCAAACTGCAAGGCATCGTAAGGTCAAGAGCCCCGGAAAAACGGAAACGGTGGGACTTCAGCGGAAACCCATCTCTGACAGAAGCTCAGCTCACGTTTCCTCCAGCAAGTCGCCAGTAAAGTCATCTGAGAAGACGACTGGCTCTCCGCATAGTGTGCCTTCCATCTATCCCTCGTTGGCTGGTCTTTCACCCGAAAGCCCTTACCAGGACCTGAGGAACAAACTGTCTTATAGAAGCCCGCCCAGTAATGTCGCACCTGGAAAACCTAAATCACCGCTGAAGGCACCCAAGCAGGAAATCGACAATGTGAAATGCCCCACCAGTTTGTTCCTCGGAACTGCTGTTATTCTTGCTATTATTCTTGCTATTATTTTTACTATTACTGGTATTAGAGTTATCTTCAAAAACAAACCGGAAACAATAACTGGGCCTTCAAAAGACGTCCATACCAAATTTGTTGACGAACTAAATGGCTTGAGGGCAAAGTTCCCTGCTCAGGATCATCGCCTTTGGCAAACGATGAGTGCTGCCACCAAGCGGATCATCAACGACACCAGGCCCATCCAGCCTGCAGTGCTCCTCATGGGGTCATCGGAGTCTGCGAGAGAAGAGGCGGACTGCCTGGCGCGCCACTTAAGCAGGGTGGTCACAACGGCCTACAGCGCTCGACAGCCCATCTCCATAGACGTCCCTGTCATATATAGCCACCTGACACCGGAAACAGCAAAGATTGTCCTAGAGGAGACGCTGAATTCCGGTTTCAGAGCTGGAGCGAAGAGCGCCGTCATCACTGGGCTGGAAGCGCTACATGGGGAGACAGCCATGCTGCTTCACGCATTCTGTGATAATGACAATGCGCCATTCACAAAGGTTGTCATTCTGTTCACGGTGCACATCAGCGGGCTTGAGCTAACCGGAAGTAGGCAAGACGCTAGGAAGGTGGAGGATGGTATCAGCGCCATCTGGCAGCGCAATGTGAACTACGACGATGTAAACGCACTGCTTAGCAGGGTGGCCAATAATATTGTGATTGTCAAGAAGGAAAGTGACGCTGTCATCAAAGAACACTGCTAGCTCTATGCTGCGCTTTCTTCCGTGATGATGGCAAGTGGGTGGGAAATGTCTCGTATAGTTTGCCATTTAAAACAACTCACATATCATGCACATTTTGCCTATAGAATATACACTTGCTGGGGCTTTGGAACATTTCAGTGCTCACGCATTATCTTTCAATATCCTGTAAGATTTAATCTTGAAATGTGCACAATATTCTGTAAGATTTAATCTTGGAATGTGCACGATACACTGGTTTAGGGTCTGAACATTATATCTCTTTATGATTCCTATCCATTTGCGAAAATTCAGGTTAGGTTTGTAGAATATAAGTTTAACAGGCAAAAGTCAGCTGTCGTGCTAATTTATTAACTGGGAATGTGACCTAAAATGAGTTGTTGGTCTGGTGATTGTGTTATTTGCTTCATATGAATCACATGGCTGATATAATTCTATAAAGTATGTTATCTCAACACTCATCCACTGAAGTTGCACAAGAGACGCATCAGCTGGTGTTGAAATTGAAATTTGTTGGTACATTTGTGAGGGCTTCTAGATGTTCAAGGAAAAAATACAAACTAATAGTTTCAGAAATACGTACATCTACACATAACGTTGAAAACCTAGTTTATACTAAAGAATGTCACAGGAGCAGTGATAAGAACTGCTCATCAATTGGCTGATAGTAGGTACTCCAAACATAGGACTGGTTGCTGATGCTGACTGGCCATTGGGAAAAATAGGAGTCTTGCTCTCAGCACACAACCCCTTTTTGAATTTTCACAGTAAAGTAGAGATCACTAGCTTTAGTTTTGTATCCATTACGACCGACTGAGCATGGAAAATTAAAAAAAGAAATTGAGGTTTGAAAACTTTGGAACAATTGTAAAACATGTTTTTACAACAAAAAATTATGAAAAATATAATATTACATAGGAAAGTTCTTTCTCTACAAATCTGTGTAGATTGTTAACCACCATTTAACACATTCTAAGCAGTTTTGACTTAACCATAGGATGGGTATGTGGATATAGCTTAAAGACAATGTAATCACATTATAGATATTTGCATTCTGATCATTTTTGATATATAAATCAAGTCAATATCTCAAATAGAACCAAAGATCTTCATTTTCAAAACACGGTTAGTGAAAATCACATGATTCGCCATATTTGATGTCAAATTGCTCAACAAATATTTATTTGTAAGGTCTGAAAAAAAGTGAGATTTGAATTTGTACTAGAAATAATAACTTAAAAGAATAATGGTGTGATTAAAATGTAATTTGCCTTCAGCAGGCAGCTTCAAAGGATTTAAGTATTTGCAGAATCATGAACAATGCATGTAAAATTAAGGGCAAGAATTAATATTTAACAAATCCCTAACTCAGGGAATAATTGACAATTTTCCATTATTATATATACTTGTGATCAGAATAAGAGTTTTCCAACTGTACCTTTTTCAAATTAACTTAATGAAAAGAAAAATTCAGTTTGGAGTACCTACTGACAGCATTACCCGCTAGTAGGGTGTATTTATTCTGTCATCGATTTATTGCATCACATTTTTAATATTCTGAACCGGTGCCTATAGGTTATTAGTTTAAGCAGGATCATTATTCTCTTGACATATCTTACCACAGTGGAATAAATTACTCCAATTGTCATAGTCATACGTGGTTAAAGTTCCAGTCTGGTGAAAATGTTGAATTAAAAACACCAGATTTGTTGCTGCATAGAAGGGGATATTAAATCAACTTAATAGAACTAGTTACTGCTGAAGCCTATTGCATACAAACACATTTTGCATGTTCACACCAAATATCTCCAAAGTTGGCTATTTAAACTAAGTTACTTCAAACTAACGTAAAGTAGATTATAATGACGAACCTACTAAATGTATGGGGGGGGGGGGGGGGGGAGAGACGGAGACACTTAAAACCTTCTGACTATGCAACTTTAATATACTTATGTAACGGTTCTTCAATTTATATAAATGTAATTGAAGTCTTTATTTCAATACATGGCAAGTAGTTCGCTAACAAAATGTCATAAATGCGATTATTACTGTTAACAAAGGCATGTGAGTGGTCTTTGGTTCAAGTTTTTACATTTTCCAAAGATAACGCTGGTATCAGTGGTTAAAAAGCGATCGTATATAAATATGTATAACAGCATTGGTTCCTGCATGAACCCTAGCAAAATTAACATCGCCATAGTGGGTAACATGGGATAGGATACTAGAATAGGCCGTCTGTACTGGGAACTTTTTGTTAATGCTAATTTTTATTATCAATTTACATAAACTATCAATTATAGTGAAGCTATATCACAATACGAACAAAGATTCATGATTTTATAATATCACAATATACTACGATAAAATTATGGCTTGATGACATATCGCTGTAATGAGGTGGCTTCTTTAATTTACCATTTTAATCGAGAAATGTCTAGCATTCATGAAATGTACATAACCAAGATGAACTAATACTGATTGTTGACCAATCTTCCATGCAAAGATGTATGCTGAACGTACTTTAACAAAATTAATAAATAAAATGCCAACATTGTCAATGGTTTGTCTAAAACTAAATACGATACATGTCAGGTCGTGTGACTTGCTAACGAGTATGTGCTAAGGTAAGATGAATCCATTGAATGAAACAACCCAATTTAGTTGCTTAAAAAAACAGTCCATTTAAAAATGCACTTATTTTTTCGACTTGTTTAAATCCAATCCCAAAGTGTTGTCCTTATGCCCTCCACTTGCCCAGCCTCACTACCTTCTAAGTGTGGTGGTGCCACCTAACGGTAGCTACATGTTTAGGTTTTCCTCGAGCCGCCTGACAGCGCCTCGATGTTTACAAGCACCCCCTCGCCCACAAATTTTGCGCGCGCAATGGTACAATTAAGCCCGTAAAAAAACATTTTGGAATATCAAAGGGAAAAAAAATAATCATCCCACAAAATAAGGGACAAAAGTGAATCATAAAATATTAACGACACTTAATATAAGATACATATTTTATTCAGAAGTGGACATTATTAAATAGCTGATTCCACGGAAACACCTAAGTTTGATAAAACCGTAAACACAAGAGCTTCGTACCTCAAGCAACAAATGTCCATAAATCATTAAATGCAATGAAATTCCATGTTATTCAGGTACTATCTATTTCTTGACGATAGGTTGTTATGCGATTTCCCGACAATCTACCAAAGAATTGTCGTACTTGACAAGGAATGTCGGGTACTTTCAGAAAATTGAACATCTAGCAGAAAGTGGCCCAGACGGTTCACAGGAGGAGTGCGTTGTGGGCGGGTGGCGTTCTAAGTCAACTATAAAGTTAATATTGTATAGGTTGCGTTATTTCACATGGCGGAAACCTATTGTATTGATTATTTTCAGATTATAACGAAATAGGGAATGACAAACCTCGCCAATCGCTCATTAACAGAATATAACGTTATTACACCGATGAGTCCAACATCAATTCAGCCATCCACCAGCCGCCCTGCATAATACACACGCATTCCTCTTCTGTTCATACAAATTACAAGCTATAGTTGTGTTTATCCTTGGAGATATCCACTGCAAAGACAAGGGGAAAATACAGATTAAAGTCAGCCTACTAGTTAAACAAAAGAATTATTAAAAAAAAAAAAAAAACGATATTCATATGATTGACTCATGGATGCAAATGGAATAACATATGGAACATAATTCGGTTGAACTATGGTGAAGTTACATAGCATTCTCCGGTTGAACTATGATCAAGTTACAACTTTGACAGAAAACAACTTAATTCATACCAACATAGTAAATTATTGATCAAATTTATAGTTATTCTCAATGTAATGGAATTGTTAACTAGATGATTGTCAAGACAACATTTTGGTATAATACAGACACACTACTGATTTGGTAAGCTATAGGATGTCTACGGCACCAAGTACTGATGATGCTCATCTCTCACCCGTGTCATTGTATTATCTACTTATTCAGCACGTGTCCCTTGAAACCTCTCGAGCGTCAAAGCTAAACATTACCCAGAGGATCGATCCACCTTCTTTTGACACTGAAGGAAGGGGGCGTGGGCGTGGGTGTGTGGGGGGGGGGGAAACCCAGCGATTATGGTGAACACCCCAATATCAAACACAATTACGGTAATTTCATATGCGTACTGTATTTTCATGCACATGTCACACTTACGGTAATTTCATACGCATGAATACACGACACATAAAGAAGGACACGAGGATACACACGAAGGCGATGCACAGTAGCAGGATGCGGTTCAGCTTCGGCGTCATCGGCTTGTTGGTCTGGTCAAGAATGATGAAGCCAAGCCCGCCCATGGTGAAGAGAAACGACGAGGCTAGCCCCTCCATGATGTACTGCCCGTTGACACGATATGGCATGAAGGCCACCTACCCGACAAAAACGCACACATTAGCTACAGTTAGAGACAATGTAACGCCACCAGTCAAAATACAGCATATAAATTAGATCAGAAAAGTACCAAATACATATCGCTTAAAAAAAGACCACCTGGCATATATTGCCCCCAAAAACATACATACATTGCTTTTATTTTTGTTAACAAAAATAAAATTTTATTTTAATATATATTAGCGTATAATATCCAACATCACATATACATCGGTATATGATTGATGACATTGTCCCAATGGCAGAAATGTCAAAACAACAAACTATGCAACCACCCACCAAACTGCACATTCTATGATTCAGCCGGGCCTGAGCATTAATGGTTTGATGGGATCTGCCACAATTGCGCAGGTTTCTGGGTTTAATGTTATGATTGCAGCAGCCGTTCTGGTCGTGCCTATGTGTTATCGTTTGGACTGGATCCATCGCAAATACGCTGCTCCACAGCCTCGTGTTGTAGCACCATATCAGTTTCTACACTCACCTATGACAAATTGCATACTCTGCGCTCCCGAGATGTCTGCCGGCGCACACGATGCGGAACGGCGACCGTCGTCATAACATTAAACTCAGAACCAGGCGCATCTGCAATGGATCCTGTCCAAACATTTTTGTTGTTTGACGTCCTAGCAACATCTAAGGTCATATCAGGATGGTTTTATAGTGATGCCCCACTGGGAAATCAGGCCGCCGGCACCATGACCTGATATCCCAGTCAGTCACATCATCCTGACACCGAGCTAACCAGTCCTTGCCCTATCCTAATAATGCCGAGCACCAGGCTAGGAAGCGACAAGTATAAATTTTTATGTCATTGGTTTGAATCAACCGGGAACCAAACTCGCAAACTCCCAATCTTCCGCACACGAGGCCTGTGCTCTAGTGATTCGGCCACCGCGCCCGGTCCGTCCAAACGATGACGCATGACCAGAACAGTTGCTGCTATCATAGCATTAAACCTGGAGATCTACGCATTTGCGGCGGATCCCGCCAAGCCATTAATGCTCAGGTCCGGCTGGATAGTAGAATATGGCTGCTGCCATCATAGCATTAAGCACAAAACCCAGCCCATTTGCGATGGATCCCGTCCAAATGATAACGCATCGGCGCAACCAGAATGGCTGCCGCCATCATAGCATTAAAACTGGAAACCTGTGTATTTGCGGCAGATTCCGTCAAACTATTAGTGCTCAGGCCTGGCTGATGTGGCCAGCATGGAATGGCTGCTGTATTAGCTAATACAAAAGATCTGAAAGTCAAAAACTTTTAAATGCACATATCTCACTCCATATGGTTCACCTCTTTTTACATTCAATAACAAAAAAAAACGTTTTTCCTTTTATATACAAATTTCAAACGGATGCGTGCAAAACACATGCGTGAGCATCCTCACATACATTTAGACATGCATACTGCTTGCATTTCTCAGGTACATATTATTGCTGTTATTATTTACTGTTATGTCATCCATGTGACATCCTTCCTCATACTCCCAATAGCAGATGCAATTTTAATTTCAAAATTTCAATTACCCAAACTGATTAATTATATTTATAGAATTGACCAAACAGCATTGAATATCTAACATGGAGGGGAGGGGCAACATCCATCACATTTCCCCTTCCCCTCTATGGCCCTGCAGAGTAGGCCTACTTGGTCAGGGGAGGCTAATGAGGTCACAAGATTGGCTTAATTGGGTTATTCTGTATATGCGGTCCCAAATCATTAGCTAATGCACCAGTATCTAAGTTGGATATATAGGGTCAAATATAAGTTGTTTTAATTTTGACAAATTTATATTTCATCGGACCATGCAACTTTAATTAGCAGCGGAAATTTCTATTGTGGACAATTGGTCTTTCCCCATTCCATTACTTCTTGCCCTTCCTAGTAATATCAATCGCCAGGCTATGTAGACAATATAAATTCTTACGTCATTGGTTTGACTTGACCAGGGTTAACACCCAATGACCTACCAAAATGGGAGATGGACGCTCAACTCATTCGGCCATTCCATCTGGTTTCAATAAGCAAATGTAGCATCATGTATTTTCACATAGCACAGGTTTATTTATATAATTTTTTTTTAAAAGGGAACGACAATAATGTGAATATAGACAATCGAAGGTGGCACCAGCTAAAGGTCAGGGTGGGATGGGGGGAGAGAAGGCTACAACTCTCTACAAATTTAACTCACTTATTGAATGGGTTCAATTAGCTGTATGTACCCATATCTAAATGGTATTGAAAGAAATTAATTTAAAGAGGAGTACATTTGAACTATTACTCCAGAAAATGTATCCTAGTTACGAAATCATACTCACTGGTTTGGAGTTGCCCCGCTCATCCGTTGTGGATCCAATGCTTGGAGGTTCTACAATAACATCATAGATGATGCCTGAAAACAACAAAGAAATTTGTTGGCGCATCAAAGAACGGCGATTATAGTGAATTCATCGATGTGTGTTTAATTAAACAAATTGTATTAGTTAACTATTACATTATTTATTATATACCATGACATCACATTATCATAGTTCATACGCTTAAATAATTATTCACAAATACAGCCAAAATTTGCTCGAATTGTTCATTCGCTATTAAGCAATATTGACAGGGGGTTAAATAGTGTAGGGTGAGATATCCATGGAAAAATAACTGTTTGATGAGGTGAACAACAAAAATTCCATTCCCTTATTTAGGCTATTACAATTTCTGAAATATCCCTTGGTCAGTAAGTAGACTGAGTAGTTATTCTCTCTCCAAAATAAGACCACTAAATACATCCTTCAGCTTGGCATTGTAGTGTGAAAATTGCACTTCAACAGCATTTCAATGGTGCACAATTGATGATCATGATGGGGCCTGGTGTATGTACCCTCCTATCCACACGTGGCGCCACTATCACCCAACCTTTTTGCGACCACATCTGCAGCAGTGCTTTGAACCCGGAATCCACAGATAAGGAGCCAAGAAAGGGCATATTAACTCGAAGAACAGCAATCTTTAGCATTTATCCTTCTTAAAAATAAATACAAAACAAATGCAACATCGCCCACCAATGTAGGGCCCATCCCGGAATTGAACGTTTATAGTGATTTGGCAGTTTTTAAGAGTCATTTCCAATGGTAAATATCCTCCATCAATTTTCAAAGGGGTTCAAGCATTACAATTATAATTACGAAGGCGGAGGCGGAATGGGTTAAATCGGTCTTTATCGAACATAAAAACATTTGGTATCATTCACATGTCATTTCAGGTCAATCATTCACAGGTTATTTCAGGTCAATTGGTCACTTTCGGATCACTCCCACCCCCCCAGAGTCATTTCTTGCAGTGTCCTTTTTCTGATGGGCCGGGCTCGAACCCTCAACCCCGCCCGTCCTACCTTATTTTAGGTGTGGGTGGGTGGGTGAAGAAAGTGTGGGTGAAGAAAGTGTGGAGGCAGTCCGTGTTGATCGGGAGCAGTAGTAGAAATGCGGAGTGGAGAGGGGTTTGATTTCGAATCTTGGGCGCATGACCGCGTTTTGGCGGGAAGTCTGCAGCCGGGTCTCTAAGGCTAGTTCAGGTTTTTTCCCACAAGGTGGCTCCACCATAGCGTACCCGCGCCTCCGCCCGAAATTACTCATGTTACGAATAACATGCACAATTTCACTGGAAGCTCCAGTGATTCAAAAGCAATATGTTTTTTTAATTTTAAAAATGTTTCAAAATTTGAGTGAGATATATGCATTTGAAAGGTTTTGAGTGAGATATGGGTTCTTCTTTGCTGCTGATCCTAAAAAGGGGGAATCGGGGGTAAAAACTTAAATACGTCACAGCTTATCCTAGTTAGGCTTGTTGTGTTCCACATATATCCTATTTTAAGGCACAATTAAAAGAAAAGCAGTTTGGACCCCGACTGCAAGTCAGGGTGGCTTTGAACAGAGAACGTTACGCGTGTTTCGGTGTGACACAAAAAGCCACCTTGTGTCAGATTTAGAACAAGACCCTTATTTTTTCCGAGTACGGTTTTGAACTGCACTCACTAGGAGTAACTAAGTGCAATTTTATGAGGGTCCATCCACTTGAGAGTAGAACAGAGGACTTATAAAATTGTGACACTGAAACATGCGTTACATGGACAGGAAAAGTTGTTCCTTCATGATGAAACAAGCACCACAGATGATGAAAAGGTATTTATGCTTATTAGTTTTTGATGCTGTAGACATATTTCAAAGTAATCTTGGAACACTTCCCTAACTTCTGATGTTCTTGGAATTGTAACACATGTTTCATGTAACATGTAACGCATGTTTCATGTGACACTCAATAATGACTTAGGTTAGACACCGCTAATAAGTAATAGCATGCACAAAATGTATTTGTTTAGGGCATTATTTGTACACATTACATGTATGCAAATATTTCTTTTGAGTGTTATAAGTTTTCTTATGTAGAAAAAGATATTGTGATGACTTCGAGAATGAAGATGACAACAGGTGAACGCGTGTTTCTTCTTCATCGATGTGTGACACCCCACAGTAATAGCATCATAGCACAACATCCTGTTTATGACTTGACACCACATCATCAGTAGGTGTGTAGATGCCCACGGTATATTTGAAAATCATGGTGAGAAGAGATTTGATCCATTGTTGGATTTTGTATCGCAAAATAAATTTTTGCCGTTACGCGTGTTTCACCCATGACACAAAGTTTTCCAATTTTACTTTTAATGCATTTTAGGAAATAATATTATAACCTTTGTGTTCAGAACTAGGCATCTATGATGCTATGCTATTTAAAGCAGCAGGGTTTTTCCTGGCTTGCATGGTTGGATATTGTGAAAATTGAAGATGAACGCGTGTTTCATGACGGGACATCTCATGAAACACGCGTTATGCTCACTTTCAAGCATCGTTGTTTTACACACAGGCACTCAACAGTCCTAAACTTAGTTTTCTGACATTTTTGCATGTTACAACTTTGCAAATAAACTAGCTATGTTTGAACATTTTGGTCTACAATGAAGTAGTTTCCAACACAAGCAGTACAGTTTCACCATTCCCATTTTTAGCTATCATATTTGCGTGATAAATGAACCTATTTATGCAATAAAAAATATACCAAACATTTTGTTCTCACTGGATTGCTGTCATTGCTTCTTTGGGGTATAATGAAAGGATTTTTCTTCATTTGGTATGAAAAGGAGAATGTACGTCCCATAATTTATAATTTCAGTTGAAACTCAAAAGAATCCAGAGCAATATATGCTTTTTGAATTGTTTAGATATTCCAAAATTTGAGTGAGATATGCATTTGAAAGTATCACTCTATGGAGGTTAAACTCCTCAATAAGGCACTACTCCAATGCAATAAAGGGGGTGTAATGATGTCACAAGACAACTTTCGGTGGCCATATTGAATTACATAGAGAAGGCTTGCAACTGCCTACATAGTCCTTATTTACTGATTTGTTGGTTTATTTGTCACTGTGTTGAGCAGTTTGGCCTCAGTTATTGCTAAAGTGCTGTAAGTAAACACATTGGATGTAAACTGCCCAGAACCTCCAGGAACACAGGAAAACTCTGTTTTAAAGCATCTGCATGCATTCACAACATGGCTAGGGAGGGTGCTCGTAATCCAAGATGGCTGGCCGCTGAGCGTTGATGTCACGTGCACTCCCTCTATAGGTAATACAGATCTGTACTTTCAAATGCACATATCACACTCAAATCTTGGAATATTAAAAAAATTCTAAAAGCATATTGAATCATTGGAGCTTCCAGTGAAATTATATTTTGAATGTTTGGACCCCTTTGTCTTTGAAATTTTAAGGTTACCTAGCCTCGTCCTAGCTAGTGCTAATGTTACTATAGCCTAGTTCACACACGGGCGTTAAGTCGCCTCAACTAGTTCGCCTCACATTGGCCGTGTGGACGCGAATCTGAAGCGAATTAGGGCCAAGTCGACTCATCTAGTTCGCTTCAAGTAGACCGCGTAGCGAGGTAGTTTATATGAAGTGAACTAGCTTAAGTCGGCCCATCTTGCTTGTGTGGACGGTAGCGGTTTACTTGAGGCGGCTTAAGCATGTCACATGCAGGCGCAGTCGAGACCTGAGTTTGTTGATTTTCCGGTCGATCAAAAGCGCATATTATATAATTTGGTCTATGAAACCGCTAGCTGTGCACAGATATTTTTTTCATCATTTGTTTTTAGGTTTTCACTGCCCAGCAGAAGTTTTGTTTGTTCCAAAACAATACGATTCAGTCCATACATATCTAGGTCGAACCCACACTCTCTCGTGGTGACGTCGACTAACAAAAACTGGTGCTGGTTAGTATGGACGTGCTCATGAGCAGATATCGATTTCCGCATTAAACCGCCCCAAGTACTGGATGTGTGTACTCGACACACTTTCACGCCTAGTTCGCCTAATCTAGTTTGGCCTAAAGTTGTGTGTGTGAACAGGGCCTATGTCTATGCCTATGCATAGCCTATGGCTATGGGATTTGAGACATAAATATAGAAAAATAACATTTGCGTATATTTTGAATGGGAAGACAGGCTGCAAAGCAACAAAGAAATGACCTCAGAATTTTTTACTAACGATAGGAACGCATATTATGATAAGTAGCAAAGTAGGAATACCACTGGCACTAGTCAGAGTGACACCGACAGTCTACAGTACTCAGTAGACTAGTGACTAACTACACTACAGTGCGACAGGCCGTAATTTTGTAAAGACTTGTCTTGAAAGTTGAAAGAGTTGACTAGTCTCTACGGGGTGAATCTTTTACCTAGGACAATTTATGTTTATATGACACATATGTTTCAAATGGATCGAATACAACCGCAGCTAATACTAATACTTTGTAATAGCTAGTTGGTGTGCGATACCAAATTCAGAGCATTGGTCAAGTTTGGGAGTTGTCATGTGCCATGATGTGGCACTTCTCGACTCTGAAAGCAAAGGTGCTGTTGCATTTTCCGAGGGACACCACTTTCCCAGGGACACATCGCTTCTGCACACGCGTCAAACTCGAACAGCATCGTCACTAACCGTATAAATTTAATATAATGTTTTTGCTAAACATGTTTTCTATTTGTGTACCAAGGCTTCCAAGCGATTTGTTTGTAGGTGGTGTCGTTTTAGAGATATTTCACTTTTTCAAGATGGGTATGAAGACTGCTCACGGCCATTGACAATGCCTTGAGTTTGACGGTACGCGCAGTGCAAAACGTCAGTTTTATTACAAATTAATAGAAATCCAGAACCCTAACCGTATCAATTTAACATAATCTTTTTGCTAAACATGTTTTCTATATGTGTTCCAAGCGGTTTGTGTCTAGGTGGTGTAATTTGAGAGATATTTGACTTTTTCTGTATGAAGATTTGCGCACGGCCGTTGACAAGGCATTTGAATGGAAGTGTCCCTGGCAAACTGGTGTCCCTCGGAATCCGCATCAGTGCCACGCATACACTGATACAGAAGTTCAGAACAAATCGTGGACGTGGGAGAAAATTGTGAAGCCAATTGCTTCAATATCATTGTCCACACACTTACCTCCTGTGACCAGAAAGTAGGATATTAAAACCATCGCGAACACCACCATAGCTGACGGTTGTTTGACCCATGTCGGCTTTTTAATCTTAAGGTTTGGTACCTCCAAAACTGTAAAGGGAAGTGCAAACACCGACTCCATTTTGCCGTCGTGGCTGCTTTTGCAACAGGAAGTCACAAGACAGTATTATTTTCGTATTTTAAATTAATTGTTACATTCCTGTTCTTGCTACTATCAATAATAATAATGTAGATTATCTAGAATATATGGGATAAGACAGAATACATATGCTTATCGTAAGCTTAAAACTGGAGAAGCCAAAAATACAGGACGCCAACTTCCGGTGGCGCTGTAGGTGTGCCTCACTCACCAAGCACATATTCAGTTGCTTCAGCAGCAGCAGCAGGGCGCATGGATATGAAATATATCACGGCAACATACGCGTGGAGAGTTCACCCACATCTGTGTACGAAGCAGACTGAACGTACAGTGCAGTGATCCATTGAGGGTCGTCGGAGCGCTGTTTACATGTGGCGTGTGTTATTCTCCAGCGAATGGCTAATTCCTGTGTTAATAGCTAACTCAAACTGAGGTGTGGATTTACGCATTGTGTTCATGCGGAGAGTGATACGCGGACAGGAATTATCACACCAGTGGGACAGGGAACGGGAGCACATCGAATGTTGGTGGTGCCTTGAGTCGGCGAATTCTCCTATTTTCCTGACTGAGACCTAGCTGTGAACGACGGCCAAGTGTGAGCGTTCATCTACAGTCATGTCTCGGGTAGGTGTGCTTATGTGCCACTGATAATGTCAGTGTTTATTTATATCCTGTATATACCATTGCATATGACTAAGACTAATTTAATCCACTTTTAAAGTAGGTACGTACAATTATTATTATTTTTACATACAACTTTGTTCAACAAACTTGAGCAACACTCTGAATTTGGTATGGCACACCAACTAACTCGTATTACTATTAAGCTGTATTCACACGGGCGAGTTAAAACGCCTCACGTAAAACCACTTGCCTAGTTCGACTCAGATTTGCCGTGTGAATGCACGGCTGAGGCATTTTAGGGCTGAATCGATTCATATAAATCGTTTAATGTAAAACGCTTCGCACGGTGGTCTACAGGAAGCGATCTAGGCTGAATCGTTTTATCTTGTCCGTGTGAAGCCATATGAAGCGATTTATGACGTCACACGCATGCGCAGTCGAGACCTTGGTTTGTTAACTTTCCGGTTGATCAAAAGCGCATATTATATAATTTAGTCTATGAAACTGCTAGCTGTGCACAGATATTTTTTTCATCATTTATTTTTAGGGTTTCACTGCCCAGCAGAAGTTTTGACCGTTCCAAACCAATACGATTCAGTCCATAGATATCTAGGTCGAACCCACACTCTCTCGTGGCCACGTCGACGAACCCAAACTGGCGCTGGTTAGTATCGACTTGCTCATGCGCTGATATCGATTTCCGGCCCAAGTACTGCCCGTGTGAATGCGCGTCTAAATCGATTCATATGATTCGCCTTGTCTAGATCGCTTTACATTTTGCCCGTGTGAATACAGCTTTAGTATTAGCTGCGGTTGTATTCGATCCATTTGAAACGTATGACTATGAGTCATATGAGCATAAGTTGTCCCATATAAAAGATTCACCCCATAGAGACTAGTCAACTCTTTCATGCACTCTGTGTAGAAGTGGATATAATCAGTACAACTAGACTGGGTGGGTGAAGTGATCTGACAACAGAGTCAAAGGTAGAGTGCTCAGAAATGCTAAAAAACCTTGCTGCCAGTGACGAAGAGTATCTCCGAAAAGTCTTCATCAACAAAGATATGACTTTTTTAAGAGAGACGAGAGGACAGGAAATTGAGACAGGAGCTAAGGCAAGGGTCAAGCGGGACCAAGAAAAAGAAGCCACGGAAACAGCCAAATGGATCATCCGGTGGGGAAAGCTGACAAAACTTAGGGACAGCAACACAGCCCCCAGCCTGAGCTCCCGAGCAAGAGGACGAAAATATCACCACCACAACTCTGAACCAGGAGGGACAGGAGATGGACGCCCACCAGGAGACGGAGGGAAGCAAAAATTAAGTCACCCCCACAAGAATACAGAAGATTTCAGGAACTTAGTTTGTCTGTATACCAACACCAACAAGCATTCTGAGTTATCAACTTTAGTTTCATTGCACCACCCTGACATCAGTATTACGGAGATTCTTACTAAAAATAGAGACATGGATTCAGAAGACATGAAATGGTATTTAGATGGGTATGAACATTTCACCAATTTAGAAACCAAGAGCAAGAGAGGTGATATATTATACACTAAGGCTGGTCTAAAGGCAACACGATCAACGGTTCCAGGACAGGATGTCTTTAAAGAGTCTGTATGGTGTCAAATTAAGCTGCAATATCAAGACAACATTCTTGTTGGAGTGGTATACCGATACCCAAACAGCAGTATAGATAACAATGCCCACCTAAAGGGGCTGTCACATTAGGGTTTTTGCGGGAGCGTATGGCGGCGTAGGCGCGTTACATCGGCATACGCTGTATACGCTACTCATACGCTGCTCATATGCCGGCTTATGAGGCATATGCCGCCATACGCTTTCATAAATCCGTCCGTCCACATTTTTTGTGCATGCTAAAAAAAATCCCGACCTATGAGGGCGTATGGCCCATACGCTCCTCATACGCCGGCGTATGCTCCTCGTACGCTAGGAGGACGCTGGCATAGGTTTTTCATACGCTCAACTTGTGTCATCGGCGTATCTCTAGCGTATGTAGCGTACGCATAACCTACGAGTTACGTATGGGAGCCTACTCCTAGCATATGCACAGCGTATGCACAGCGTATGCACAGCGTATTCCACAGGTCTCGACATCGATCTTGACTCATACGCTATGCGTACGCTACTCATACGCTCCACATGCCAATCAAAACCGTCAAAAAATGTCACAGCACGCTACCATACGCTCCTCGTATGCTCCTCATAGGTTCCACATACGCTCAAAACCACCCGAAAGGTCACCAAATGTCATCATAGGCCGGCACGCGCAAGACCTACGTAGGTTTTCAATACGCTCCCGCCATACGCCGTAATGTGACAGGGCCTTTAGACAGCTGATGAAAAACGTAGTGGATAAAGAAACCAGCCATGTACTTGTACTTGGGGACGTCAATTATCCGGAGATAAACTGGTTAGCCGAAACATCATCCAACCCCTCCGACATCCATCACCCAGCTACCGCATTTATGGAGTGTCTCAGGGATACATACCTGATACAACACATAATGGACCCAGCCCATTATCGTGGCGACCAGCGACCCAACATACTAGACCTTATATTGACTAATGAAGAGGGGATGATCAGTAAAATAATGCAGACTGCACAACTTGGAAAGAGCCATCATGTGTCCATCCATTTCAACTTAAACTGCTACATAGATGCACCAGAGGGAAGAACTCCCAAGACATCTCTACCACAAGGGTGACTATGACCTGATGCGAAAAGAAGCCAGAACACTATCATGATATGATACAGACCGAGAAGATGTAGAGAGAAATTGGTGATTATTCTCAAACAACGTCAAGTTATTGGTAGAAAAGTACATCCCCAAAGTCTGTCTGCCACCAAACAAGACGAATAGACCAATCCACATGACAAAGGAGATTCTAGCCAAGATTACAGCCAAGAAAGTCTCCTTCAAGAAGTGGCGATACTCGAGGGGTTCGAGGGACCATAAGGTATATGCCCGAGCAAGGAACCAAGTAAAGTGGGGGTGCAGGAAGGCGGAACGGGACTACAAGAATAAGCTGGCAATGGAGGTGAGGCTCAACCCCAAGGCTTTTTTTAAATATGCGAAAACTAAACTGAGGACGAGAACTAGTATACAGGACCTTGTGACTGAAGATGGTACCACTCATACCACTGACAAACAGAAGGCCAATGTACTATATGAGTTCTTCTCATCGGTGTTCACACAAGAGGATCCAGGTCCACTACCGGAGTTTGTAGACAGAGCATACAACTCTCCACTAGAAGAGTAGAAAGCATCATTATACGATTAGAAGACATACAGAAGAAACTAAAACATTTGAATGTTAACAACTCATGTGGACCATGCACCCAAGAATCCTGTATGATATAATATCGGAACCCCTGACTGACATTCCAACACTCAACATCAGGATATCTACCCGAAGAATGGAAATCAGGTCAGATTTTGCCAATCTTTAAAAAATGTGATAAACAGAGAGCGAAAAAATTATAGGCCTGTCAGCCTAGCATAAATTCTATGCAAGATTCTAGAGCAGCTGATAAGGGAAGACATCCTGGATCATCTGATGACCAACAATCTACTGATGAAGTGCCAACACGGGTTCATCAGAGGAAGGTTCTGTGTCACACAGTTACTAACTGTCCTCGACATCTGGACCGAGATATTGGATAGGCGCGGCAACATAGACTGTATATACCTTGGATTTCAGTAAGGCATTTGACAGCGTGCCCCACCGCAGAATGCTGCACAAACTACAGGCATGTGGGATCAAAGGGAATGTACTTAGATGGCTGACCAGACGGGATGGCCGAATGAGTCCCCTGTGTTGGTAGATTGTGGGTTTGAACCCTGGTCAACAATATGCCAGAGATTGTCCACACCATGATACAGATATTTGCTGACGACACCAAAATCTTCAGTGAAAACAAGGGAGCTCATCACCGTGACCAACTCCAAGACGACTAGAAAGCCCTCAAGGACTGGTCGAATGAGTGGCTTCTGAGATTCAATGGGGGAAAATGCAAAGTGATGCACCTCAGGAAACCTCAAGGCGAGTTTAAGTACACAATGATGAAAGATGATCACCCTGTAGAATTCACGATAACAGTATTAGAGAAGGATCTCGGTGTACACCTCGACCCATCCTTGACATTTAGTGCGTGCTGCGGGAAACAGGTCAATAAAGCTAACTGCCTACTTGGACTCATCCGTAACCAGACAGGATGGACGGATGAGTCCGTCTCCTGTGCTGGTAGGTCGTGGGTTCGAACCCTGATCCACTCAAAACTAATGACTTAAAAATTGATACTTGTTGCTTCCTAGCCAGGTGCTCGGCATAAATAGGATCGGACAGGGACTGATTGGCTCGGTGTCAGGATAATGTGACTGAGTGGGATATCAGAACATGGTGCCAGTGGCCTGGTTTCCCAGTGGGACAGCACTATAAAGTTGCCATGAGTGTGCACTGTCACAAGTCGGTACCCGTCCTGATATGACCTTAGGTGTTGCTAGGATGTAAAACAACAAACAAACAATGGACTCATCTGACGGTCATACGCCTACCTAGACAGTGAATTATTGGTGAAACTACACCACATTAGTACGTCCTCACCTTGAGTATGCCAAAGAGGTGTGGTATCCGGTTCACAAAAAGGACTCCAGCTGCTTTTTGATGAGAAAAATTTGATATGGTATTTATTCTTTCCATAGTGTGTAAGTTCCCGGGAGGGTGCTTGTTTTCAACGACCGAGGGTGGTGGCCGAATCGGTAGAGCACAGGCCTCGCATGCGGAAGATTGGAAGTCTGTGAGTTTGGTTCCCGGTCAAGTCAAACCAATGACTTAAAAATGTATACTTGTTGCTTCATAGCCTGGTGCTCGGCATTATTAGGATAGGGCAAGGACGGGTTAGCTCAGTGTCAGGATAATGTGACTGAGTGGGATATTGGATCATGGTGCCGGCGGCCTGTTTTCCCAATGGGGCAGCACTATAAAACTGCCATGAGTGCGTACTGTCACAAGTCGGTGCCCATCCTGATATGACCTTAGATGTTGCTAGGATGCAAAACAACAAACAAACATGTTTTCAACGCTGGACAGCTGTCAGGAATGTTATGGTGTTTGCCCGGGTTCCGGTTCTGGGTTGGCATCCGCTTGAGAACGTTCAGCAAGTTGGTCCCGGGATTGCGAGACGAACCTTATGAAATGCGATTACAACGACTGAAGCTACATAGCCTTCAGTATAGGATGGTACACGCGGACATGACAGAATTGTTCAAACACACAGTCGGAATATATAGAGTGGATGCAGAGTATATCAGTCTCGACCGCAGCATCCCCAGAGGCCACGATAAGAGACTGAAGAAACAAAGAGCATATAGATTGTGAGGCAGAACTTCCTGACCCTGAGAGCGACTAATACCTGGAACTCTCTACCACAGGAAGTCCTATCAGCACATATCCTCAACACTTTTAAAGCAAGGCTAGATAAACATTGGGCCAAATTTTGTTTTAGCCTCCAATCGCTGCACAAACTTAACGAAGCTGATGGTAAAAGTTTAGCCAGGCCAAATCTTCCAACAGGCTTTTTACTGCCTAACCACAGAAGAAGAGGATATGTAATGTAACTTGCAAAGACTGACTGCAACCAAACTACTACGAAGAACCAGTACTAGACATAGATATTCGGGAAGTAGCTGAAAGCCCCGATGAGAATTTAGTCGGGCTCTTTACTATTTCAGCTCATATTATTAATACTGTAAATAGTGTAGTGTAAGTCAGAGCGAACGAGAAGACTGCTATCCCACTGTACAAAACCAATAGCAATACTGTCTTGTTTGTTTATTTGTTGGGGTTTTACATCCTGTCAACCTCTATTGACTATGGTCATAGCAGGATGGGTCCCGAGTTCTGATGTTCACATCATTATCATGCATTTATAGTGCCGCCCTCCTGGATACGGGCTAGCCCTGATGACGTCATGGAGCACACACGGTGATTCAATGCCAATACTAAAGTCAGTTGCAAACTAGAACTGTCCACTTACGATGGTGTCAGATGTTGATGTTTAATCCCTCTTTTAATAACAGGTATTCACTGTAATAACAACCCCCCGCCCCATAACATGCATTATGCAACTATCTCACTCTTGAAAATATGTACGACTCCACCAGCATGTGCCATGTACCCACAAAGACCCTATAACACTAAAGACGTCATGGAGCACACGTGGTGATTCAATACCAATACTAAAGTCAGTTGCAAACTAGAACTGTCCACTTACGATGGTGTCAGATGTTGATGTTTAATCCCTCGTTTAATAACAGGTAATAACTGTAATAACCCCCCACCCCATAACATGCATTATGCAACTATCTCACTCTTGAAAATATGTCCGACTCCACCAACATGAGCCATGTACCCACAAAGACCCTATAACACTGAAGACGGCTCACTCAGCCTGTCTGTGTAATCAAGAGAACAGCCAGCGCACCCGGTGGTTTGATCATTTTGATAGCGTTATAATGGGTTGTGCGAATGGTGTGTGTGCTTTGGCGCGTGTCAGTGTCCTGGAAGAAGGATGCTGGGGGAATGTGTGTATGGTGGCAGAGGGGGAGGGGCAGGGTGGGGGTAGCAGTGGTGGGAGTTCTATAGGCGTAGCGACATGCAACCAGTGGGGACCTTCCTCTCTCCTCCCCACCCCCCCTGCTTACATCAGAGAGGGTGTGGTGTGAGAGCGGCGACTGAGGTGGCGGAGGAAGGAGCGGGTTGTGGTGTGAGAGCACATGGTAGGGTGGGGCAGGGTGAGGGTCGGAGGGGGGAGAGGGCGGGGCAGAGGGAGGTGGGGACCAGGCAGTAGCCGCAACATCGGCCAAATCCAAATGACAGGAAATCTTTTTTTTTTTCAATTTTAAACTCACCCTCTCGCCTTGCATGTGTTTACATGTGAAACACCGGCCAGCAGCCGGACTGATCAAACCCAACACAATATGTCACTGCAAAATTTACATTACCATGGGAGAGATAGGGAGTGAGCCGTCTTAGTGAACATTATAGGGTCTTTGGGTTCCCATTAATAACAACATAGTCTCTTGCTCTCCCTCGCTATACCATAATTTCATTGATATGTTAGACTGTAATTACCCCTGGAGGGAAGCTAACACATGAACTGTTCGATAAAAGATGCACCCTGTACTACAGTAGCCTGAGTAGGTGTGAAGAACGACCCATTAGAAAAAGTGAAGAAATTGTGGTTAAATTAAATGAGCTCATAAATTCTTAATCTAAGAAGCAAAATATATTTTTTTCATATCGCTTGTTATTTTTACCGCCCACTTTTGAACTGATTAGTAGATTAATTCCAGTAGATAAATGAACCAGTTCATT
Source organism: Branchipolynoe longqiensis (assembly GCA_030323885.1). Classification (NCBI taxonomy): domain Eukaryota; kingdom Metazoa; phylum Annelida; class Polychaeta; order Phyllodocida; family Polynoidae; genus Branchipolynoe; species Branchipolynoe longqiensis. Next base: position 7,804,685 of record CM059201.1, read on the forward strand.
CAAAAGTGGAGGATTTATTAGAGATGAATCTTTTATCCACTGGACTGTAATGAATGAATATAACATCGTGCCTTACTATGTCGAATACAGGTCACTCTACAACTAAATTTGACGCTTTCCAAAGCCCAAAGGCATACTTGGTTTGGCAACCTAACTAAGATTTCATCGAAAGTGATGGTCCCTTTTAAAAAAAAATCTTTCTTTTAATGTTATCTATGCTGTCCATAGCATGTAAGTTTGGATGATCGAGCTTGTTTTCAATGCTGGGCAGTTATAATTTTGTGTTTCTTAAAGTTATATCTTGGGTTAGTGATCTATGTTAGTGTTTTGGGGTTTTCTTGGGAAGAGTTTTCCACTCTTTTTCTACTTGATTCTATACTAGCCTACTCTATTTACATGTTATATGCTTGTACGTAGTTGGTGGTTGGGTTATGTTTGTTTGGATTTGATTTGATTATATTGTTGGTGTACATGTTATCTGTCCAGCGGGTGGCCCCTTGTGGTGCAGCTTAGTTGGGGTTTCCTGGTTTTATTTTGCACAGATATTTTTTGTATGTTTTTAGGTCAGGAATTTGTCTTTCCATCACCGTTTGTGCATTCCATACTTTGGCTTCTGGTCTGCCTTAGTAGTGATGCATTGTTTGCTTGGTGTTCCTTAATGGTTGAGTTAGACGCTTAATGTCCTGGCTATATCCATATGCTGGTGTTTTTAGGTGGATTATTCTTCTGTTTTCTAGTAGCTTTGCTTTAGTTCTTTTGTGTAAATCATAGGTGGGGTGTAGTTTGTCTACCTTTGAAGTTTTTTATTGACATATCTTGTGTCATATAGTTTCTTAGTTTTGCAAATAGCCACAGTTTATTGTTTTGATGATTTTTGTTATATACAGATTGTAGTTTAACTGGTTGTCTAGCTCTAGGCCTAGGTATTTATAGTGAGTTACATTTTCCAAGGATTTGTTTCCTAGCTTGCATTATAGATTTCTTTCTGGTTCTATATGAGAAAAGTACGGTTTTAGATGTATTTGCATTGATGGTTATTTTATTGGACTCACACCAGTTGTCTAGCTTCTGCAAGAGGTTGTTTAGCTTGGTTGTTACTTCCTCAACTGTACTTCCTTCTGCATATATATATGATAGTGTCATCTGCATATAGTTGGAGACATTCTGTCTCTAGCCATTCTTCTCGGTAATTTATGTATAGTATGAAGAGTAGTGGTCCCAGGACTGATCCTTGGGGTACAACACCACATGACACTTTTGTTATTTGTTGTCCGTTTAAGTAGGATTTTATCCAGTTTATTGATTTGGATTTACTGCCCATGTTGTTTAATTTATTTAGTAGTATGTTGTGGTCTACTGTGTCAAAAGCTTTGCTGAAGTCAATGAAAGCTGCTCCAACTAATTTCTTTTGGTTCATTGATGCCATTATGTCACTTGTTAGATTTGCTATTGTTTTTGACATGGAGTGTAATTTCCTGAAACCTCCTTGTCTTTTTTTTTAGTAATAGTATATTGTTTTTTTGCTCATTTATGTGCCTGTGGAATATCTTTTCAAATAGCTTGCCTGGTGTTTGCAGAATTGATATTGGTCTGTAATTCCCCATTTTTCCCTGCATTCACAACATGCTAACCCCCTACCCCCACCCCCACCCCCACACTGCACCCTATATATATGCATACCCGGTTAACCCCTCTGCCAGTGCCACACACAACCACCCTCCACTTACGGCCATTCCCCCCACACCAGGCACCGCAGTAAGACCCACCCAAGACTGCCGCCATGCAATAAATATAGATACTCCACATGGACGGCTCGTCAGAGTCCACGTTATACCCCAGTCACACTACAACTTGCGACCACCTTAGACCAAAGAACCCACACTCACCGGTGACTCCCAGACATCGGCAACCATTGTTTTGGTAGCAAGGACATCCCTAGTGAGTGTGGGTTCTTGGGTCTAAGGTGGTCGCAAAGTGGTCGCAAGCTGTAGTGTGACTGGGGTATTAACTAACCAGCCAACAAAATAGTGCCAAGGTCTATTGGGGTCAATCAGTATCAGTACTATCACCGTATCAGCAGTAGTGCGGCCGTCAGCTGGTGACATTTCATTCAAAAGTGTTTAATCAAAGGTGCGCTAAATCCAGGTGTGTTGGGTATCAAATCACGGTCAGCTGGTTTTCCCCTTTGGTGGTTGTTTTAAGAATAGATTCGTTTGCACCTCCTATCCCTGACTTGAAACAACACATTGTAGTGAAGATTCGGTGACTGATAGCACACTAGTTAAAAGATTCACCCCATACTTGCAGTTGGAGGTGACTGACAACGTAGTCTAGTAAACATGGTTGAAAATTCCTTTAGTATGGAACAGGTAGAATTCCTGGTTCCAGTATCCAATTGCTACTTATATCAGCACAGAGTTGCTGAAATGGGAGAGAATGCAAAAAGTCCAGATGGTGACTATATAACGCAGTCGGTTTTACTGTTAGAGTCTATTAAAGTACATGTTTTATCATATTTTTCAAAGTAAAAGTAGCATGTAAATATTAAGATATGTGCGTAGAATATATTTTGCTTCTTAAAATTAAGAATTTATCTGCGCATTTCACTGAATTTCATTTACCCAGCCTTTCTGCACTTTTTCTAATGTAATGGGTTGTTCTTCGCCGGTACTGTACGGAACAGTACGGGGTTAATCTTTTATCTAACCCTAACAGTACACTAGTTAAACTGCTTATTTACCGAAATGAAGACACTTATGTACCTAAAGCCCCAGTCACGCCTACCCGGATCATAGGCCGGATGAGCCCCGGGCCGTCATCCGGCGTGATCCGTGGGCGGTCCGGGCCATTTAGCGATCCGAGGCTGTTTTGCCTCGGATGAGCCACGTTTCAGCCACTGTTTAACCTGGATTATCCCCAGCGTAGCCACGGACCACTCCCGGACCGCCCGGATAAGACCCGTACGCCCCGGATCACCACAGATCAGCCACGGATCGCCCCGGTTTACCCCGGATCACTCATCCGGGACTAGTCCAGGGCTACACCGGGGGTGGTCCGGGGCGATCTGGCCTCTGGTCCGGGGCCTCATCCGGGAAGGTGTGACTGCGAGGCAAAAAACGACGAAAACAGCGATTTTGTCCGGGGGTGGTCCCTCTCAAAATCCGGGGCTAGTCTGGGTAGGTGTGACTGGGGCTTAATCCAAACTTAGGTAGATTTACTCCTATCATAGGTATCTAACTTAGATACTGGTGCACTTGTTAAACATTTAATGCTGCGTAGAAGAGAATAGTAATTCAATTGACTAGAACGTATTGCTGCTGAAGCCTCTGGTGTTATGGCCGGTGCACACCTACCGTTTGTGCGTGCACACCTCCCGTTTCGCGCACAAAAATCGCTAGGTGTGCGCCCCCCGCGCACACCTACCGATTGCGATTCGCGACTTTTCAGGGCTAAAACTGCTTGCTTGCGCATACGATTCACGATTCGAAAAATGAATCGGCCCGTTCTCAGTCGTAAGGTCGTCGCGAGTTTTAGTGCGCGAATCGTAAACGGTAGGTGTGCACCGGCCATAAGCAATTTAACATTCGTGCCAAAATTAATTTGACATGGTTTCATTTCAAATGGCTGTAAAATTAGCCATTTAAAATAAGTTACTTCAAACTAACGTAAGGCAGCTTACCTACTGTATTTATCTTTTTAAATGTTGTTCCTATGATCTCTAAGATTTGATTGTGCTTTACGTTGGTGAAGAAGTCTCGCAAGCTATTTACATTAAAATAGTGTTGCACGCATGCCCGCATAAGGCTGTGTATCTATCTATAGACTGTTCCCTTGTTCAGTGTTCACTTGTGATGCGCCACACAGACAATGATCATTCTCTATGTTCCCTGCACAAGGCCATACACGATACAGTCCCTGGGTCCAACCTATGGGAACGGCCACTAAGCAAAACAAAACACAGGTTTGTTGTCTGTGTGGCATGTCACAAGCGAACACAGAACAAGGGAACATGCCACAAGGGAACAGTCTATGGATACATGGCGTTACATTCACCTCCCTGCCCCTGTGAGCAAATGTGTTATGGTTCTCACTAATGTTGGAACGATT